>JAXLNO010003395.1:0-66567 GCA_038087875.1 Malacoraja senta
GATTCACCACTCTCTGTGTGAAAAATGTTTTTCTCATCTCGGTCCTAAAAGATTTCCCCCTTATCCTTAAACTGTGACCCCTTGTCCTGGACTTCCCCAACATCGGGAACAATCTTCCTGCACCTAGCCTGTCCAACCCCTTAAGAATGTTGTAATTTTCCATAAGATCCTCAATCTTCTAAATTCTAGCGAGCACAAGCCAAGTCTATCCAGTCTTTCTTCATATGAAAGTCCTGACATCCCAGGAATCAGTTTGGTGAACCTTCTCTGTACCCCCTCTATGGCAAGAATGTCTTTCCTCAGATTAAGAGACCAAAACTGTACGGAATACTCCAGGTGTTGTCTCACCAAGACCCTGTACAACTGCAATAGAACCTCCCTGCTCCTATACTCAAATCCTTTTGCTATGAATGCTAACATACCATTCGCTTTCTTCACTGCCTGCTGCACCTGCATGCCTACTTTCAATGGCTGGTGTACCATGACACCCAGGTCTCGTTGCATCTCCCCTTTTCCTAATCGGCCACCATCACCTCAGTCCACTCACCTGCCTTCCTCCGGCCGCAACCTCCATCCCTGCCGTGTGTTCACCATCCCCCCTGACCTCCCCCTCTCAGATACCGAACGGTCGGTCCTCAGCAGAGGCCTCACCTTTGTCTCCCTCCGTCCCCGCCTCAATGAGTTCCGCGCCCGCCTAGATTTGGATCTCTTCTTCCATCGCCTCCGCCTCACAGCGTTCTTCCATGGGAAGGAGTCCTCGCCCCATTGATGATCCCTTTTCCCGTCTCCAACTGACCCCATCCTCTTGGACCCCCTCCCCTCATGGCCATTGGGATAGTCGAGGATGGAGTTGAAGGGAAAGAGAGTAAAGGGAGGGTTAATGACCCCAGAATTAACAGGAAAAAGAAGCTCACAAAGGGATAGGAGAGTATAGCAAGTGCAGTAGGGATCGATGTGAAAGGTGAGATGCGTAAGGAATTAAAAGTATTGTATTTGAATGCGCGAAGTATAAGAAGTAAAGTAGATGAGCTTGAGGCTCAGTTGGAGGTTGGTAGATGTGACATTGTAGAGATTACCGAGACCTGGCTGCAGGAGGATCGGGCCTGGGAACTTAATATTCAGGGTTATACATCCTATAGAAAGGACAGGCAGGTGGGCAGAGTTGGGGGAAGGGGTAGCTCTGCTGGTGAGGGAGGGAATTCAGTCCCTTGCGAGGGAAGATATAGGGACTGACGAGGTAGAGTCACTGTGGATTGAGTTGAGGAATTGTAAAGGCAAGAATACACTAATTGGTGTTATTTTCAGACCCCCAAATAGTAGCCCGGATGGCATGAGAGGGGAGCTGGCCAAGGTAGACTGGAAAGGGATCCTAGCAGGCATGACGGCGGAACAGCAATCGCAGGAATGTCTGGGCATAATCCGGAAGACGCAGGGATCATTTCATTCCAAAAAGGAAGAAAGATTCTAAGGGGAGTAGGAAGCAACCGTGGCTGACAAGAGAAGTTAGGGATAGCATAAAACTGAAAGAAAAGATGTATAACACAGCAAAGAGTAGCCAGAAGCCAGAGGATTGGGAAACTTTCATAGGACAACAGAAGGATACAAAACGGGCAATACGGGCTGAAAAGATGAAGTACGAAGGGAAGCTGGCCAGGAATATAAAGAAGGACAGTAAAAGCTTCTTTAGATATATTAAGGGAAAAAGAGTAGCAAAGTCAAACGTGGGTTCCTTGAAGGCAGACACGGGTGAAATTATTATGGGGAACAAGGAATTGGCAGAAGAATTGAATAGGTACTTCGAATCTCTCTTCACTAAGGAAGACACAATCAATCTCCCAGATGTACTGGAGGACAGAGGATCTAAGGGGGTAGAGGAAGTGAAAGAAATTTTCATTAGGCAGGATATAGTATTGGGTAGGCTAATGGGACTGAAGGATGATAAATCCCCTGGACCTGATGGTCTGCATCCCAGGGTCCTCAGGGAGGTGGATCTAGAAATAGTGGACGCATTGGTGATCATTTTCCAATGTTCAATAGATTCAGGATCAGTTCCTGTGGATTGGAGGGTAGCTAATGTTATCCCACTTTTCAAGAAGGGAGCAAGAGAGAAAACGGGAAATTACAGACTAGTTAGCCTGACTTCGGTGGTGGGAAAGATGCTGGCTTCAATTATTAAAGAGGTAATAATGGGGCATTTGGATAGCAGTAAAAGGATTAGTCCAAGTCATCATGGATTTATGAAAGGGAAATCATGCTTGACTAATCTTCTGGAATTTTTTGAGGATGTGACAAGTAAAATGGATGAAGGGGTGCCAGTGGATGTAGTGTATCTAGACTTTGAGAAAGCCTTTGATAAGGTCCCGCACAGAAGACTGGTGACTAAAATTAGAGCACATGGTATTGGGGGTAGGGTGTTGACATGGATATAAAATTGGTTGGCAGACTGGAAGCAAAGAGTAGGAGTGAACGGGTCCTTTTCAGAATGGCAGGCAGTGGCGAGTGGAGTGCCGCAAGGCTCGGTGTTGGGGCCGCAACTGTTTACCATACATATTAATGATTTGGAAGAAGGAATTAGGAGCAACACTAGCAAGTTTGCAGATGACACAAAGCTGGGTGGCAGTGTGAACTGTGAAGAGGATGTTAGGAGGGTGCAGGGTGACCTGGACAGGTTCAGTGAGTGGGCAGATGCGTGGCAGATGCAGTAAAATATAGATAAATGTGAGGTTATCGACTTTGGCGTCAAAAACAAGGGGGCAGATTATTATCTCAATGGGGTTAGGTTAGGTAAGGGGGAGGTACAGCGAGACCTGGGTGTCCTTGTACACCGGTCACTAAAAGTTGGCGTGCAGGTACAATAGGCAGTGAAGAAAGCTAAAGGAATGTTGACCTTCATACAAGGGGATTCAGGAGTAAAGAGGTTCTTCTGCAGTTGTACAGGGCTCTGGTGAGACCACATCTGGAGTATTGTGTACAGTTTTGGTCTCCTAATTTGAGGAAGGACATCCTTGTGATTGAGGCAGTGCAGCGTAGGTTCAGGAGATTGATCCCTGGGATGGCGGGACTGTCATATGAGGAAAGATTGAAAAGACTAGGCTTGTATTCACTGGAGTTTGGAAGGATGAGGGGGATCTTATAGAAACATATAAAATTATAAAAGGACTGGACACGCTAGATGCAGGAAAAATGTTCCCAATGTTGGGCGAGTCCAGAACCAGGAACCACACAGTCTTAGAATAAAGGGGAGGTCATTTAAGACTGAGTTGAGAAAAAACTTTTAAACCCAGAGAGTTGTGAATTTGTGGAATTCCTCTCCTCAGCCTCCTCGCCGAAGACTCTCGAGCCAAAGACTCACTTTTCTCACAGGGCACTTCCCTCACAAGGCCGCTGCCTCACTGCCGCTCCCTAAGAGCCGTCTTGCTTATATTGAGTTATGTAAGTTATATAAAGTTATATGGAAGCATACATAGCAGCAGATGTCAATTATTTTACGTAATCATTATGCCTTAATATTTTTATTAGAAGAAAACATATTATAAGGTATGGTAACATATTATAATAGAAATAAAAACTTTTCATATACATCAATCATACATCATTAAAATTGTCAATTGTCGATTAATTCTGCTTCTAGTGTTTTTTTTAATATAGATAGAAAAAGAAAGATAGAAAGAAAAAAGCATTACAAATATCATGAGAAAAAAAAAAGAGGTGGAATTAACTACTTATAATACGTCTTTGGAGATAAGCGTAGGTTATGAAATATATTTTTACATCTAATCCTGAGTTCAAGCTTCAGTTGGGTTTTCGTGCTGGGCCCATCTATCCCTTCAAATAGTTAATGAATGGAGCCCATATTTTAACAAAAAGTTCTTGTTTGTCCATTAAGACAAGTCTAACTCTTTCTAGGTGTTGGGTCTCCGACATTTCCACAATCCACATTTTAATTGTGGGGGTTATAGGACTTTCCAAAATTTTAATATTAATTTTTTCCCAGTTATTATACTGTAGTCAAGGAAGTTTATTTGGTTTGTTGTGAGTGTTAACCTTTGTTCTGATATCCCAAGTATTATTAATTTTGAGTCTGGATCCAATTTTGTATTAACAACTTCAGAAATTATTTCAAAAATATCAATCCAGAAATTTTTAATTTTTATACAATTGGCAAAAGTATGTGTTAAATTGGCCTCTAGATGTAAGCATTTATCACAGATAGGAGAGATATGTGGGAAGATTCTATTTAGTTTTACTTTGGAATAATGTAATCTGTGTAAGACTTTAAATTGTATTAAAGCATGTCTGGCATTTAACGAGCATTGATGTATATGTTGTCCCAAATGTCTTTCGTTATAGAGTGACCTAACTCATTTTCCCATGTGTGTCCATATAGTTCCATCGGTGGTACCTCCTTGTTTAAGAGGGTGTTATAAATATAAGCTATTAATTTTTCAGTGTTAGGATGCTTATTCAAACATTTATCAAGAATTTCTGGTTCCCTAGTCCTATATACTTGTGTATTAGATTTAACATAATCTCTAATTTGTAGATACGTAATCATTATAAACATGTCCGAGACGCTACATCTTGAAAATATTTGGAAACATAGAAACATAGAAAATATGTGCAGGAGTAGGCCATTCGGCCCTTCGAGCCTGCACTGCCATTCAATATGATCATGGCTGATCATCCAACTCAGTGGACTGGACTAGGCCGTGGGAGGATGAGGAGGGGATATGTGGGCTCCGTCGACCTTCCTGGAGTTGAGTGTAGGCCTGACTAGGCCGGACTAGGCCGTGGGAGGATGAGGAGGGGATTTGTGGGCCCGTCGACCTGCCTGGGGGTTAGTGTAGGCCGGACTAGGCCCTGGGAGGATGAGGAGGGGATTTGTGGGTCCGTCGACCTGCCTGGAGGTGAGTGTAGGCTTGACTAGGCCATGGGAGGATGAGGAGGGGATTTGTGGGCCCGTCCACCTGCCTGGGGGTGAGTGTAGGCCGGACTAGGCCGTGGGATGATGAGGAGGGGATTTGTGGGATCATCGACCTGCCTGGAGGTGAGTGTCAAGTCAAGACTTTTATTTCTATAGCACATTTAAAAAACAACTCTCGTTGGCCAAAGTGCTTTACATTGGCGTAAGAATAGACATAGAAACATAGAAAATAGGTGCAGGAGGAGGCCATTCGGCCCTTCGAGCCTGCACCGCCATTCAATGTGATCATGGCTGATCATCCAACTCAGTAACCTGTACCTGCCTTCTCTCCATACCCCCTGATCCCGTTAGCCACAAGGGCCACATCTAACTCCCTCTTAAATATAGCCAATGAACTGGCCTCAACAACATTCTATGGCAGAGAATTCCACAGATTCACCACTCTCTGTGTGAAAAATGTTTTTCTCATCTAAAAATCTTCCCCCTTATCCTTAAACTATGACCCCTTGTTCTGGACTTCCCCAACATCGGGAACAATCTTCCTGCATCTAGCCCGTCCAACCCCTTAAGAATTTTGTAAGTTTCTGTAAGATCCACTCTCAACCTTCTAAATTCTAGCGTGTACAAGCCGAGTCTATCCAGTCTTTCTTCATATGAAAGTCCTGCCATCCCAGGAATCAGTCTGGTGAACCTTCTCTGCACTCCCTCTATGGCAAGAATGTCTTTCCTCAGATTAGGAGACCAAAACCGTACACAATACTCCAGGTGTGGTCTCACCAAAGCCCTGTACAACTGCAGTAGAACCTCCCTGCTCCTATACTCAAATCCTTTTGCTATGAATGCTAACATACCATTGGCTTTCTTCACTGCCTGCTGCACCTGCATGCCTACTTTCAATGACTGGTGTACCATGACCCCCAGGTCTCGTTGCATCTCCCCTTTTCCTAATCGGCCACCATTCAGATAATTGCCTACTCTCCTGTTCTTGCCACCAAAGTGGATAACCTCACATTTATCCACATTATACTGCATCTGCCATGCATTTGCCCACTCACCCAACCTATCCAAGTCACCTTGCAGCCTCCTAGCATCCTCCTCACAGCTAACACTGCCCCCCAGCTTCGTGTCATCCGCAAACTTGGAGATGTTGCATTCATTTCCCTCATCCAAATCGTTAATATATATTGTAAATAGCTGGGGTCCCAGCACTGAGCCTTGCGGTACCCCACTAGTCACTGCCTGCCATTCTGAAAAGGACCCGTTTTCTCCTACTCTTTGACATGGCTTGGCAGAAAAAACAGATCATTTTTCCAAGACATGGACACCATTCATTGATTTATTACAAGGATAGTATGGCACAACACAACTTTGGATTTAAATCTAATTACGGGTTGGTGAGGTGGGTGGGGAGGGATGAAAGGCAGGTAAACCAACAATTTTCTTTCTCTTTTTCTTTTTGTCCTTTTATTTTTTTCTATTCCTCTCTTCTTTCTTTCTTTTGCCACTCTTTGGCTACACCACTTTGGTAGTCTAGGGGGCTCTAGACTACGCCGCAGCGAGACTCCTGACGGGCGCCCGAAAAAGGGATCACCCCGATCCTGGCCTCTCTCCACTGGCTCCCTGTGCGGTTCCGTATAAACTTCAAGATCCTCCTCCAGGTCTACAAAGCCCTCAATGGGCTTTCCCCCACCTACATAAAAAGTCTTCTCACCCACCACTCCACCTCCAGGCCCCTCAGATCGGCCGACTTGGGGTTGCTGAATATCCCACGGTCTAGGCATAAGCTCAGGAGCGACCGCGCCTTTGCGGTTGTAGCTTCTAGACTGTGGAACAGCATCCCCTTTCACATCAGAACTGCCCCCTCCATCGACGCTTTTAAGTCAAGATTAAAAACTTATCTATACTCCCAAGCCTTTCTTGACGTCCTCTGAGCGAGGGCTATATGTGTATATGTATGTAGTTTGTTTGTTTATATTATTCTTATAACAAATGTAAAGCACTTTGGCCAACGAGAGTTGTTTTTTAAATGTGCTATATAAATAAATGTGACTTGACTTGACTTGACTTGAGTTACTCCAGCAATTTATGACTTTTTTTTGTAAACCAGCATCTGCAGTTCCTTGATTTTCATCCCAAATCTTCCCTGGTTTCATGGCTTTTATAAGCTTTGGCATCTGTACAATGGGTGCATTACAGGGAAAGGAAACAGGTCACAGACCAATAAAGAACCATTTTGCAGTAAAGAGCACAATTATATCTAATTTGTAGACAGCGCTCCCAATGTGCAGTAAATTCATATATCAGTCTGAAGAAGAGTTTCTGCCCAAAACGTTGCCTATTTCCTTCGCTCCATAGATGCTGCTGCACCCGCTGAGTTTGTCTTCCTTCGATTTTCCAGCATCTGCAGTTCCTTCTTGAACAAAAAATTCAGATAACAGATCACTCCAATTTGTGCTCAACACTCCCACCATGTGGTGATCCGGCGCACTGCAGTCCCGTCCAATTTGTGGTCAACACACCCACCGTGTGGTGATCTGCTGCACTGCAGGCCCATCTGGTGTGATATTTTGGGTAAGAACCCTTTTGTTCCATCCCAAAGTCTCTTGTTTCTCCAGAGATGCTGCATGGCCCACTGAGTTACTCCAGCGAAATAAATTCCTCCTCATCTCCTTCCTAAAGGAATGTCCTTTAATTCTGAGGCTGTGCCCTCTGGTCCTAGACTCTCCCACTAGTGGAAACGTCTTTTTAGTTTAGACATACACCATGGAAACAGGCCCTTCAGCCCACAGAGTCTGTACCGACCAGTGATCACCTGTACACTCGTACTATCCCACACACTAGGGACAGTTTTACAATTACCGAATTACCAAAGGCAATTAACCTACAAACCCGCACGTCTTTGGAGTGTGGGATGAAACCGGATACCCGGAGAAAACCCACGCAGGTCATGGGGAGAACGTGCAAACTCTGTACAGACAGCACCCGTAGTCAGGATGGAACCCGGGTCTCTAGCGCTGTAAGGCAGCAACTCTACCGCTGCACCACCGTGCCAACCCATTTTTTGTTATTTTTCTATCCATGATTCCATTTTTTATTCCACACCAGTTCGCTGGTTCACAGATTGTTCACATTGAGAATGTCAACCTGAGGGGCAACATTTCCACACAGAGGGTGGTGGGTGTGTAGAATGAGCTGCCGGAGGAGGTGGTTGAGGCTGAGACCCTCACATTTGGTTAGATGTGGAAAGTAGACAAAAGGGGGTCAGATGTAGTGAGAAGAGGTTTGAAATGTAAAGCTGGAGGGGTATGGGCGGAAGGGGAAAGTATGGGACTTGGGGATGGGAGAAGAGTGTACAAAGGAAGGGAAAGGAGCAGAGTGACTGGGGTGGTGGGAGAAGAGTGCACACCAGGGTGGGGGTTTCCCTTTCTCAGTACCACTATCTCCCATCTGCCGAGTCACATTTCTTTCATCCCTTTTCCCCTCTCCTGGACCATTACACCCACACACCTCCCTCTGGCTTACATGTCATTCCTCTACTTATCCAACGCACCGTCATCTCTAGTCTTTGTCATTTACTCCACCCATCTACCACTCACCCCCTCACCTGTATCTGCCATCACTTGCCAGGCTTTGCCCGCCCCACCTTACTTTTCCAGCTTTCTTCCCCACTCCAGTCTGAAGGTTCCTGACCCAACACATCTGTCCATTTCCTCCAGATGCTGCCCGACCCATCGAGTTCATTCAGCACTGCTTTCATTGCTAAAGATCCAGCATCCTGAATTATATTAAACTTGACCAAAAATAAATAGGAATACCGATGGTAACACTTTCAAAGATTCATCCTCACTGAAACCAAAAGAGGGGTTGAAATATGGGCCTTACCCTCACACCATCTCCATGAAGATCAAATCCAGATAGACTGGATAAGGTTACAGGAGTGTGCAGCAGTTCAATATTTCAGAAGAAACCTGACCACAATAGAACAGACACCACTTTAACTAACAAATCAGTATTTCAAATTAAAGAAGACTTGCGTATCAAGAGAACAATGGGGAAGTTTACTACAGTAGGGTGAATGGAAGGGACAGGGTTAGCAAATGTAATGAGACTGAAGAGCCATGGCTATGAAACCAAGGAATATCTAGATGAGAAACAGTGCTGGAGGTACTGAGTGGGTCAGACGGAGCCTTTCAGCGAACTACATCCAGATCCAGGCACCATGACCAAGGTGAATGGACAGATGGAGAGAAGAGTGCAGGGCAAGAGTCACATCAAGAGCGGTTCGGTAGAGATGCTGCCTTACCGGACCAGAGACCGCGGTTAGATCCTGATCTCTGGGGTTGTCTGTACCGAGTTTGCATTTTCTCCCTGGGACAACATAGGTTTTCTCCAGGTGCTCTGGTTTCCTTCCACATACATGCAAGTTGTTGGTTAATTGGCTTCTGTACATTGTCCCTAGTGTGTAGGTTAGGGGCGATTGTTGGTTGGCATGGACTTGGTGGGCCGAAGGGCCCATTTCTACTCTGTATCTCCAAACTAAACACACTACTGGGATGGGATGGATTAGTCGATTATAATTGCCTTAAAACAAAGGCATTGAATATTAAACTGGAGGATTATTTTAACCAGGGACTGTTACTAGTGTCTAAACAGTGCTGGAGGTACTCAGTGGGGCTGGCACCATCTGGTTGATCACAAAGTAGATGGACAGACATGTTGGGTTAGGAACCTTCTTCAGACTGATGGAGATGGGCAGAGAAAGTGGGGAGGGAGAGATGGGAGCAGGACAAAGCCTGGCGAGTGATAGGTGGATACAGGTGAGGAGGTTGCTGGCAGATGGATGGAGTAAGTGACAAAGGCTGGAGGTGAAAAGGAGACAAAGGTTGTCAGATAAGGAGATGAGAACATTGAAATGTAAAGCTGGAGAGATGGATATGGGTGCAAGAGGTAGGAGGAAAATATAAGGCTCAGGGATAAGAGATTAGCGTAAAGAGGAGAGGAACAGTGACTGAGGTGTTCGGGAAGTGTGTACACCAGGGTGGGGGGTGCAAGGTAAGTTTCCATCAGTATACTCATCTCCCTCTCAATCGCACATTTCCCTTTTACCCCCTTCACCCCCACGCTGTCCCATTATAATTAATGTTTAATGTTTTATGTGTCATAGAAACATAGAAACATAGACAATAGGTGCAGGAGTAGAGGCCATTCAGCCCTTTGAGCCTGCACCGCCATTCGATATGATCATGGCTGATCATCCAACTCAGTATCCTATACCTGCCTTCTCTCCATACGCCCTGATCCCTTTAGCCACAAAGGCCACATCTAACTCCCTCTTAAATATAGCCAATGAACTGGCCTCAACTACTTTCTGTGGCAGAGAATTCCACAGATTCACCACTCTCTGTGTGAAAAATGTTTTTCTCACCTCGGTCCTAAAGAATTTCCCCTCTATCCTTAAGGTGTGACCCCTTGTCCTGGACTTCCCCAACATCGGGAACAATCTTCCTGCATCTAGCCTGTCCAACCCCTTAAGAATTTTGTCATTGTTAATTGTCACTATGTCATGTTGTCACTTGCGAGCGGAGCACCAAGGCAAATTCCTTGTATGTGAACGTATTTGGCCAATAAACTAATTCATTCATTACACCCATATACCTCCCTCAAGCTTTACACCTCACACCTCCTCTCCTTGTGACATTCTCACCTTCATCTCCAACCTTTGTCACTTACTCGTCAATCACCCCCTCACCTTACCCACCCATCACTCGCTAAGCTTCGCCTCACCCCATCTCACTTTCCCAGCTTTCCCCCACTCCAGTCTGAAGGATTCCAACCAGATACTTCTATCCATTTGCTCCACAGATGCTGACTGACCCAACAAGTTCCCCCAGCTCTGTTGTTTATGTTCAAGATTCCAGCACCCTGAATTAAAAGAACCTTAAATGAATAATTGATTTACTTTAGAGATAGTGTGGAAACTGGCCCACTGAGTCTGCACAATCCAGCAATCACCCCGTACACTAGCACTATCCTACACACTACGGACAGTTTACTAAAACCAATTAATCTACAAATCTGAATGTCTTTGGTGTTGGAAGAAGCCAGAACACCTGGTGAAAACCCACATGGTCACAGGGCGAACATATAAACTCTACAGACAACACATGTTGTCAGGATTGAACCCAGGTCTCTGGCGCTATGAGGCAGCAACTCTACCACTGTGCTGCCCAATCTTTCTCCCAACACTGAAACCCAAGAGAGGTTTTGAAACAGGGGCTTTACATTAATGCTATCTCCATAAAGACCAGAACCTGATAGAGGTGACAATGATGTACAAAACAGTCAAATTAATACACCACAAATATTAAACTCTACGTTCCCTGTAACAGGATTCAACTACAAGTACTTTAACCGGGGAACATGGCTCTGTCCAAAGACAAAGTGCTGGAGGCATTCAGCAGTTCAGGCACCAACTACCGGACTGCAAGGTGAATGGACAGATGACATTGAGATGGGACCCTTCAGACAGATGGAGTTGGATGAAGTAGAAGAGGTGGAGAGAGTCAAAGTCTTGTAACTGATAGGTGGATACAGTGGATGGAGGTTGTTGGGAGAGGGGTGCAGTGGGTGACAAAGGCTGGATGTGAAAAGTGGACAAAATGGGGTCAGATAAGGGGAGAAGAGGGTTGAAATGTGAAGCTGGAGGGGTATGGGTGGAAGGGGAAAGTGGGAAGTATGGGACTTGGGGATAGGATATGAATGTACAGAGGAAGGGAAGGGGCAGAGTGACTGGGTGGTGGGAGAAAGCACACCAGGGTGGGGGTTTAGGGAAAGAGGGAGTTCTCATCACCAGGGTGGGGGTTCATGGAAAGAGGCGGTTCCCATCACCAGGGTGGGGGTTCAGGGAAAGAGGGGGTTCCCATCACCAGGGTGGGGGTTCAGGGAAGGAGGGGGTTCCCATCACCAGGGTGGGGTTCAGGGAAAGAGGGGGTTCCCATCACCAGTGTGGGGGTTCAGGGAAAGAGGGGGTTCCCATCATCAGGGTGGGGGTTCAGGGAAAGAAGGGGTTCCCATCACCAGGGTGGGGGTTCAGGGAAAGAGGGGGTTCCCATCACCAGGGTGGGGGTGCAGGGAAAGAGGGGTTCCCATCACCAGGGTGGGTGTTCAGGGAAAGAGGGGGTTCCCATCATCAGGATGGGGGTTCAGGGAAAGAGGGACCTCTTAGCCGAGGAAAGGTGAAGGGAAATGTCAAAGTTTCCTGAAGAATGGAACATCAACCAAGAATGTTGTCATTAAACGCCTGCTTGGATCGTCGATGACTTCCGAGGTAAATTCTCAGGTTTTCATCGTTAAACTTTGACCACTCAATGTCTCTGTAATAAAATTGCATCTTTTTCCCCATCAACAACAAAGAGACATTCAGACACATTGAGAACCAGAACGCAAGAAGAGATACAACAAGAAAGAACTGAACTGAATAAATCTCATCTTTAACGTTCAAATTGTTGCTGCATTTTAAGAGTTATTCACATTTTAGGCATTTATATCCCTTTTCCAGTTGCCATGCCCGTCAGCTGTGCCTGCGCAGTAATGCCTGGATATTCTACATCACAATGGGAACCTAATGGGCGGGAATGGATGCTCTGTCGGAGAGCCGCTAAGAATGGATGCGGGGAGGGGGATGGAGTGAGTGCGTGGGGGGGGGTGGAAGGGCAAGGAGCGGAGTGGAGGGGGGAGATCAGAGCGTCACAACCGGAAGATGTCAGCCACGCCTGCGTAGTTGGGGCTATGGGTGAGTGGTGGAATATTGCGTTGGGGGACCAGGCCTCCTGTGTCAGATTGAACTTAGTCGAGTGAACATTAAACTACATTCCCTGCAACAGCAGCCAACAAGGATGACTTTAACCAGGGGATGTAACCTGGTCCAAAACAAAGTGCTGGACGTACTTGGCAGATCAGGCACCATCTACCCGAGCACAAAGGGAATGGACAGATGCTGTCGTTTCCTGTTGGGACCCTTTCAGACTGATGGAGTCGGGCAGAGAAAGTGAGAAAGAGGTGGGAGCAGGACAAGGCCTGTTGTGTGATTAGTGGATACAGGGGAGAGGGTGATGGGTTGTGACATTGGCTAGGGGTGACAAGGAGACAAAAGGTGCAACAGATGAGAAGAGTGAAACGTAAAGCTGGAGGGAGGGATACGGGTGGAAGGGGATAGAGTGAAATATGAGATTGGTTTGGGAGGTGAGCATACACAGGGAAGGAGCAGAGTGACCAAGGTGTTGAGGGAAGTGTTCACACCAGGGGGGGGTGCAGGGAAAGGGGGGGTTCCCATTACCAGGGGGGGTGCAGGAAAAGAGTGGGTTCCCATCACCAGGGTGGCGATTCAGGGAAAGAGGGAGCTCTTAGCCGAGGAAAGGTGAAGGAAAATGTCAATGTGTGAGAGTTGGCAGCCCTGCATTCAGGACCTGGTGCAAATTTCAGACCAATGGTCAAGACTGCATGAAGAGCTGTCTTGCAATTTAACCACAATGATTCGTCTATTCTGGGCTGTTTCACTTCCTGTTTTTTATCTCAACTAAATTTCACAATGTGTAAATAAACATCAGAAGTGTGAAGGACAAAGGAAAGATCCCAAAACCTTTTGAAACATGCAAAAGAGAATCAGGGATGGATTATTTGTCACCTTCAGCCTGTTCAATCATTCAAAACAATCTCATATTCCAATTCTCTCCCGATAAATTTTGATGCATTTTATGTCAAATAAATCTATCCCCTACTTAACAGGATTCAGTGACCTGCCATCTACCATTTTCTGTGGGGTGGATTTCAATGGCTCACCATATTCACAATGAAGAAATGTCTCAGCCCTAAATGTTTCACCCCTGATCTTGAGTCCAAAACCCCTTGTTCCAGATCCTACAGTCACTGGAAATATCTTTATTTATCGAGTCTGTCTAGCTCTGCTTTGAATTTTGTTTAATTTAGAGAGGTCATGTTTAAGTCTTCCAAACTCCAGTGACTGCTGGCTCAGTCAGCTCTTCCTCTCCTTACACATTAGTCCTGCCATTCCAGGAATCAGTCTGGTCAGCCTTGGCTGCATTACATCTGTGGCTGAAAAACCCTTTCTCCGGTAAGGAGAGCACAAAGACATGTTTGGAGAGACATGGGCCAGGCACAGCCAATTGTGATGGGGTCAGTTGGACATCTTGGTCAGCATGTGTGCGTTGGGTCGATGTGTCTATTTCCATGCTCTACAGCTCTATGACTCTCTGCTGCATCTGTGTATATTTGGCAAGTAACTCAACTGACTGACATCACCTGGAAACCTCTTTGCATCCTCTTTGCTTCTCCTACTTACTCTCAGTTTCATGTCATCAAACTTAGAAACATTAAATTTGTTTCCTTGTCAATACCATTGATGAACATTGAAAATAATGGACAAGAACTGGATTGATTCTGGATCATTCATCACCAACTGCCACACTAACGAAGTCTTCTCTCTGTTTCCTGTCTGCCAAATTATTTTTAATTCATGCCTGTTTAATATTGCCTAATCCACATATAAAAAAATTCAAAGACCTTCTGAAAATTCGACACATCCACTTGTTCTCCCTGAAACAAACAAAAACAATCTACTGGAGGGACTCAGTGGGTCAGGCAGCGTCTGTCGAGGGAAATGTGCAGATGACCCTGTATCGTGACCCTTCTTCAGTTGCCAATGGTCATCTGTCCATTTACTTCCACAGATGATTCCTGATCCACAAATTCCCTCCAGCAGTTTGGACTTTGCTCGTGTTTCCAGAATCTGCAAACTCTTGGGTCTCCACATCTTCTCCCTTATCTATTCTACATGGTACATCACCATCATCTCCAATAGATTTGTTAGCCATGATTTCACTTACATAAATTCAAAAAGACATTGTCTTATCGCATAAATTATTTTGAAATATCCAAACACTGTTTTGGAACCTGGAAACACCAAACCAGGTTGGAGATTGAAATATTTTCATCCAACAAGTAGCAAACAGGAAATTTAATATGTAGAAAACAATAAGTAATTTAGTAGAGAGAAACACCACAATAGACAATAGACAATAGGAACAATATAAACACCACTATTTTATTTTTTAATCAGTGGGAAGTAGCAACAATAATTTTAAAAATTACCCTTTTTGGTCAAGATACCAACAATGCAATAGTTAGTTATTATCCTTATAATAAATGCATCCTCAGCACACATGCCCCATGTTCTGTTCTCATAGTAATAAAAAAATTACATAAATAGAATTTCCACGGAATTACTTTAAAATGTAACGGGTAAATAGAGAAGTTGTTTCTGAAGATAACATCAGCATAAAAGATGAAGGATCTGTGTTAGGTCCTGTTTACACTTCTGCTGTGAAACTCAGCAAGTGCCTCAACGGAGACATTTGCACCAGTTAAGACAGAGGTTGATGTTTAGAATGTGAGAGTGACGGACAGTGTGGGTTGGAGGGGCAATGAGATGAATTATGAAGAGACAGATTCAGTAGCTGGGGGGAAATATCAAAAAAGAGGGTGAGCAGCAATAAAAATGAATTGTATTTCTCTGCAGAATTCACACAATATGGGGGAATTGTTAACCCGGATTAAGAAAGGAGCCTGATTAGATTTATTGTCACAAAGAGGACGACACTAACTCCTGAACTGATGATGAGCTGCACTTTGTGATTCCCTCCAGAATTGTTGCTTATAAATCTATGTTTTTGGATGTGGGCCTCAGTGCTTAGGCTTCCATTTTTAACCCATGAGGATGTGACCATCCTTATTTCACCACTGAGGTGTTTAGTAAATGATAGGAGTAGGCCCCACAAATAACGAAGGATCAGCAATGCATTTCCAAGTTATGATGGTGACTAACTGGGTCAATTTGTGCCACTCCACTAACTTGACCAAGCAATTCTGGGTATGGATTGTGCTTGCATATTGTGGATATATTTTCTAGCACCGATGCTAGATGGGGATAGGGCCAGTGTACACCTGGAACACAATGTATCTCTCGTGTCTATATCTCCAGGCTGTGAAGATCTTGGGGCAACTCTGTGAGGTTGGGCTTGGAGCACACCAAATGACATGGAGAAAAACTTGTGATTGTGAAATTGTTGGTTGGAGGTCCTACCTTGAGTGAAATTCAGAACTGAGGAGAAAATTGCTCTCAATATTGGACTTATTTTGAAAAATTGTAGTAGTTTGATTATCATATGCAGCTCATTGGTGACCTCCGAAGTCCAACCTCCACCATGATCTGATGCAATTGAATATTGGTTTGAACTATCGGACCAACTACAGCATGAACAGGCAAGAATATTGACCATTCCATTTATGACCAAACAACAGATTCTGTCATTTGCCATTGTCATAGACATTTCAAACATCACACAGTCATCTGCTTGAATATGTGTTACTGGAAACTATTCTAACTTCAGTTGTGAAGAGCATTCATTATACTCGTCTTTCTCCAGGCTGGTTAGCACTCTGCAAAAGCGTTTCTCTTTACCTCAGAAACGTGACACTGAACTAAACTGAATTGAACTGGAAGGGACGTGATTTATTCCCAGAGGTTGTGAAGGTCTTGGTGCAAACTGTGCGGTTTGATTTGGAGAAAACTGAAAGTTGCAGAAGAAATTGGATGATGATGAGGCTGGTGACTGGTGGGTTTACCTCGTGTGAAACTCAGGAGATAATTACACTCAACATTGGAATAATTGAGTAAATACAGCAATTTTATTATCACATCTGCTCGTTTGTGTTCTCCTCAACCCAAAACTCACATTGTTTTAAACTGCCAAACCACCCAAATCACAGTGGCACAGATGTTAGAGCTGCTGCCTCACAGAGCCGGGGACCAGGGTTCAAATCTGACATCGGGTGCTCTCTGAATGGAGATAGCACGCTCCCTGTGGCCACGAATGAGTGGGGTTGTAGGTTGCTTGACCTCCATAAATTGCTTGTAGTGTGCAGGGAGGGGATGGGAAAGTGAGATAACAGAACGAGCGTGAACGGGTGACCAGTGGTCGGGGTGGACGGAGGGCTGAAGGGCAAGTTTCCATGCTGTGTCTCAAAACTAAACTCAATCAGAACATCACTACTGATGCAGGAAGATTGACACCTACTCATCATTACACAACAATAGATACTCTTATTCCCCAATGCCCTTGACATTTGTTATCCTCCAATAACCTTTAGAAAGATGAGGTTCCATGTCTCAATGCATCCAATGCATGTTTCAGCTCAGTAAATTCCCATTTTCCTTTGCCGAAATAAGGTTTTACAAGATGGGTTTTACGCTGACACAAACGCTTTCAACAGAAGTGATGTCTGAACCCTGAGCAGGAGAGGAAGAGGGAGGTCCTGTAGTTACATAAGACACAGAGTGAGACTGGGGAACTCAGTGTGTCGCCGTGCTTGGAGCTTTGCTGCCCAAGTCTCTGGACTCGTTCACCAGTCTCTTCCCACAAGGTAGGCGATCTTACTACAGGTTCACTTCAGGTAAAGGAGTGGTTTAAATGGGATCTAGAAACGGAACTCCGTGTTCAATAATTTCTAACGTGTGATATTCCACTCCTACAACCATTTATTAGACTGTCCCAGTCTGTTCTGCTTTAGATTTTACAAGGACATAGAAACGTAATTAATAATGAAGAGAGACGCAAAATGCTGGAGTAACTCAGCGGGACAGGCAGCATCTCTGGAGCGAAAGAATGGGTGACGTTTCGGGTCGAGACCTTTCTTCAGACCCAGACTTCGTCGACCCGAAACTTCGTCACCCATTCCTTCTTTCCAGAGATGCTGCCGGTCCCGCCCAGTTACTCCCGCCCAGTTACTTTAGTGTCTATATTCGGTATCAAGCAGCATCTGTAGTTCCTTCCAACACGAAACGTTATCAATGTATTGTTGTCTCCATTGTTTCCACTGGAAACTTAATGAAGCTAAATTACCAGCATCTGCCATTTTACCCATTTGGGCTTTCTTCTTTGTTGCCTGGTCAATCTAATGTATCCATGCTCATGTGGATTTTACTTTTCCCATTTCTCCGGCAATCCTCTGGGACTGATTGAGGATGTTCAACGTCCTCGCCGTTCTGTTGCCCGCTCAATTAATTGTCTGCCTAGTGAGGTACAAATGAGTTAAAACCATTCTACCGAGAAGCAGGAAGTAAGTGGGTCAAGAATGAAAATGTCGGCGTACAGAGGAGTCGTTTCAGTCAAGGCAAACCGACTGAATGTGGTTGTGAAATCCCAGATTACAGCAGTGACAATATTCCAGTGGCAGATTCCACAGAGGAATGGTCCTTCCCCGTGTAACTTATCCAAGATATTTGTGATCTCAGGAAATTCCCGATTTGGTTTGTCCAAATTAGCTTTTACAAGATGATTTTTAATCTGAGGCAAACATTATCAACACAAATGGTGTCTGAATCCTGAGCTGGAAAGAAAGAGGAAGGGCGTTTGCCCTTCCAAAGAAACTGTGTGAGACTGTGAATCTCAGTGTATCGCCGTGCTTGGAGCTTTGTTGCTCAGTCTCTGTACTCGTTCACCATCAGTCTCTTCTCACATGGTAGGCGACCTGACTGCAGTCTCACTTCATGTCAAAGAGTGATTTAAAAGGTATCCACAAACTGAACAATGTTGGATGTCCTGTAAACTGTGATTTATCACTCATTCAATCAGTTTGTTCCACTTTAGATTTGACAAGGGCATACAAACTTTATTAATTTCGTTTTATCTCCTTTGTTTCTCACAGCTAAATGACCAGCATATGCCATTTTCCTACTGGTTTCAATAGACAATAGACAATAGGTGTAGGAGTAGGCCATTCAATGTGATCATGGCTGATCTTCCCCAATCAGTACCCCGTTCCTGCCTTCTCCCCATATCCCCTGACTCCGCTATATCTAAGAGCCCTCTCTCTTCAAAGCATCCAGAGAACTGGCCTCGATCGCCCTCTGAGGCAGAGAATTCCACAGACTCACCACTCTCTGCGAGAAAAAGTGTTTCCTCGTCTCCGTTTCCTAGTCAATCTAAATTGAATACTTTTTTTCCCGTTTCGTCGACAACGTCCTGGGACCGTTTGAGAATATTGAATGTCCCTTGTCATTCTGTTTCCTTCTCTGTTCATTGACTCACTAGCGAGGTCTGATTTAGTTGAGAATATTTTACCGAGTGGTAGGAGGTAATTGAGTCAAACATTTAAAAAGGCGGAGTTCAGATGAATGATTTGGGACAAGGCAAACCGATAGCGGTTGAATATGGTGGTGAAATCCCAGATTACTGAAGTGACAATACTCTAGCGGCAGAGTCCACCAAGCGAATATATTTTCCCCGTGTAATTGTGTGCGGCCAATTCTAAAGTGTCCCGGGGTCAGGTGTTTCAAACTGGCTGTACTCAATACAACATTTGCCAACTACCAATTTACTGATCCTTAGTCTAAAACTGCACCTTATTTCCAAACAGAGAATGCACAAAATGACGCCGAGGTTTCTCTGCAGCAGTTTGCCACTTGGTTTGATGTTCGGTTTCTTTGTTTTCCTGCTTCGACCTGTTTCCACACAGAGTAAGTGCTTTCTCTTCGCCGGTCACAATCACCTTGCATTAATTATCATTGTCCGTGTAAACCCGCACCCTATTGTCAATCTCGCTTTACTCTCAACATCCCTGAATGTGTTGCTGCCTCATAAATCCACACCATCCTTCCTGGACCTCCATTCCACAGCCCTGTATGTGTTGCTGCCTCACAAACCCACACCATCCTTGCTGGACCTCCATTCCACATCCCTGTATGTGTTGCTGCCTCACAAATCCACACCATCCTTGCTGGACCTCCATTTCTGAGCCCATCCCATCAACTCCCTCTCCTTCTCCTGCACCAACACGGTCCTTATCAAAGTCAGAAATGGCCTCCTGTGAGCTTGTTGCAGAGTTAAACTCTCCCTCCTCATCCCGCTCAGCCTCTGCAGCCTTTGACACAGTTGTCCACACCATCCTCCACCAACATCTCCTCACCACAGTCCAGGTGGGTGGAACTGCCCTCGACTTATCGATCCAGTCACAGCCCGAGAACCACGCGCAATGTCTTCACTTCACGCTCCCACAAAGTTCCTTCAAAACCAGGTGGAGTTCCTCCACTACCCCAACACAACCCCCTATCCCCACCTCCGTCTCCCTCCCTCCCACTCACTCACTCATGTGATGAAATATCCCTGCATCAATCAGGCCAGGTTATTCCAGACAGACATCTCTTCACAAACCGTGTCTTCCTCGCTGGGGTTTCCAAGGAAGATCACAACTGTCTGGAATTAAATTCAGTTCAAAATGAATGATTACAGATATGGGGTGGGTGGGGAAAATGTGTTTTAAATATTAATTCTTCATTGTTCGTATTCGCAACAGAAAACAGAATTCGAATGTATTTCTTGGATAACCGAGGCGACATTGCGTTAAACGGACCGGACAATGCTGAGAAAGACACTGTTGTTGTCTGGGAATGGAAACCACACTCAGGGAAGGAAATCGGAAAATTGTCGACTTTTAGAAGAACGAGGGACTATTGGATCAATGAGAAGGCCGCTGGGGAGAGTAAAGTGGACTTGTTCCCGGAGATGAAAGTGAATTCCCGTACCCTTGATCTGACAATTGATAAACCCACATTTAAATGGGCGGGAATTTTCACTTTGGCTCAAACAGAACCGAGAAAGCAAATCCTGAAACAATATGAAATATTTGGGGTGAAAGGTGAGTGGGTGCGATAAGGATCAATAATGTCTAATTTATCTCTGTAAATATTGTCACCTATAATGATGAGAGATGGCGGGAATTGTGAGACTTCTTCCACCCGGTGAAAAGTAAAACAACTGGGGAAGTGTTTTTGTTCATTGATTCTGTAATGATCAGCAGGGGCGATAATAGTTTGATGACTTCACTGGGAACAGCAAATCAATGAATCGACACGCAGCGAATACCATGGTCTTCTTGCCGGCACACGGTAAGGTGATCGCGGCAAGGTGGTATGAAACCAATGTCTCCGTGCAGTGGCCCCGAGGTGACACTGCTACTTAATGTTACCCTGTGACCAGGTGGATGGAAGTCCATCGCCTGTGGAACATGGGCTCTGCCATAGAGTTCACCTCTTGAGAGCAATCAGATACACCTAGAAGGAGTCCAGATACGACCTTGGTAAGGCCATCAAAAGGCCAAAAGGGACTTCTGCTCCATGCTGGAGGATGAGGCAGATGTTCAGCAACTGTGGTAGGGCTTGAATGCAATCACATCCTACAAGGCAAAATCAGGAGGCAGCTCAAATGTCAGCGAAACATCGCTCCCTGATTAGCTCAATGCGTTTTATGCACGCTTTGATAGGGAGAACACCGATGTGCCTTCCCCAGCCCCCATTCGCTGTGACGGTATTTCAGTCACAGTCACAGAGGCCGACGTCAGGTAATCCTTCAGAGGGTTGAACCCTCGAAAAGCGCCTGGCCCTGATGGTATACCCAGTCGTATACTAAAAACCTGTGCGGACCAACTGGCTGGAGATTTTACGGACATTTTCAACCTCTCACGTCTGAGGTCTCAGATCCCCACCTGCTTTAAAAGGACATCAATTATACCAGTGCCCAAGAAGAGTAAGGTAACGTGCCTCAATGACTATCGACCTGTGGCACTAACGCCTGTGGTGATGAAGTGCTTTGAGAGGTTGATCATGGCACATATCAACTCCTACCTCGACAAAAACCTGGACCCACTCCAGTTCGCTTACCGCCACAACAGATCAACGGTGGATGCGATCTCGCTGGCTCTCCACTCCGCTCTGGACCACTTGGACAACAAAAACTCATATGTCAGGCTGTTATTCATTGATTACAGCTCGGCATGTAACACAATCATCCCCTCCAAGCCGGTTACCAAACTCTCAGATCTGGGTCTCTGTGCATCCCTCTGCAATTGGATCCTCGACTTCCACATCCACAGACCACAGTCTGTTCGTATTGGTGGAAATGTGTCAGACTCGATAACAATCAGGATGGGAGCACCTCAAGGCTGCGTGCTCAGCCCCCTGCTGTATTCACTCTATACTCATGACTGCGTAGCCGGACATAGTGCGAACTTCATCATCAAGTTCGCTGACGACACCACTGTTGTGGGACGTATCACTGATGGGGATGAGTCAGAGTACAGAAGTGAGATCGACCGATTGACCAAATGGTGCCAGCACAATAACCTGGCCCTCAACACCAGCAAAACCAAGCAACTGATTGTGGACTTTGGAAGGGGTAGGATGGGGACCCACAATCCCGTTTATATCAACGGGTCGATGGTGAAAAGGGTCAAGAGCTTCAAATTCATGGACGTGCATATTTCTGAAGATCTCTCCTGGTCCCAGAACACTGATGCAATTATAAAGTAAGTACATCAGCGCCTCTACTTCCTGAGAAGATTACGGAGAGTCGGTTTATCAAGGAGGACTCTCTCTAACTTCTACAGGTACACAGTAGAGAGCATGCTGACCGGTTGCATCATGGCTTGGTTCGGCAACTTGAGCGTCCAGGAGCGGAAAAGGCTACACAAGGTAGTAAACACTGCCCAGTCCATCATCGGCTCTGACCTACCTTCCATCGAGGGGATCTATCGCAGTCGCTGCCTCAAAAAGGCTGGCAGCATCATCAAGGACCCACACCATCCTGGCCACACACTCATTCTTCGCTGCCATCAGGTAGAAGGTACAGGAGCCTGAAATCTGCAACATCCAGGTTCAGGAACAACTACTTCCCCACAACCATCAGACTATTAAACACAACTTCAAACAAACTGTGAACTGTAACAGCCTATTGCACTTTATCTGTTTATTTATGTGTGTATATATATATATATATATATATATATATATTCTATGGTACATGGACACACTGATCTGTTCTGTATTTATGCCTACAATATTCTGTTGTGCTGCAGCAAGCAAGAATGTCATTGTCCTATCTGGGACTTGACTTGTACAAACCACTACTCACTCTGAATCTCATTGATCTGTTTTTCACAGTTGAGGCAAGTCCACAGAGGCCTCTGCTGGGAAGTGACGTCACACTCAGCTGCACCATCTCCAGACTCTCAGATACAATCAGTCTTCACTGGAGACCCATGGATTCATCCCAGCAGAACAGGAGCAACACTGATCAGATCCACCTGGATAACACGGTCTATCTGATGGTTCAACACGTTACAGTGGAGGATGAGAAGCTGTATGTGTGTGATGTGCAGGAAAACGGAAACATTGTTCACACAAGTAACAGAGATTTTACTGTAGACAACAGTGAGTGTAAACACCTCCCATTGGATATCAAGTAGACACTTGTATCACGGTGCTTCTTGTAATATTATGTGTGCGCCCTGTGAAGAACTGTGGCAGTGGCCAACTGCTCTCCAGTATAAAATGCTGCAATGATCAGGGAGAAGTGTACAGAAAGTCTCTCTGTGGAGCAGCAGCCTACTTGTCTCTGTGTGAGACACACAGCACAGGAGGGGGATGTCTTTCTGTAACCATTCTTCAGTCAAGTATTTTGTCAGTTTATCTTGCCATCAATGCTCCAGTATCTGAGACTGAGATACTGATACAGGACTCACGTCAAAGTGTCAGATAGAAAGTGTAGTCACCATGACAACCACCAGCACTTGCTGCTCACACTCACACTGGGGGTCCCAGCCCACACATCAGCACTGAACAACAATCCATCCCCTCTCCCGTCACTGACCCTTCTCTCCCAGTCTGGTGTTGCTTGAAGTGATTCCAGCTGCTGCAGACTCGGGCTTGGGATCAGCATTCAGCTGGGAGCAGGACCCGGGAACAGGGAAGGACAGGGAATCAATGGGTGTGAATGGGAGAGGGATGGTGTGAATAATGGGAATGAAGGGACGGGAAGACCCGACCCACTTGAAGTGCCAACCTGTCCGGGTCAGTCCCCGCGCAGGCATCCTCTGGGCTGCTTCTGCCCGCAGCCTGAACCGCACCACCTCCTGCAGACAGACTGACAGAGACATTCACCTCCCAGACCGCTCTCGGGAGTCTCGGGGAAGTTTCATTCCATCCTGGGAGATTCCCGGACAGTCCGGGTGTGGGGGCGAACCTAATGTTGAAATGTAGAGTGGAATATCCAAACTTCACTGCAATTTACTGCCGTACAGGACATTGTATTTTATAAAGATCTGATGAGTTTAGTGCGGCATTCATGAAAGATGTTACATTTGAAACTTGATCAGCTGAACAAAACACCACGAATGTTTATAAGAATACGGTTGACAATCTCTGTATGGCACAGTAACTGTAATACTGAAAGGAGTTATCTTCTGTCTCTCTGATACAGATTTATTTTATGGGATATACACACTTTACCGCTCCAGCACAGATCACAGTGAACTTCACCTGGTTTGTTCTGGGAGTTATGGTCTTAGCTATTCCCGTGCTCAGTGGTTCTGGACACCTCATCGCCTTCAACAGTGGAAAGTAATAGCATCTGCAGACCGTTCTCAGCCCATCAATGTCAAAGGGACCGACTTCGGGAATCGACTGGTGACCTCAGGGGAACACTTCGATGGCAAGGATTTCAGTGTGAGGATTGTCCACGTTGTGTTTCAAGATGCCGGAGTTTACGCATGTCATCTGGAATCAAATCCATTTTCACCATTGATCTAATCACAGTGAAAGGTAGGAGTCAGAATGTTGCCACTGAGTTTACTGATGAACATTGTTTAAAATGTAAACAACCTGCTTGTTTCCACAGTCACAGCTGAACCGTCTGATGCAGTGACTGAGGGAGACACCGTTACCCTGACCTGCTCTGTGTCTCATGTCATTGAGTCAATGAGACTGGTTTGGATCAATGGCGATGGCAAAAGTGTTGGAGAAAAGACACTGACTGTGGAAGAGAAATCACAGAGTCTGGTTATTCAGAAAGCTGAGAGAGGCAGAGGGAACTGGAGATGTGGTTTGTTTCATCAAGACCTGCCCCGGCTTTTTGTCCCGTACTATCAGGAGCCCCGTGGTAAGTGATAAGGGTTTGTTCTTCATACTTAGAGTCATGATTGAGTTTTGATGTCGCTTATTGATCCTGACATTTGCGTGGAATATTTTCTTCCAGTTTGAGTGGTCTAACTCTGTTATGAATACCGAATTCTCAAATTTCAAGTAACACTTCCCGAACCCCACTTCTCCCCCCCCCCCTTCATTGTGCTCGCATTTATCCCACCACCCAGTTATCCTATTCTCTTCCCTTCCTCTTTCAACTCATTTCCCACCCCTTCCAATTGCAGAGTTTTCCTTTTATGTTCTTGCTCCACATCCACCCATATCCCTCCCTCTGTTACTGATCTGACTGCAGATCAGTCAGTATTAGTTGACCTGATCTATGTCATGTTTTACTGCATGCCGCTGTGTACTCAAACAGTCATCATATTATCTAGTCTGTTAGTTCAGCCTCTAGTTAGATTGGTTGCTGAGCTTGAGCTTACAACACCTAAGTATTTGAGCTGTGTGTGTTTACTATAACAAACAACTTCTTCTTATGTATGGATCCTGTTATTACACATGTTTATACTGACAACCGTTTGTCTCCATTTCACCACTCCATTTTGTCAATATCTCCATCCATCTACTCATCACCATTCCCCACCTGTATCCACCTATCACTCACCATGCTTTGTCTCATGCCTACTTCCCTTCCCCAGTTGTCACTCTCCCACTCCAACAGTCTGAGAATGCATCCTGACATGAAACGTCATCAATCCATTCCCTCCACAGATGCTGCCTGACCCATTGAGTTTCTCCAGCACTTTGCGTTTGATCAACATTGCACAATCTGCAGTTTCTTGTGTCTCCATAGAGACCCACTGGTCAGCGTGGATAGATTGCTGCAGAGGGCCTGTTTCCATGCTGTTCCATGATGATGAATTATAACGTACAACTTAGTAACTATTAATTCTCTGCAATATTGCTAATGACAAGGTCAGTGAAAAATTGTCCAACATTTACACATTTGTTCTCTTTTCCTACAGGAAGTGGACATTATATTTACTTTTTCCATCAGGAAGGCAACTTTGTATTGAAAGGACCAGACAGTCCTGGAAATGTCCCCATTGACTTGGAATGGAGGCCACACTCAGGGCAACAAACCACAAAGCGATTGGCCACTTTCCGCAGAGAAGATCAGCAGTGGGCCGTACAATGGAGTGATGAGTACAATCAAATACCAGGCATCTCCCAGAGGATGCATGCGGACTGGGGTACCCTTAATCTGAGGATCAGGATGCCCACATTCAAACTTGCAGGACTGTTCACCTGGAATCAGATACAGCCCGCTGGGAAAATCCTGAGACAGTGGGAACTATTTGGGATCAAAGGTAATAGAGTCATAGTGTCACACAGCACTGAATCAGGCCCTTTGGCCTAATTCATCCATACTGACCAACTACCCATCTAAACATCCCATTTGCCCTCATTTGGCCCATATCCCTTTAACCTTTTTTCCCCATATTCCTGTTTAAATGCCCTTTAAATACTGTACCTGCATCAAACACTTCCTCTGCTCGATCTTTCCATAAAGTATGTTCATGTACCACACTTTTTGTCAAAAAACTGCCCCTAATATTAAGGGGTATATCAAATCTGCCCCTCTCACCTTAAACATGTACTAACTAGTTTTTGATTCCCCAACCCTGGAAAAAAGACCATGTGCGTTTACTATAGATATGCCTCTCATGATTTTATTCACTCCAATATAATCTCTGTTAAAGACATCCAAGAAATATAATCAGTCTGAAGAACGGTCTCAACCTGAAACGACACCTATCTATGTTCTCTAGAGTTCAAAGGTCTTTTATTGTCACGTGTACCAATTAAGGGGCAGTGATATTCATATTACCAGACCTGCTGAATTACTCCTGCACTTTATGTCCTTGTATATATTAACCAGCATCTGCAGTTCTGTGTTTCTACTATACTAAAAACATCCCTACCTGGAAGTGTTGATGTGGGAGACGAGGGGCCGAGGGGGACAGGTGGTCACTACCAGGAAGTGTTGATGTGGGAGACGAGGGGGGCGAGTGGGACAGGTGGTCACTACCAGGAAGTGTTGATGTGGGAGACGAGGGCGGCGAGGGGGACAGGTGGTCACTACCAGGAAGTGTTGATGTGGGAGACAAGGGGGCGAGGGGGACAGGTGGTCACTACCAGGAAGTGTTGATGTGGGAGACGAGGGGGCGAGGGGGACAGGTGGGCACTACCAGGAAGTGTTGATGACATCACTGAGCACGGCAGCTGAACATTCAGCCGACTGTCTGTCTGCAGGAAAAATACAATGCTGCCCACATTAGTTCAGAAAGCTGTTGGTGAACTGAACCACATGTGTCTGTTTCCACAGTTGAGGCCAACTCACCGAGGCCAGTGATGGGCAGTGACATCACCCTCAGCTGTACCATCTCCAGACTCCCAGATACCGTCAGTCTTCACTGGAAACCAAGAGGCTCATCTCAGCAGAACAGGAGGAACAACACTGATCAGATCCGTCTGAATAACGCCGTCTATCTGATGATCGAACACATTGGAGCAGGAAATCCCAATCTGTACACTTGGGAAGTGCAGGAAAATGGCTCCATTGTTCTCACTGGAGACACCAATGTTGAAGTGGATCAGGGTGAGTCCAAAGCTGCCTTGCAGCAGGTATTAAATAGTTCTTGATATCAAACTGTTCCACATGTTGTATAGTGAGCACTGACTCCACCCGTGGGCTTCCACATTGCAGGATGTGGGCATTGCCTTTACTCTGGGACATGTTGTAAATATAAAATGGTGGCACTAAGATTGATGGAGCAACACAGGAGAACCAAGGGATTCATTTCAGTTCACCTGCATGAATCAAAGGGGATAATATCCAGTGATGGAAATAACATCTAGTTTTCAGTGTATAACAGAACAGGAAAATATGAACTAATTCAAGTATAAATGCAGAGGAAATATCAGAATCAGAATCAGAATAACATTTTATTGTCCACGTAATCATACACAAGGAATTTGACAGTGCTTTGCTCGCATATGGTAAAAACACGATATACAGCAGACAATTAAAAATAAAACATTATAATTTAAACATGTGAAAATAAAGTTCCGGAGTAAAAAGAGGCTACCGACTTTTGGCTGTTGAGTAGAGCTACGGCTCGTGGGAAGGTGTTTTTATGTCTGGCTGTGGCAGCTTTGACAGTCAGGACTCACCTGCCAGAGGGAAGTGATTCAAAGAGTTTGTGGCCAGGGTGAGAGGGGTCACAGATGATCTTGCCCGCTCGCTTCCTGGCCCTTGTAGTGTACAGTTCATCAATGGAGGGAAGGTTGCAGCCAATAACCTTCTCAGCTGATCGGACGATTCGCTGCAGCCTCCAGGTATCGTGCTTGGCGGCTGAGCCAAACCAGACCATGATGGAGAAGGTGAGGACAGACTCTATGATGGCCGTGTCGAATTGGACCATCATTGCCTGTGGCAGGTTGTGTTTCCTCAGCTGCCGCAGGAAGTACATCCTCTGTTGGGACTTTTTGACTGTGGAGTCTATGCTGGCCTCCCATTTAAGGCCGCTGGAGATGATGATTCCGAAGAAATTAAATGACTCCACAGTTGTGACTGTGGTGTTGTTGAAGATGAGTGGGGGGAGGGGAGGGGGAACTCTACAATCAGAAGGGGAGGATTGAGTCTGCAATCAATTCCACTGTCTTAAGAGCACTGAGCTTCCGCTTGTTGCGATGTCAACAGGACACCAGCTTTATGATTAGGGTGGCTTGGACATCGTGCTGAAGTAAGCATGCAGGTACAGCAGGCAATGGAGAAACAAATGGCATATTGGCCTTCATTGCGAGCTGATTTGAGTATAGGAGCAAAGAGATCCTACTGCAGTTGTACGGGGCCCTGATGAGACCAAACCTGGAGTATTGTGTGCAGTTTTCGTCCCCTAGTTTGAGAAAGGACTTTCTTGCTATCGAGCGAGTGCAGCATAGGTTCACTGTGCGGCGGCACGGATTACTGCCGCGCCGCCGCACGGGCTCCATATTAGAAAATATTATTTGGGCTCCATATTAGAAAGGATGTGCTGGCTTTGGAGAGGGTCCAGAGGATGTATGTCCTGGGGATGATTGATTTAACGTATGAGGAGTGTTGGAAGTCTCTGTGCATGTGCTCGTGGGATTTAGAAGGATGAGGTGGGAATCTCATTGAAACCTACCAGCAGGGCCGGATTTAGATGAAGAGAGGCCCTAAGCTGTTCCACTTGTGAGGCCCCCCACCTACTCCCCCACCCCCACGACCAGAGGAAGATGGTCCACCAGATTGACACCAATTTGCAGCCGGGCGTGGCCAATGAGATAAGGGGCTGGAAAGCTGGGCTTTATTTATTTATTTATTTATTTATTTACTTATTGCCTGTGCTAGTGTCGAGTTATTGGCTTAAAACACTATTATTCTGAAATGGAAGGCAAGGAAAATTACTGAAGGGTTGTTTAGAGACTACAGTGCGTTGTGACAGCATATGTAAGAAAGGCCTATGGCAGTGTCAAAAATATTATACACCTTGCGGGGCTCTCACTTAATTTCTTTTCTCTGTTGTCAGCCGGGCAACCTTGGCAGCTTTTTAAGTTGCCAAATGACAGTTTAGGTGGTTATTTAAGATGGCTTGCATGGCGCGTGCGATAATGTGCTTGGACGAAGTGCGTAGTTACCAGTCAGAATTATGCTCAATGAAGCACTCATATATTATTTATGCTTCAAATAAAGCCACAAACTAAACATATTCACCAATCATGACATGATATATACCACAATGACATGCAGCAAAATTATAATACTGTATCTTAACTCTTTTTACACGTTGCAATGAATGCAATTTCTATTATTTCTTTCCACTTCCAAACAAAAATGGGGTTGGATTATTCAGCGTATGATCAACCTCGGTGAGACCAAGCGCAGGCTTGGTGATCACTTCGCACAACACCTCAGTTCGCAATAACCAACCTGTTCTCCCGGTGGCTCAACACTTCAACTCCCCTTCCCATTCCAATTCCAACCTTTCTGTCCTGGGCCTCCTCCATGGCCAGAGTGAGGCCCACCGCATATTGGAGGTGTAGCACCTCATATTTGCTTGGGTAGTTTACACCTCAGCGGTATGCACATTGGCTTCTCTAATTTCAGGTAGTCCTTGCTTTCTCCCTCCTTCCCCTCCCATTCCCAGCTCTCCCACAGCCTACTGTCTCCGCCTCTTCCTTTCTTTTTCATGTCATCCCCCCCCTACATCAATCTGAAGAAGGGTCTCGACCCGAAACGTCGTCTATTCCTTCGCTCCACAGATGCTGCCTCACCCGCTGAATTTCTACAGCTTTTTTTTTCTACCAATGGGATCCCACCACCGGCCACATCTTCCCATCTCCTCCCCTGTTGGCTTTCCGTAGAGACCGCTCCCTCCGTAACTCCCTGGTCAATTCGTCCCTTCCCACCCAAACCACCCCCTCTCCTGGCACTTTCCCTTGCAACCGCAGGAAATGCTACACTTGTCGTTTTAATTAAGTTCAGGACTATGGGGCTGTACATTGGCCATAAAGTTGCTGCCTAAAAATTTAAGAGACCCGGAATTGATCCTGAATATGGGTGCTGTCTGTATGGAGTTTTCCCCTTTTCCCTTTGATCGCATGGCTTTTCTTCGTGTGCTCGTTTCCTTCCACATTCCAAAGGTGTGCAGGAACCTATTTCAGACCCAACCCAAAACGTAATATTTTCCTAATATTGTCCTGCTTTTTGTGTCTATCTTCAGTTTAAACCAGCATCTGCAGTTCCTTCCTACACACACGATACTATACGATAGAACTTTATTAATCCCAGGAGGGAAATTGTGTGTGTGTGTGTGGGGGTATATATATTATACACACACACACACATATATATTTATATAGTTATATATTCATATATAAATATACACCGTTTTGTTTTCTCGTTTATAACATTGTTTACAGAGTACTATGGTTACATATGCTGTTGTGCTGCTGCAAGTAAGGATTTCATTGTTCTAACTGGGACGTGAGAGAATAAAACACTCTTGACTCTTGACTTACTTCGCTAATGTGTGGGAAAGAACTAGTGTACGGGTGATCAATGGTCGGCGTGGACTCGGTGGACTGAAGGGCCTGTTTCCACGCTGTATCTTTAAATTAAACTAAAGACACTAAAACCAGAGGGAATCTAAAGAAGGGTATCTACCCGAAACGTCACCCAATTTCTTCTATCCTGAGTTGCTGGCTGCTCCATGGAGTTCCCCCGCACAATTAAAGCATGGAATATTCTTCACCCTACCATAATTACCCAACCAGACGCAACTACATTTACGGTACCTCTTTCTCCCCCAAGAACCCTTTTTTGCTTGTCCAAGTCAAGAATCAAGAGAGTTTTATTGTCATGTGTCCCAGATAGGACAATGAAATTCTTGTTTGCTGCAGCACAACAGAATATGTGAACATAATACAGAACAGGAGATATAAGTTCAGTGTGTTTATATACCATAGACCATATATATACGCAATAAATAAACAGATAAAATGCAATAGGCTGTTATTGTTCAGCCCTCTACCACCTCCAGTTTAAATTCCTTTTAGAATATTTATGGAGGACCAGGAAAACAGAAGCGAGAGTTACTCGAGGGAGTTACTCCTGATCCAGGGTCAGGGAGAGATTCTGTGTTAGTTTTCAGCGGTTGCGGCGAGGCAGCGACCGGACAGCAATGGCGGCCAAATCTCCCACAATTCAAAGCGAGGGAGAAAGTGCCCAGCGCTGACCAGTTGCCGTGGCAGTGCGCATGCGCAGGGCGGCCGATGATGTGCGGGCCGTGGTTGTGCGCATGTGCAGGGGAGGACGTGCTGGCCGTAGCAGTGCGCATGTACAAGGCGGCCGGCCGTGCCGGCGGATGAGGAGCGAGCGGAGAACGGAGACCCGGACACGGAGAGTGACAGACAGAGAGATAGAGAGAGAGAGATAGAGAGGGGGCCGCCCCGCCCAGAGTTGAATGGCTGGTGTCCTGCCTTGGCCGGAGGCCCCCTATATTTCAGGGCCCGAGGCTTCAGCCTATGAAGCCTAGTGGTAAATCTGGCTCTGCGAGGCCCTCCTAGATCTCGAGGCCCTAAGCTGAAGCTTGTCCATCTTATATGTAAATCCGGCCCTGCCTACCAGATAATGAAATGCCTGGTTAGTTGATGGGAAAGGATGTTTTCAGTAATGGGAGAGTCTAGTACAGCCTCACAATAAAAATACCTACCTTCAATATGGAGATGAGGAGGAATTTCTTTAGTCACAGGGTGGTGAATCTGTGGAATTCATTGATACAAACAGCTGTGTGGGTCAAGTCATTGCATATTTTTCAAGCAGAGATTGATAGGTTCTTGATTAGTACGGGTCACAAAGGTTACAGGGAGAAGGCAGGAGAATGGGATTTAGCAGTAAAAATCGATCTGCCATGACTGAATGGTGGAGTAGACTCAATGGACTTGAAAGGCATAATTCTGCTCCAATATCTTATGTTCAAAATTATTCATATGTCACCCTTAACTCACTCATCCAAATATAGGAACAGTGGAAGCAAGATAGGCTGATCCTGGCCAAGGTCTCTTATCATCTTCCTTGGGCATCTAGCTAATTTTCTGATAGTAGTTAGTTACACAAAAGACCAACAGTGGTGCCATAACCGACCCCATTATCAGGCTGAAGTAGCAGCACCTGTTGCGAGAGAGAGAGAGAGCGAGAGCGAGAGAGAGAAAATTAAACTCTCAGTTATCATTGATTAAACTCTCAGTTACCGGTGGCGCTATGGAGGCTTGAGTCCAGCGCCAACTAGCTCCGTGCCGAAGAAAACAGAAAATGGGAGAAAATCGGGTCTTACCTGCAGCGATCGCGATCTGAACGGCTGCCTGCCGCGTGACGTCATCAGGAGCGCGACTTGGACGGTATGTCGTTACAACGTTCCCCCCCCCCCTCCCGACACAAAAAAAAAACCCTAAAGGGAAACCCCCACCGATGGAAGAGGAAGGCCCAACTGAGGCCTCGGCCTCGGCCTCAGTTACAATGACTGCCCAGGAAGACCCTCCGAAGAAAACAAAGCAGAAAAAGACTGAAATGGATGATCTTAAAGCTTTTCTCGCTGCTGAATTGAAAACCTTTGGAGTGAATTTTAAAGAGGATTTAAAAGAGGAACTTAACTCTTTTAAGGTAGATTTTAAAGCAGAAATGCTTTCTACCGTTCAAGAAATACTGGAAGTCTGGAAGAGGTCGAGGGAGGAGGAGGTCAAGGAACAGATGGAAGTGCTGGAAGCAAGGCTCGTTTCGGTGGAAGCGAGCGTTAAAATGGAGGTGGACCCCATTCATCAAGAACTCGAACAACATAGAACAGCGATAACCGAACTTGAGAAATGGGCGGCGACAAGTGGGGAAACTGTAGGTCCACTCATTATTGAAAACCAACGCCTCACCGATATGGTGATCAAATTAAGTGATAAATGTACCGATTTGGAGGGGCGTCAAAGACGTAAGAATCTAAGAATTGTAGGGGTGAAAGAAGGAAGTGAGAGGGAAATGGGCCCTCGGGATTTTGTGGCAGACCTACTACAAAAAGTCTTAAAATTGGATCAAAAACCTTTACTCGGTCGAGCTCATAGAGCGCAGCAGCGTCGTACACAAGATGATGCCCATCCAAGACAAATTATCGTAAAGGTGCAACTGGATCATGAATTTGACGAAATAATGAAGAAAATTGTCCGAGGCGGACAGCTCCATTTTGAAGGTGTGAGGTTCAGTATCTACCGAGATTATCCGGCAGAGGTCTTCAAGAAAAGGGCGCTGTTCACTGAGACAAAAAGAATACTGAAGAATGTACCTGATTTGAGATACGGCCTGCTCTAACCCGCAAGACTAAGAGTCACCTACAAGAACAAGGAGCAATTTTTTACAGACCATGAAAAAGCACTGGAATTCGCCAAGGAAATTGGGAACGTGACCGCAGACTGAAGAATTTACATTACCCTTCAGGAGTCAAGGATTAACGGGACAGCCAGATCTAAAAGGATCTTTAAAGTTCTTTTAAGAGCTTAAAGGACATTTGAAAACCGAATGGACGGTGGACATTGGAGAAAACCGTGGGTTTTTTTTTAATTAATTTTTTTAATATTTTTATTAATCACTATTATTATCTGTATATTCATATCTAACTATATATGTAATAACTAATACTTATTAAATATCTATATTACTACTAAAATTATTAACATTTATATTACTCATAAAAATTTAATACTGGGTATGATTGATAACAATGATTAATAACTAATTATTTCTCAATTTAAAATTAAATTTATAGATTTAGCGAGGATATTAATATGATATGTAGAGTATAACAACATTATGAATTTATGCTGTTCTTGGACTTTTCTGCAGGGATATATATGTATGTGTATATATGTATGTATATGTGTGCGTATATGTGGGTATGTATATATGTTTGTTACTCCCAAAGAAATTATTTGATTATTAGAAATAATTTTTTTTTTTTCGGCACGGAGCTGGGAATTTTTTTTTTTCTAACAAAGGCTACGGAAGTCTTTAGAATTCTAGCCAAGTTAGTGTGGCTATCACTAACTACACTAATTGTAGATGTAGTTTTTTTTCTTTCACCCTATACTAACCAATTCTATCACTTTTTTCACTTTAAATATTTTTATAACTTAATGTTTGAATGGAAAAACAAGAATAATACAAGGAGATGTGTTCGGAAGAACGATGTATATGATTTTAAATTCATCTATTTGAGGTTCAGGAGCAAGGTCAGGTTTTATGTGTTGCACCTTCTGCTCGGTTATAGACCACCTTAGAAATAATATGCAAGATGTTAATATGACAAGAGGGGGTCAGGGAATAACATTTTGTAGTTGGAATGTCAAGGGAATCAATGAACCAATTAAGAGAGGTAAAGTCTTGGCACATCTAAATTTAATCAAAGCAGATATTATATTCCTTCAAGAAACACACCTTAAAAAGGAATCCCAACACAGACTTAAAGCTAAGTGGATCGCTGAATCATATCATTCCTCCTTTTCCCATAAGTCCAGAGGAGTTGCAATATTAATTCGTAAAGGAATACCTTTTACGAATTTATCAACAATAGCGGATATTGATGGTAGATATATTATATTAGTTGGAGAGCTAAATGGAGAAAAAGTGATTCTTCTGAATGTATATGGGCCTAATTTTGATAACCCTATGTTCTTTAATAAAACATTTAATAAAATTCCTGAATTTACACAATATAAATTAATAATTGGAGGAGACTTCAACTGTACATTAGATTCATACTTAGATAGATCATCAAGGCAAAAAAAAGTAAAATCTCAATCAAGTGTATTTCTAAATTCATTTATTAATACCACTAATATTAAGGATGTCTGGAGAATAGAAAATCCAACTGGACGGGAATATTCATTTTACTTTCCAGTACACAAAACATACTCAAGAATAGATTATTTTTTAGTTGACTCCACGTTTATCCCATTTACTTATAATTCAAAATACCATAATATTATAATCTCAGACCACGCACCTGTAACATTTATGATTAAATTAAATGGAATGTCCGAGAAACAAACATATTGGAGATTTAACCCACAAATCTTGAACGAAAGATCATGCCAGGAATATATTATTAAACAGATTCAAATATTTTTTGAGGTAAATGATAACCCTGACACACCTACTTCTCTTATGTGGGAAACGTTTAAAGCGTTTGTTCGAGGTGCATTAATCTCTGCTCAAGTATTTTATAATAAAGAGAACAGGATTAAACAACAAACATTGGAAAGGGAAATCAAACAACTAGATTTAGACAATGCGAGAATGCCATCTATTTCAAAACATAATAAAATTGCTGTATTGAAATATAAATTAAATAAAATGTATTCAGAACAAGTAATAAAACTTTATCAAAAAACCAAACAATTACATTTTGAATTTGGAGACAAACCACAAAAACTATTAGCACGTCAGTTACGAAAAATGGAAGGGGAAAAAATAATTCATAAAATTAGAACAGAGACAGGAGAATTATTAAAAATGCCCAAGGACATAAATGAAATATTTCTCCAATACTATCATAACCTTTATTCAACTAAAACTGTAACACAAATGGAAGGAATAGCAGATTTTTTACTAAAATGTAATTTAAAAGGTTTAGATTCAAATTATAGAGAATTATTAGAAAGGGAGATTACGATAAAGGATATTGAGGAGTCTATTGGCTCTTTAAAAAATGGTAAAGCAGTAGGACCAGATGGTTTAGGCTCTGAATTTTATAAAAACATTTATGACTTGCTATGCCCACGTTTACAAAGGCTGTATGAGCATATCTATACTCAACAGAAACTCCCAGATACTTTAAATGAATCTATAATAACACTTATTCCTAAAGCTGATAAAGATCCGGAAGATCCGGGATCATATAGAGCAATTGCACTTTTAAATACAGATCAGAAAATATTAACTAAAATACTAGCGCATAGATTAAGTACAGTGATGAATAAAATAATACACCCTGACCAAACAGGCTTTATTCAGAAACGGTACTCATATTATAATCTAAGAAGATTATTTAATATTATTTATTCTAAGAGAATTATTAATGAAGATCTAGCAATAATCTCACTCGATGCTGAAAAAGCATTTGATCAGGTTGAATGGTCTTATTTATTTTCAGTGAAGGAAAATATGCAACTAGGGGAGAAATTCTGTACATGGATAAAACTGTTATATACAAATCCTACGGCTAGAATATTAACAAATCAAAGGTTGTCATCAAAATTCAGCCTATCTAGAGGTTGTAGACAAGGATGCCCGTTATCTCCATTATTATTTGCGTTAGTTATTGAGCCACTTGCAGAAAGAGTTAGGGGTCATCCGGAAATATATGGGTATATCACAAAGGACACAGTGAATAAAATTTCTCTATACGCAGATGATGTACTAATTTACATTACAAAACCAGAAATTAGTATTCCAAACTTATTAGAGCTAATAACCCAATTTGGTTCACTCTCAGGATACAGAATAAATTGGAATAAAAGTGAAATTATGCCAATAAGGGAACATAACAAACACATAATACAACAATTTCCATTTAAAATAGTAAACGAAAAATTTAAATACCTAGGTATCTATGTAACTAAGATATATACATCATTATTTAAAGCAAATTTCCCCCCACTACTGAATAAACTACATAAGAATATTCAATACTGGAAAACACTTCCTATCTCAATGATTGGCAAAATTAATGCCATAAAAATGATTTTTTTACCGCAAATATTATACCTTTTTCAGACAATTCCGATATATTTGTCAAAAAGCTTTTTCAAAAAATTGGACTCTATTGTTAATGATTTTATCTGGGATTATAAAAATCATAGGATAAACAAAAGACATTTGTGTAAATCAAAAATAAATGGAGGTTTGGTTTTACCCAACTTTCTGTTTTATTTTAGGGCAGTTAATATTAAAAATATGAATTTCTGGTTGGAAGAAATAGAACAACAACCAGATTGGTTAAAAATGGAAAAGGAAGATTGTTTGCCTTTTGATATCGGTTCGATATTATTTGCTACATCTAAATTAAACAAAAAAATTTATAGGGAAAACCCTATAATATTTAGTGCCATACGAATTTGGAAACAATTAAAAAAGACATTAAAATTAGATAATTTATCACTTTTTCTCCCAATTGTGAATAACCCTTTGTTTAAACCCTCATGGTTGGACAGGGGTTTTACACAATGGAAGAATTACGGAATTAAAAATATGGGACAACTTTATAAGGAAGGCACTTTTCTGACATTTCAGGAGTTGCAACAGACTTATGGACTTCGAGGAAATGATTATTTCAGATATCTTCAACTCAGAGATTATGTAAAATCGAATACTCAAAACTTTCGAATTAGAAATTCAGAAATTCTTGACGAATGTTGGAATAAACATCCTAATACAGAAAAATTAATATCTTATATATATAATATCTTATTAGACAGTGACATTCCATCGACGGACTTACACAGACAAACATGGGAAAAAGAATTAAATCAAATAATAACGAAAGATACTTGGGAAGAAAGTTTACAACATATACATCAATGTTCATTAAATGCCAGACATTCTTTATTACAATTTAAAGTAATACATAGATTACATTATTCAAAAACAAAATTACATAAAATCTTTCAACATATCTCACCTATATGTGATAAATGTCAACATTTAGAAGCCACCTTATCTCATATGTTTGCAAACTGTACAAAAATTTAAAAATTCTGGGTAAATATTTTTAGTATAATATCTAAAGTGACCAGCACACAAGTGGACCCGGATCCAAAATTTATAATACTCGGAACATCAGAATTAAATCAAACATTTACAACAACACAAAGAAACTTTATTGATTATAGTATAATAACAGGAAAAAAATTAATTCTAAAATTTTGGAAAGGCCCTACGGCCCCCACAATCAAAATGTGGATTATAGAAATGACGGAGACCTTAAACGTGGAAAGAATCAGATTTTCCCTGTTGGACAAACAGGAAGTATTCGTTGGAACATGGTCTCCCTTTATTGATTATTTAAGGGTCATAATGGTTCAGCACGGGAACCTGACTAATGCTCGGGCTAAAAAATGGATGAAATGCTATATTCTGAAATGTACGAATATATCTCGAATGAAGTTTTTTATTTTAATAAATTTTTCCACTCTTCTTTAACTATCTTTCTCTTTTGTTTTGTTTTTTTGTGTTTTTTTTTGTTTGTTTTTTTTTCTCTCTTTTTCTTCTCTTTCTTTTCTTTCTTTACTTCATCTATCTTTTTAGTTCTTAGTTTAAAATAATAAATAAAAAGGCAAAAGGTATTGGAGACAATGTAATAATAATTGATAATATTATCAATTTAAAAATGTAAGACTGTAATGATGTTAATAGGTTATGTACTTATCTCCAATAAAAAATATTTTCAACAAAAAAAAAAAAAGAAATATCAGCAAAGTTTAAAACCTTTGAAGTTTTATCAACTATAAATGGGTTCACTTATTTGCTATAATAACAATCATCAACATAAGAAAATGGCCTTGTTGACCTCTACACTGCAAATAGTCATCTATTTCTGACGTACTTGATTCTTTAAATTCTTAATTAAATGCTGCAGATAAAATCTCAATACCTCAATGCTAATATGAACTTAATGATTTTTCATTGATTATTTTAAGCACATCCATCCTCTGTATAAATACATAAACCTAAAACGTTATTACTTTGTAATTAGATCTGACAGTGCTAGTTTAATTTAGATAATAAAATCATTACAATGTTGTTATTGATCAATAAATGTTTAAAATGCACTATATATGCCTACAGAGAGGGCAGTGAAAGAAGATATAAAGATTAGGATCGTGACTGGAGCTGTAATCGTTCCTCACATTCTCCTGGGGATCATCCTTGGAATTGGTTGCTGGAAGAAGAGGAAAAAGATAAAACCTTTCAATGAACAGGGACCAGCTGACAACAGCAGAGACCAGGAGACGACTGCAGTGACCATGAAGCACAATCAGCTTCCTTTGGGATGCAGAGGAGGTCCACCGGAATGATGCCTGGATTAGTGGGGTATTAGCCACAGGGAGAAGTTGGACACAGTGGACAGTTGGATTGTTTTCTCTGGCATGTCGGGGATTGAGGGGAGACCTGACAGTAATATATCAAACTGGGAGGAGTAGAGATAGGGTAGACCATCAGACTTTTTACCCAGGCAGGAAATATCAAATAAGAGCAGGTATAGCTTTACAATGAGTGGCAAAGTTTTAAAAAGATGTGCAGGACAAGTGTTTTACGCCAAGGGTGGCAAGTGACTGGAATGTGCTGCCGGGGGTAGTGGTGGAAGCAGATATGATAGTGGCATTTAAGAGACTTTTAGATAGGCACATGTATATGCAGGGAATGGATGGATATGGATTATGTGCAAGCAGATAACAATTGGTCTTGGCATCATGTTCGGCACAAACATTGTGGGTCAAAGGGCCTGTTATTGTGCTGTACTGTTCTATGTTCTATGCTCTTTATTCTATCAATGCTGACTGATGGCTTTACATTCAGCCATTAATTTTTCAAGTGCTGTCTTCACTGCAGGTACCGTGTGATTCCAAAGTCATACATTACGCCACATTTTGACTGATTGATACTTTATTATCACATGTGACATGTCACAGTGAGATTCTTTGCTTTGCATAACATACACAAGGTATAGAAAGAGTCACCATGTACAGGGTGTCGACACAGTTACAAAGTAATCATTACAGTCCCCAATGGTCTCTCTTTGTTCTCGGCAGTCCCTCCATGTTGGGTTCACCTGTGTTATCAACAGCCCCCCCCCCCAACCCCGGGACCATCTTTGTTCTCGGCAGCCGCTCCATGTTGGGTTCACCTGTATTATCAGCCCCCCCCAACCCCGAGACCCTCTTTGTTCTCGGCAGTCCTCCCTTGCCAGGTTCTTCTTTAAATTAGCTACGAAGAAGATTTATTTTCCAGGAGGTGTATGATTTGCCTGAACATTCTATTCCAGCTGTGAAGATAAGGTGAATGAATATTTTCCAGGTTGAGATATAGAGAGTTTTAGATCAGAAATGAATCAAAGATTGCAGAAATAATGCAGTAAACTGATCGAAATCAGATTGGACATAATGTTATTGAATGATGCAGTCTGTTCAAGGGGGCTTACAGCTGATTACTAATCATATTTTATATAAAACATAAAAATGTTCATCTCAGGAAGAGGCCCTTTGGCCCACAATGTCTGTGGTGAACATGATGAGATGCTAAACTGATCCCATCCAACTGCAACATGATCCATATCCCTCCATTTCCTGCAGATCAGTTTGTCGATCTAAAAGCCTCTCAAACATCATATACATGTCTTGCCAGAGATAGACACAAAAAGTTGGAGAAACTCACCGGGTCAGTCAGCATCTCTGGATACAAGGCATAGGTGACATTTCGGGTCGAGACCGTTGTTCAGACTCCAGAAATGCTGTTTGACCCGCTGAGTTACTCCAGCTTTTTGAGCCTATCTTCGGTTTAAACCTGCATCTGCAGTTCGTTCCTAGTTATTTTGCCACTTCTCTTTGTCACATACTGTAAGCTGCATTCCTTGTTCACATACCCGATGGTGTAGTGGAGAAGTAATTGCCTTTGCATTTACTGCTTCACTCAGTGCTTCAAGTATTTGATGGGCAAGTCAACAAGGATCTTTGTTTTCAATACGAACCACGCTCTACACCACAACTTACATAATATTGCTTAGTTTAGTTGAGTGATACAGCATGGATGCAGAGCCTTCAGCTCATCGAGTTGATACCAACCATCCTACACACCAGTTCTATGTTATCCCTCTTTCACATCCGCTTTCCATACACTAGGGCAATTTTACAAAGGCCAACTCACCTACATACCTGTACATCATTGAGATGTGGGAGGAAACCGGAGCACCGGGAGAAATCCCACGTGGTCACAGGGAGAACATGCAAACTCCACATAGACAACATCCCAGTACCATGTCATGTGAATATTTATGGAACATGGTAACGTATGGGGGCTGTGTTTTGTTGACCTGACAGATCACAGGTAACAATACTCATTATCAAAGCTGTGGTGTAATAGCTGTGGAAGTGTTTTATGTGCAACAGACCGAGAATGTCATTGTATATCCACCAGTGTCATTTCTGAATTATGAGCATTTAATAAAATACTTTTGAATGAGTTTTACCAAGACGTTAGCATGCTACACTTAGCTATATACTTGTTTTGTCATTGTTAATACTACAGACAGCTATTTACTCAATCATAAGTTCATAAAATCATAAGTGATAGGAACAGAATTAGGCCATTCATCCCATCTATCATGGCTGATCTATCCTATCCCCCATTTTCCTGCCTTCTCCCCATATCCCCCAACACCCGTACTATTCAAGAATCTATCTATCTCTGCCTTAAAAATATCCATTGACAGCCACCACAGCCTTCCGTGGCAGAATTCCACAGATTCACCACCCTCTGAATAAAGAAATTTTTACTCATCTCCTTCCTAAAGGAGTGTACTTTAATTGTGAGGCTTTGCCCTCTGCTGAGATGCTCCCACTAGTGAAAACATCCTCTCAACATCCACTCTATCCAGGCCTTTCACTATTTGGTAAGTTTCAATGAGATCTCCCTCATCCTTCTAATCTCCAGCGAGTAGAGGCCTAGTGCCGTCAAACGCTCATCAGAACGGAATAACAACAACTTTATTCTTCATATAACCAATTGTGAAAACTCACACCTCCACATTCAGGGGCAGTCTCTTCCCAATTGTTATCAGGCAACTGAAACCATCCTACCTACAACCAGGGTGCAGTCTTGAACTACTGTCTCCTGCATTGGAGATCCTCGGACAATCTTTGATCGGACTTTACTGCCTTTATCTTGCATCAAACGTTATTGACGTTATTCCCTTTATCATATATCTGTACACTATGGATGGCTCGATTGTAATCATGTATTGTCTTTCCACTGACTGGTTAGCACATTTAGTTTATTTAGTTTAGAGATACAGGGTGGAAACAGGGTCCGCACCAATTCCCGCACACTAACACTATCCTACACACACTTGGAACAGGTTTACATTTATACCAACCCAATTAACCTACATACCCATAGTCAAGATCAAACCCGGCTGTGTGGCACTTAAGGCAGCAACTCCAGTGCTGCATCACCATGTTGCCCTTATTGTTGTAGGATGTGCAGGGAATGGAGGTATAATATGTGCCGGCAGATAGGAGTTGGTCTTGGCATCATGTTCAACACAGACATTGTGGGCCAAAGGGCCTGCCTGTGCTGTACTGATATATTGTGGTGATTGTGAAAACACATAATAATTACTTGATTGCTGATATCTTAAGTGTATTTACTTGGTACATTAAATATTCAGACAAAACTAAATTCCAATCCCGAGTCATCTACTTCCCACACCCCATTCAGCGTGAAACATCAACTTTATTGAGGTACTGATATATTTATTTTCTGTTAATATGTAACTGTGAGTTTAATGTTACACCAAATGGTAATTGGCTTGTTTCCATCAGTGTATGCAAACTGGGTGACCCTGAATTTATTGCCCAGTTGTGAGATTCCTCGCAAGGACTGAGATGAAGCAGAAACCTGACTGCGACAGACTTTTTGGAGGGGTTTGCAAGATTTTGACCCAACACCTCTGAAGGCAAGACAATATATTTACAAGCAGCCTCAAACACAGCTCAGACAGTGCCATCCAGGCACTCGTCACTGTCTGTGAAAAACATGCCCTGCACATTGCCTTTAAACTCTCATATTAAAGCTATGCCGTCTTGTATTCAATGTTTCCATCCATGTTAAGTTTAGTTTATTTTAGTTTAGAGATACAGCGCGGAAACAGGCCCTTCGTCCCACCGAGTCCGCACCGACTAGTGATCCCTGGGCATTAGCATTATCCTACACACACTAGGGACGATTTACACATACACCAAGCCAATTAATCTACATACCTGTACATCTTTGGAGTGTGGGAGGAAACCGAAGATCTCGGAGAAAACCCATGCTGTCATGGAGAGAATGTACAAACTCCATACAGACAGCACCCGTGGTCGGGATCGAACCTGGGTCTCCCACGCTGCAAGCGCTGTAAAGCATCAACTCTACCGCTGCGCCACAGTGACTGCTCCTGTTCTGACTATCTATCCTATCTATACCTCTCATAGTTTTATGTACTTCTATCAGGTGTCCCATCAAACTCCGGCATTCTAGCGGAAGCAATCCATGTCTGTCCATCGGTTTCATGTAGCCAACACACCCTAGTTGAGGCATCATTCTTGTAAACCTCTGCACCCTTTCCAATGCCTGTACATCCTTAATGTAACGGGTCAACAAAAACTGCACATAATACTCCAAATGTGGACTACCCAGCCCTATAAAACTATTATGATTTCCTGTCGCTAGAAACCCAAGATTCAACCCCAAGATCTCTCTGTAGATTAATGCTGTTAAGGGTCTTGCCAATAACTGTATACGTTTCCTTTACATTCGACCACTCAAAGTGTAACACCTCATACTTGCTTAAAATGACTTCCATTTGCATTTTTTCTGCCCATTTCTGTATCTGATGTATTTCCCATTGTACACTATGGCAGCCTCTTCACTGTTCACAACTCCATCAATGTTGGTGGCGCCTGCAAACTAACTAACCAACCCAACCACTGGGTGGCGCCAGCAATGGCTGCCTCTCCAACAGTCTGTCTGTCCCTTCCTTCTTTGTGTTTTGACAGTTTGTGTTAAATTAGGGGTTGGCAACCTACGGCCCACGGGCCGGATCCGGACTGTAACTCGAAATCATCCGGCCCGCAGGCGTAACACAAAACACACACAACACTTATCCGAGAGTAGTTCTCACACACACACACAGCCAATTCCATATCACAACACCTGTTGACTCAAGGGCCTGCCCCACTGTACGAGCTAATTCAAGAGTTCTCCCGAGTTTCCCATGATTCGAACTCGGAGAATTACAGTAATAGTCGCTCGTAGGTACTCGGGGCTCTCGTGGACATTTTTCAACATGTTTAAAAATCTTCACGAGTCTTCACGAGCTTACCGCGTTTCCTGAGTACCTGCCGTTAGTGTTACGAGCCGCTAAGAGACGTCCCGAGCTCCGACGTACCCGCAATGTACATTCTACATACTTACCACGAGTTCGATTTTATTTAAACTCGGGAGAGCTCTTGAATTACCTCGTACAGTGGGACAGGCCCTTAAATCTCTCTCTCCGTCCTTACCCTCCCACCCCCTCTTCCATCCTCCCGATCACCCGGAGTGAAAGCACCCCCCACCTCAGTGCTGCGGCATCTGTGAAACTGCAGCGGGATGAGAGCGGCTTCGACAAGGCTGTGCTGGAGCGGTTTCTTCGGGAGCCCAGCGGCGGACGGGCTGGAGGAAAACAAAGCATCAGCGGGGTCGGTGAGTAATTCCGTTCCAGCCACAGTGTTGCACTTTAGTCGTATTTGTCGCAGGGGTAATTGTCTTTTTGTTACGATTTTATGAAACTATAATGAATTAATTATTAACTATGGTGACAGATGTGGCCCGCCATCCACTCACAGACATGGGTCCTGCCTCATTTGCAGAACAAGGATGCTGACCCATGTGTTATATGTATGTTTTCAGTGTTCTTTAGCTTGTTTTACGTGGGGTGGGGTCGGGTGGGGGGGTTGGGGGAAACCTTTTCTAATATCTAACCTCGATGGAGATGCGATTTTTTTCTGTATTGTATCTCGGTCCGCACTGCGGCCTAATATCCAGGAGTTGGCATCCTTTGGTGGAGACTCCATCGCGGGAGCCTGCGGAGTTACCATCACGGAGCTCATGATCCCTTTGCCAGGGATCGACCTCGGAACTCCAACCGTGGGTACTTGCGGACTTAACATCACGGAGCTCACGGTCTCTGGTCAGAGACCGGCCGCAGGTGCTTTGACCACCCCAACACAGGAGCTTCAATCGCCCTGACACAGGTGCTTCAACCGCCCGCTGCAGGAGCTTCGATCACCCCGACAATGGTTCTAGTGCCCCGACCGCGGGAGAATAAAAAGAAAGAAGATTGGACTTTGTTGCCTTCCATCACAGTGAGGAATGTGGGAATCTGCCGTGGAGGATGTTTATGTTAACTTTTATGTCATTGTGTCTTGTTGCTTGTCTTGGGCCAGGGGTGGGATCCAGTACAGGCAAGGCCAACAACTTTAATTACACATGGATACAAAATCAAAATAAGAATGCAAGGAAACAACAAGAGATCCAATCAGAACATAGACACAAAATGCTGGAGTAACTCGTCGGGACAGGCAGCATCTCTGAAGAGAAGGAATGGGTGACATTTTGGGTCGAGACCCTTCTTCAGGCCGATGTCAGGGGAATGGGAGGTCGATAGATAAGGAAGTGTATAGATAAGGACGTGTAAGATGTGAAAACAGGACAAAGGGAATGGAGATCAAGGAAACTGTAGCAGCAAAGGAAAGAGAGATAAAGAAGGGAAACTCTCAGAAAAGATTGACAAGGGGGGGATCTGCTACATAGTGAGAAGCTGGGGTAAATATAACACCTTTATTTAACAGCAAGCTGCTTCGATAAACAAATAGGTAACAAGCCAACAGATGGTTACACTGATAAAGTTATACCAACAAGGGTGTTTGCAGGTTCAAGTGCAACATAAACTCTTGCCTTGAAGTATGATACTGTTTGGTTGGTTTCAGTGTGCGTACACAATGAGATTCTTTACAATGTAAATCAGAATATGATTCCGGTTGCGTCATGCTCTGTTAGCAGTCGCAAACTTTTTAGCTCCGCTGAAAAAAACGCGTTTTTTCGCGTTAAAATCGGGTCTGGAGGTCGGGACCGTTTTTAAAAACTTACCGGAGCTTCATGTCGCGGTGCTGATGACGTCATCAGTAAGCGCCGCGATTTTAACGGAGGGAAAGTCATTTTAAAGGAATGGCTACTCGATCTGCAAAAGAGAAAGCCGAAATGGAGGACTTAAGAAACTCGGTAAGAGATATCAAAAATGATATGGAAGCTGGGAACAGTAAATTGATGGCCGGTAATGATAAAATACTTGAGGGTATTGAGGCTCTCCAAAAAAGAATTGAAGGTGTGGAAAAAGGATTATCGATAAAAATTGAAAAGCTGGCAGAAGAGACCACAAAGATGTTTGAGGCTGTGCACGAAACTGTGGCTGCAAATGCATCTGCAGTGAATGATTTGGAAGCTGCTGTGGAAGTGATGGCTGGAGAGATGCAGACTATGAAGTCAGAAATAGATAGTCTCAAGAACCAAGTCACAAAGGTTTCGAATAAATGTGTTGACCTAGAAGCTCGCTCAAGACGTCATAATATAAGAATACGTGGTGTAAAAGAGGGAGCTGAGGGGGACAATGTTTGTGAGCTCGCTGCCAACCTAATTAAACACGTACTGAAGCTACCAGAAGTACCTGTAATTGAAGTAGCACATCGACTCCCCAGATTTAAATCAAGATCTCAAGGAGAACATGCCTACCCACGACAGATCATAATTAAACTTCGGGATATCTCAACAATGGAAGCGCTGATGAAAAAAATCAACCACGGAGAGAAGATGATGTACAGAGGTGATACTATTAAACTCCTACGGGACTACCCTTATGAGATTGAGCAAAAGAGAAGAAAGTTCTCACAGACCAGAGAAGTTCTTTATGGTGTTAAGGGAGTTTTGTGTGGAGTGTTCTATCCGGCTAGAATGCGTATTACCTTTGAGGGAGTGTCAAAAACATTCACTAATTCGGATGAATCTCTCAAATACGCTCAAGAAATCGCGACTAAGGCTGCATCAACTGGAGATTGAAAACCAAGACGACATGAACAAACGAACTTGCTTATTCTCCCAACAAGAGTATCACAAGGAAAGTGAATTAACTGAACACTGATTTTTTATTTTTTATTTGACTTCAAGCAACAGATTCTTAGTGAGACGTGGCTAGACATTATTATCTTCGCTGGAACATTGTGCTATGTAATTCAAGGACACTACGTGCTCAAACGAGGAAAACCTGATAACACGGGACGAACTGCTGGGCTGAGAGTGAAAAACATCACATGGCTTATATTGTTTATAAAAGACTGAAAAAACTGAGAACTAATAATAATTAATAATTAACAATACTAATATAGAAATAGCAATTGAAATAGATAAAAAATGTGCAGCCTGCTCTGTTTAGCAGATAACAGCAAGTGCTATGCAGCTCGAGAGTGGAGGGAGGGGGAGACCGGGTACCTGGCATAACTCCAGGAGCCAGACTCCCGTTAACCCTTCCAGCGAACAGCTCATTTTTAACAATATTAAAACCAATTTAAAATAGTTAAGAGATAATATACACTCGAGGTTGGTATGAAAAATATATACGGCTTATATAGTTTTACAAAATGCTGAGAATTAATCATAATTAATAATTAACAATACTAATATAGAAATAATATTTGAAACTGATAAAACTGTGGTGCCTGCGTCATAACGCAGACAGCAGTTATCACATATGTTCGCAGCTCGTGGAGAGGAGAGGAGATCAGGCACCTGGCACAATTCCAGGAACCTGACTCCGGTTAATCCACTCAGTAAACCGCTCACTTTAACAATACTAAATTCATTTTAAAATAGTTAAGAGATAAAGAGTGAGTAGGATATGGAATCGAATACATTTGACATATATATAAATTGTAACTGGGTGAAATAGAACTGAATTGGAAACGGTAATGACCCCATAGATTTTGGGTAATAAATACAGCGGGGCTAACTTTATACCAACTACGCCGGAAGCGTTATGGATGTCGTACCCCACAGACGAGTGGGCCACTCACTACGGTGTTGAAATTTTAGACACCGTAAATTTATTTGATTTATATATATTTTTTTTAATCACAATATGTCACATCTGTGTGTTTTTTCTTCAAGGACAATCGCGCAGGAGAACTACCAAGGAAGTCTATAATAGAAATACTCCCAAAATAACCAGAGTCCGGAGGTATGAACGCACCATAATAATTAAGGTCATTAAAACTGGTAAAAATGCATGACGACAATCAAAAGAAAATAGGAGGAATCACATTATGTAGTTGGAATATAAGGGGGATTAATGAACCTATTAAAAGGGGCAAGATACTAGCTCAGTTGAAATCATACAACACGGACATTGCGTTTCTACAGGAAACACATCTTAAACAGCAAGATCAGACAAGACTGAGGGCGAACTGGATAGGCCAAACATTTCACTCTTCATTTACCTCCAAATCTAGAGGTACTGCAATTATTATTCGTAAAGGAATTCCATTTAATTCAAAGAACACTATTTTAGATAAGGAAGGGAGATATCTTATAGTAGCAGGGGAGATCAATAATATGCCAATTACGCTGGTAAACATATATGCGCCCAACTTTGACACCCTCAATTTTTTAATAAAATTCTGAATATAATTGCAGAATCTAATTATCAAAATGTTATAATCGGAGGAGATTTTAATTGTGTTTTAGATCCTTATTTAGATAAATCGATGCAAAAACAAAAAGGTCAGACGAAATCTAAAACCAGTGAACTCTTACACACATATATGGAAAACACAAATATAACAGATGTATGGAGGATTGCAAACCCGACGGGAAGGGATTACTCGTTTTATTCAATGGTGCATAAAACATATTCACGGATAGACTATTTTCTTGTGGATACAAAATTAATTCCGCAATCTCTGAATCCTAAATATCATATTAATGCGATCTCAGATCATTCTCCGTTAACTTTTGTTCTAAAACTAGAAGGAATGTCTATGAATAAACCGTTCTGGAGGTTTAACTCACAAATTTTAAAAGACCCTCAAGGGAGTATCTATCTAAAAAACAGATGGATCTATTTTTTGAGTTAAATGATACACCAGAGATATCCCCCACGTTATTATGGGAATCCTTCAAAGCATTTATAAGAGGAGTCATTATTTCATTTCAAGCTTATCAAAATAAAAAGAATAAGAATGAACAAAGACACTTAGAAGATCAAATAAAACAGTTAGATATAGATAATGCTAAAGACCCAACTATGGATAAACATAATAAAATACTACTACTGAAATTTCAGTTAAATAAATTACTGTCAGAGAAAGTTATAACATTATTTCAAATCACAAAACAAGAACACTTCGAATTCGGGGACAAACCCCACAAACTTCTAGCACGACAACTTAAAAAACGGGAAAAAGAGAATGCAATATTAAAGATTAAATCAGATAGAGGGGAAGTATTAACACTACCCAAGGATATTAATAAAAGATTTGCTCAATTTTACCAGAATCTATACACATCTAAAACGTCAATAGACAATAATAAAATCTCAGAATTTTTAGATAATTGTAATCTACCACAATTAGAACGCAGGGAACAAGAGGAACTGGGAGCACAAATTACTTCTAAGGAGATAGAAGACACAATAAAAACACAAAAAAATGGAAAAACACCAGGACCAGACGGATTCAGTAATGAATTTTATAAATCTTTTTATGATATAGTTACTCCACGATTACAAAAAATGTATACATATGCTTATAAAGAGCAAAACCTACCTGAAACACTAGCGGAATCAACGATCATATTAATACTTAAAAAAGATAAAAATATAGAAGAACCAGGATCATATAGAGCTATTGCTTTGTTAAATACGGATCAGAAAATAATAGCAAAAACATTAGCCAATAGATTAAGCAAGTATGTTAGTAGACTAATACATGAGGATCAAACAGGATTTATACCTAAGAGACACTCATTTAATAATTTGAGACGTTTGCTTAACATAATGCATTCACATAAATCTTATGACCAAGAGTTAGCTATCATCTCACTAGACGCAGAAAAAGCGTTTGATCAAGTAGAATGGGACTATATGATCAAAGTATTGCAAAAATTCCAATTGGGAGAAAACTTTATTGCATGGATAAAACTACTATATAACAAACCTACGGCTAGAATACTAACTAATAATATATTATCTTCAAAATTCGAATTATCTAGGGGCAACAGACAAGGATGTTCACTATCACCGCTGTTATTTGCTTTGGTAATTGAACCCCTTGCTGAAAAAATAAGAACACACTCGAATATTCACGGTTATAACACAAAATATTCAAACAACAAACTATCCCTATATGCTGATGATGTACTACTGTACATCACAAAACCACAAATTAGTATACCAAATATATTAAACTTAATTGAGGACTTTGGATCCTTTTCAGGATATAGAATAAATTGGAACAAAAGTGAAATTATGTCGATTAAACCAAAAGACTCAACACATCTCAGGAAATTCCCTTTTAAAATAGCTATGGAAAAATTCAAATATTTAGGAATTGAGATTACTAGAAATTACCATGATATGTTTAAAGCTAATTATAATCCCCTACTTAAGAAATTAAATAATTTGATTAAATTTTGGAAAACACTTCCGATGTCCTTAATAGGTAGGATAAATGCTATAAAAATGATTTTCTTACCACAAATCCTTTACCTATTTCAATCAATACCTATATATCTCCCAAAAAAGTTTTTCAAAAAACTGGACTCAGACATTACAAATTTTATATGGGATTACAAATCCCACAGAATACAAAGAACACACCTTAACAAACGAAAAGAGTTGGGGGGTCTAGCGCTCCCTAACTTTATGTATTATAACTGGGCAGTAAATATTAAAAATATGATTCACCTGCTGGACAATTCTGCCCAGCAGGTGGACTGGATTATAATGGAAAAAGGGGATTGCTCCCCGAATAATATAGGAGCGATTATTCTCTCTCCAATAAATTTGAATAATAAAAATTATAATAAAAATCCAATTATATATAGCACTATTAGAACATGGAAGCAAATAAAACAGAATCTAAAATTAAGAAACCTATCTCTCTTAATACCAATAGTCAATAACCCATCGTTTAAACCTTCAATCATAGATAAATCATTTATACAATGGGAAAGAATGGGAATCAAAACGCTCGAAGATCTGTATGAATTAGAAAAATTACTATCATTTCAACAACTACAACTGAAATATAATTTGAAAAATAATCAATATTTTAAATATCTACAAATCTGTGACTATTTGAAAACACACACAAAAGATTATTATAATATGCCTTCCGACTTACTAGATGAAGCAATGAAGACAAAGGCGGAATCAGTTAATTTAATATCATACTTATATAATATCATCTTAAACATAGAAATACCCACAACAGATGGAATTAGAAGAGATTGGGAACAAGATCTAGGTATAAAAATTTCAAAAGAGAGTTGGGATAATCATTTATTACAGGTGCATAAATGCTCGATCAACGTACGACATACGCTTATCCAATTTAAAACATTACATAGATTATATTATTCAAAAACCAAACTAAATAAAATCTTTCCTAACGTCTCACCAATCTGTGATAAATGTATATGTCAAGAAGCTACCATAGCACATTCTTTTGTTTTTTGTACAAAAATCCAAAAATTCTGGTTTGAAATATTTGATATTTTTTCAAAATTAATCAAAATAAAACTGGTACCAAAACCAGAATGGATTATTTTTGGAATATCGGAAGGTATTCCTGAATTAAACGTGTATCAGAAGAATTTACTCAATTATGGGCTAATAATGGGAAAAAAGCTTATACTTAAATTCTGGAAAAATGCGCCCACACCAACAATAAAAATGTGGACATCAAATATGTTGGAAACATTACATCTGGAAGAGATGAGATTCCTCCTAGTAGGCAAAGTAGACCAATTTCAAAAGACGTGGTCTACGTTTTTGGACCTATTACAAGCATGAGGTGCAATAGTAATTTAGAAAAACAAATAAATAAATAAAAGGTATCTGGACCTGGTAATGGGAGGTAAAACAAAAACAGACTTGGTTGGTAGTTCCTTCTCTATGAAGTATGTTATAAGAGTTATAATAGAGCGATTGTTCCTTCTTTCTTTCTCTTTCTTTTCTAGGGTCTATTTTCTAACTTTACTTCCTTCTCTAACTTCTTTTCTAAGGGGCTTTCTTTTCCCAACACTCTTTTGCACTTCACAACCTTTGCGCACTTTCTTCACTTTTCTTACTTCTTTCATTTTCTTTCTTAAAGTTTAAAAAAGTGAAGCGGTACAAAAAATGTATTAATATATACGTGTTGTACATTACTGTAATCTACCGTACTTCTATTAAAAAAATATTTTTAAAAAAAGAATATGAAAAACTGAGAAAAAAGTAAAATATATAGATTCATTCTTGTAAAACCTTTCACAACATTTCAAAAACATTTAGAACCACTGAGTATTTCTTGAAATGTAAACACTATTGAATGAATAAACAAAGAACATTGAGCAGGATGACACAGGGATAAGCCCTAGCATCACAACGTCTGTGCTGGCTATGTTGCCATTACAAACTAATCCCATCTTCCTGCACATGGTCTATCCGGACTGAAGAAGGGTCTCGACCCAAAACATCACCAGTCCTCCTCTCCTGAGATGCTGCCTTTCCCACTGAGTTACTCAAGATTTTTGTGTCTACCTTTGGTTTAAACCAGCATCTGCTGTTCCTTTCCACACACCCCTTCATTTCCTCTCTGTTCACATGTCACGACCCAAGAGAGACAAGAGAGTTAAGCTTCTTTAATGAAATGTCTAATTAAATGTTCCAACAACAGAACAATTACATTATTACATGCAGCAGCCTAACAGGCCCATAAACAGAGTATAAATTGATAAAAAAATATATTAATATTAAAAAAAATAAAACTGTGTGGCGCGACAGTCAAAATCAATTTATTAGTTAACATAAAACATAGAGCAGTACCACATACATGCCTGTTTAAATGCCTTTAAACATTGCTATCATATCTGTTTCCACTACTACCTCTGACAGCACGCTCCAAGCACCCACCACTCTCTGTGTAAAACATCCTTTAAGATTTACTCCTCTCTACTCTGTGTCTCTCATAATTATATATACTTCCATCAGGTGTCCCCCACCCCCTTCATATTCCAACTCCACAAGAGCAAATGATCTAAGTTTGTCCAACCTGTCCTCACAGCTGACACTCTCAAACACTGCTTTCAATTTTCATTCAAAGGGAAATGTGATGAGCGACAGATGATCTGTGTTCTTCGGTGGTATCAACTGCAAGATAAATATCAATGAGGATTCTGGGATTAACCTGTATTCCTTAAATAATGTTTTGGGATTATTTTTTAGAGGGCTGAAATATATATGAGGCCATTCAGCCCACCGAATCCACACCAGTCATTGACCATCCGTTCACACCAGTTCAGTGTTATCACATTTATGCATCACATTTTGACTTCACGGAGGCTGATTAAGCAACAAGCCACCACGTGGTGTACGAGGAAGCTGGAGCACCTGGAGGTAGCCAGCGCAGTCACAGGGGGAAGGTGCAAACTCCACACGGACAGTACTTGAGGGCAGGATGAAGGCCAGGTCATAAGGAATGGGTGTAGAATTAGGCCATTCGGCCCATCTAGTCCACTCCACCATTCAATCATTACTGATCTATCTCTCCCTCCTCACCCCAATTCTCCTGCCTTCTCCCCATAACCTCGGACACTTGTACCAATCAAGAATCTATCTATCTCTGACTTTAAAATATCCACTGACGGCCTCCACAGCCTTCTGTGGCAACACATTCCATGGATTTGTCACCCTCTGCCTTAAGAAATTTCTCCTCATCTTCCTCAAAAAATGTCCTTCAATTCTGAGGCTATGACCTCTAGTCCTAGACTCTCTCACTAGTGGATACATCCTCTCCACATCCACTCTATCCAAACCATTCACTATTCTGTAGGTTTTAATGAGGTCTCCCCTCATTCTTCTAAACTCCAAAGAGTACAGGCCCAGTGCTAACAAATGTTCATGATAGGTTAACCTACTCATTTCTGGGATCATTGTTATAAACCTCCTCTGGACACTCTCCAGAGCCAGCACATCCTTCCTCAGATATAGTGCCCAAAATTGCTCACAATATTCTCTAGCACTGAGGGAGCAGCTCTGCCAGTTGTGCCATTGTGCCGGCCTGGTTGTATTTTGTTTTAACATGTGGTAGTAAAATTGCATCACAAACTCTGCAGAACGCCCTGTATAGCACTAGATTCCACTGATGTTTCTTTGGTGGGATATTGACCCGTGGCTCTCTGACTGAGAATGGAGATATGAAAAAAAAATAGCTTTGCACATAACTCAGTTACTTCTTGCCTGAGTGAATGGAGCCTGGGCCGGTGCCACGAAGGCGTCCGGAGAGGACCCGGCAGCGTTAATGAAAAGGCCAGTGTGGCGGTCGATGATGGCGCCGACCGATGGACGCGAACGGACTCGTGGAATTGAGGACACCGCTGCTGAAGGAAGGAGCAAAGGAGGACCCGGCGTGGGGGACGGAGATTTGTAACTTTGTAAACGCCCTTTATGAGCAAATATTTCCATGCCTTGTGTGTGCAAGCAAAGAATGTCACTGAGACTTGTCACATGTGACAATAAAGTATTCAATTCAATTCAATCAACAGCCACCTCTCATAATCTATTGATAACAGGCCTTTTGTTACAAGATGGCATTCTCTGGAAAGGCGTAGGTTATTTAAACATGTTTTAATCAATTTCTCTGATACAAGTGCACTGACCTCTTGTTCTGCTTTAACTGTAAGTAGACACACTCTCTACAATACCTTTCTCACACGACCGAACTTTGAGGATCAGTTTGCACATGGTATGTTTGAGAGCTATTTTCATTTACCGGGAGACATCACAGCCTAGCCTGAACTAGACTGCATGCTACTCTATAGTTAATGGCGAGATCAAGGCTTTTTGACTGTCAGTCTGATATTGATTACAGTTGAATTCAGGAAACCCAATACCAAACACAGCCTTTCACAAGGAAAAGCAAACAAATTGTGGCATTTACTTAAAGAAATACTCACTCTCCCTATTGGACAATGTTAATGAATTCTGTTTCAATCAATGAGTTCAAACCATGCTAAACAAGACCAAGGAATTCTTAATGTAAACAAAGGAACTGCAGATGCTGGTTTCAGCCGAAGATAGACACAAAATGTTGTAGTAACTCACAGGCACAGGCAGCATCTCTGGATAGAAGGAATGGATGATGTTTTGGGTTGAGATCCATTGGGGGGAAAAATCCTCCTGGCCTATGTGTAAATCGCATGTCAATGAAAATGGAGATATTGACTGTGAAATGTGAGTCAGTGGGATTTGGATGGAAATGTGAACTTATAAAATTTAAAAGTAGTCTATTGGATCTAAACACATCTTGGTCTGAAGTAGGGTCTCGACCCACAATGTCACCCATTCCTTCTCTCTAGAGATACTGCCTGTGAGTTACTCCAGCATTTTGTGTCTGTCTTCCGTGTAAACTGGCATCTGCAGTTCCTTCCTACACATTTGGTATGTGAATCAGTATTGTGTGAATGGATAATTTTTTGAATGGGGATGTTCTTCAGAATGGTGTTGGTGGGTGCATTTTTGAATGGGGTATGTGATTCACCATGGTGCTGGTGGTTACATTTTTGAATGGGGTATGTGATTCAGAATGGTGTGAATGGAGGAATTTTTGAACGGGGCATGTGATTCAAAATGGTGTGAACAGATCAAGCTTATCAATGACAGCTACATTTATGCAATTAATCTATATTTATCATATCTAATTTTATAACATAAATATGAACTTCAAATTGAATTAATTACGTTCCACCCTGTTACTTGATCTTTTAGATAGTTGAGAAGGTATTGAAAGAGTGCCTTGTTCACTCAAGAACCCAGGCAATAGTGGACAGTTTATCAGCAAACACTTGGCCCAGTGCCTGAGGTGCTCCAGTCACTAAGTGATGGAAATGTATTTGTCATTCCACAAATCTCACATTGTGTAAGAGGTTGGGGCTGGAGTCTCAGCCCAACAGATCAGTCAGAAGAGGTACAGGTACAGAGGCAGGGTGAATGTGTGCTTTGTAGACTATCAAATACAGAATATTACAGGTCAGGAACCTTTGGCCCACAATGTATATGCCGAATGTAATGCTAAGATAAACTGACCTGGTCGAATGCAAACAGAAATTTTACATTCGATGAACACTTTCACATCATACATCCCATCTCCAATGAAAATTATCTCCTTCCTTCCATGACTTTTAAACATAGAAACATAGAAACATAGAAACATAGAAAATAGGTGCAGGAGGAGGCCATTCGGCCCTTCGAGCCAGCACGGTCATTCATTATGATCATGGCTGATCGTCCCTTATCAATAACCGGTCCCTGCCTTCTCCCCATATCCCTTGACTCCACTAGCCCCTAGTGCTCTATCTAACTCTCTCTTAAATCCATCCAGTGACTTGACCTCCACTGCCCTCTGTGGCAGGGAATTCCATAAATTCACAACTCTCTGGGTGAAAAAGATTTTCTCACCTCAGTCTTAAATGACCTCCCCTTTATTCTAAGACTGTGGCCCCTGGTTTAGTTATGGAGTCATAGAGTGATACAGTATGGGAACAGGTCCTTCGGCCCAACTTGTCCACACCGGCCAACATGTCCCAGCTACACTAGTCCCACCTGCCTGCCTTTGGTCCATATCCCTCCAAACCTGTCATATTAATGTACCTGTCTAACTGTTTCTTAAACGAGGGGATAGTCCCAGCCTCAATTACCTCCTCTGGGAGCTTGTTCCATACACACACCACACTTTGTGTGAAAAAGTTACCCTTCGGATTCCTATTAAATCTTTTCCCATTGACCTTGAAACTATGTCATCTGGTCCTCGATTCCCCTACTCTGGGCAAAAGACTGTGCATCTACCCGAACTATTCCTCTCATGGTTTTGTATACCTCTTAAAAGATCACCCCTCATCCTCCTGCGCTCCAAGGAATAGAGACCCAGCCTACTCCAAGGAATAGAGACCCAGCCTACAGGAGCCATCTTGGAGGAATGGCTGCTAAACAGCAGCCGTCCATCAAATTCACTTTTTTAAAAAGTTTTTAACTTTTTTATTTCTTTGTTTGTTTGGGGAATTTTGACTTTTAATGTGGGGGGGTAAGGGGGAAACTACTTCTAGGTCCCTACCTGGTCGGTGGGGCAGCTTTTTCTCCAGGCGGGCATGGAGCGCCGTTTTCCTGATGGGGACTGCCCAGCACCTTCAGGTTTGGTGGCGGCACAGCGCTGGAGCGCTATCGGGGAGCGTAGCGGGCGATGCCTTGCCTGGGTCGCCGCGCTGGATCGACGCGCTGGAGCTCCGGTATGCGGTGACCGCCGAGATCAACACCTCCGGGCTGCGGGACTGCGGCGCCGACCCTAACATCGGGAGCCTCGTGGCTCCAACTCGGCGCGGCCCTGTCGGCTTCAGGTGCCACGGACTCCGCTGGGAAACCGCAGGATGCAGCAAAGCACCTGGAGCTCTCCCATTTGAGATCCATTCGAAATGTTCAAAATCGCAAAGGTGCAAGTTCGATTCCAGATGGAATCTTTATTTGTTGTATAATTCTATATCTGAACCCATTTGTATCAACACCAGTGGTGCCGGAAACCTGAGCTGGAAGGGGAGTGTCATTTAGATTGACAAGAGGCAGTGTCAGTTACTGTGCAGTGTGAGGGAACCTCAGCTTATCCTATGCTGGGCTCAAAGCCACGTTGCTGCTTCTCCAGAATTCCACACAAGTTCCTCTGCAGAAGGTCAGTAAACTTCAGACAATATTCTTCATTGGTAATAGTGGATTAAATGAACGGGATTAAATGATTGAAATGTAGTTTGCAAAACTGATGTACTTCTTCCAATGTTATTGTGAAATGTGTTCTCCTATTACAATGATGGTGTCTTCAATAAAAATGGAACAAATGTCATTGTTTTTGCTACATCCGACTGATTGAAATCTTAAATAGTGGTGTTTCTCTTGACTATTCAAATGCATTTTATTCTTTCCCACATTTCAAATTTCCTGTTTCCTACCTGCTGTATGAAAAGATTGCAATATATAACCTTGTTTGTTGTTTCTGTTTTCCAAAACAATGTTTTGATCTTGAAAGAAAAGAAATTGTTGGATGAATCATTTTCCTCCACAGATGCTGCCTGAAGGAATTTGTTTTGGGTTTTTTGCTTCATGGAGAAGAAGTGGATGTGTTGAATTTTCAGTAGGTCTTTGATAAAACCGTACATAAAAGATCAACAAGGAATATTAAAATATGTGGATTTGGCAATGTTCAACTGGGATGGATTGAAAATTCTTTAGCAGGCTAGGAACCGAGACTTATTTTGGGTGGCACATGGTGACTAATGAGCCATCATTGAAACCATTGCTTGAGCCTGTTATTTTCAATGTACATTAATGATTTTGACAAGGAAGTAAATTTAATATTTCTAAGTTTTATGACATGAAACTGAGAGTAATTAGGAGAAGCAAAGAGGATGCAAAGAGATTTCCAGGTGATCTCAGTCAATAGACAATAGACAATAGACAATAGGTGCAGGAGTAGGCCATTCGGCCCATCGAGCCAGCACAACCATTCAATGTGTTCATGGCTGATCATCCCGAATCAGTACCCCGTTCCTGCCTTCACCCCATATCCCCTGACTCCGCTATTTTTAAGAGCCCTATCTACCTCTCTCTTGAAAGCATCCAGAGAACCTGCCTCCACCGCCCTCAACACCTCCGGGCTGCGGGACTGCGGCGCCGACCCTAACATCGGGAGCCTCGTGGCTCCAACTCGGCGCGGCCCTGTCGGCTTCAGGTGCCACGGACTCCGCTGGGAAACCGGCCGTTCCAGCCGCTGCGAGGAGTCTCCTGACGGCCAGGAACATGGGGCCTCCGTAGAGGCAATAGCGGAGGCCTCATTGGGCCTGACACTGGGGAGAACTGGGTTGGGGACTGGACATTGTGCCTTCCCCCACAGTGGTGGTCATTGTGGGGGGATGATTTTTGTGTGCTGTGTCTGTTGGTCTTTGTTCAAGATGGCGGTCGGAGGGGAGAGTGGACGCTGGCGCGGTTTGGCTGCCGCTGCTCTCTCCTCAAATTGTGTTTCTTATTTTCTTTTTTTGTGCTTTTGTAATTGAATTCTGTCCATTTGTGTATTGTGTTTTTATATTTAATTTACTCCGATTATGTGTTATGTATTTTTGTGATTTTATGCCTTGTAAGGTGTCCTTGGGTGTTAGAAAGGTGCCAATAAATAAAATGAATTATTATTATTATTACTTAAATTAATAAAGATAATGCTTTCAGGAATATTACCCAATATATTTTTAAGGGAAATAAAAGCCACATACTTTTGCAATAGTTAAATGCTTCAGTTTCTCACATGAACCCATTGCCATGGTGACTGAGGTCCACCATTCAATGCTTGGACTCCACTCCTCCCCCTACTGCTCCCTGCCTTTCTGCAGCCCCAACTCCAGTCCCAGTTCAATGCAACGACACATTTTAGAGGTTGTTCGACAAAGTTATTCTTTAAGTTATTATGTGGTAAGCAAGCATTAGTACAAATGAAAATCAGTTTTCAAATGTAATTTTGGGATTCCCGTTAGGATTTCAGTCACAGAAGACAGTAGATGCCATTTTACTGGATGAATTTAAAAGAGAGTTAGATAGAGCTCTAGGGGCTAGCGGAATCAAGGGATATGGGGAGAAGGCAGGAACAGGCTACTGCTTGTGGATGATCAGCCATGATCACATTGAATGGTGGTGCTATCTCGAAGGGCCAAATGGCCTACTCCTGCACCTATTGTCTATGTTTCTCTGTTTCTATGTTAGGTGAGATATGGGAACATGAGGTTAGTCACTAGAGGGAGAGGAGAAACTTGGATAATTTTAAACTAAACAATTTCACTCTGTGGATTTTGACAAAAGTAAAGAAAAGGTTGAGATTGTGAGGAAGCTGGGTAGTGGGGATTTAAGAGAGATTGAGAAGAGGTTCTATTGACACTGCTCCCTTTACAAGTGTTGTGGGACCTCCAAAACTATAAAGTATTTGTAAGTATTTGAATATCATTAATCCAGGTGTACTTGATTTTACTTGTGAAGCATTTCTTTACTCATTCAGTTATTCTCGACAATTTGAGCATCACTGTCAAGGTTAGTGGTTTACCCCCATTGTTAATTGTACTCAAGACAGTGGTAGATTGCTTTCCTAAACCTTTCCATTCCTTCAGGTGAAAGTACTCCCACAGTTATACTAGGTTGGGAGTTGCAGCATTAAGAAGCAGTATCGATAAAGGAAAGGTGATTCATTTCTTGTTATCATGGGGCAAGCAATTCCTGACACCACAAAACCTCTCCATCAGCGGCAAGGCCCAATTCAGGAGGGTGCAATGCCTTGATGAATGTTACTCCAGTGATACTGAAGAAGCACAACATCATCCAGGACATAGCATGTCCCCATCTACAACTGTAATCTTCTTTGTTTCCACCACTTGTGTACAGTAATCTCGGTCTCAATCAACCACTGCAAGGTGTCTCAATGTTCATTGCCAAGGCTACTTCAATAACACCTCTCATATCAGTGATCCCATCAACCAATGAAGACAATGGCAACAGGCCCATGGGATCACCACATGCTGTGGGTGCCTCTCCAGTCATGACTTGGAAATCCATTGCTGTTCCTTCATTCCTATCAAGAGCACTGTGGGAGCATCACAGCTAGTCACATCTTTGAAGTAAGATGCCATGAACCAAATGGCCTATGTTTATGAGGTACCAAGTGACAGTGAGGAAGCAGCGAAAGAGCTAGGGTGATCTCTTTGAAGATAAAATGACCTAAAACAAATGGCCAATGTTTTTAGTATATCTTGTACCATGTAATCAAAAGGCCTTTGATGTGATGCATTCTGTGGAAACCTTTTCCTGTACCTCTGACCATGACTAATGTCTGTGGAATGTGCTAAGGGGACAACAAAAAACTATTTAAGACAATGTAATTCTGTTGTTCAGAGAAGGGGACCGAGGACAGTCGAGTGTCTACATTGGTCACTTAGCTGGAATTCTCGCTCCCTTCCATCGGCCGATGTTAAGTAAAGTTTTGAACTGGTCTACCGAACAGTTTGTGTGGTGTCTGTTTATTAAGAAGCGAACCTGTTTAGTTGTTATAAAAGTAACTTTTTCAGAAGCGCAAGTATCTGTGTTTGTCAGTGATTGGGATAAATTGTGGCAGATAATCTACAGTATGGTGCAAAGGAGAAGATTTATTCCAATTAGTTTTTACTAATATCAACATCAAAGTCAATATTTATTATCCATCCCTAACTACCTTGGAGAAGATGGTGGTGAGCTGCCTTCTTGAAGCTCTGCAATACTTTTGGCGAATATGCTCTCACACAGCTATCAGGACTTAGCCAGAGTCATGTAACCACAGAGTCGTACAGCACAGAAATAGCTGCAACACGTCCATGCTGACCTAGTTTCCTCATCAAACTTAGTTCCATTTGCCCCATATCCCTCTAAACCTTTCCTTTCCATGAACCTGTTCAAGTGTCTTTTAATTGTAATGTTAGTACTTGCTTCAACTACCTCCTCTGGCAGCTCATCACATATACCTACTACCCTTTATAGACAATAGGTGCAGGAGTAGGCCTGTTCCTGCCTTCTCCCCATATCCCCTGACTCTACTATCTTCAAGAGCCCTATCTAGCTCTCTTTTGAAAGCATCCAGTGAACTGGCCTCCACAACCCTCTGAGGCAGAGAATTCCACATATTCACAACCCTCAGTGTGAAAAAGTTTTTCCTCATCTCTCTTCTAAATGGCTTGCCCCTTATTTTTAATCTGTGGTCCCTGGTTCTGGACTCTCCCCACATCAGGAACATGTTTCCTGCCTCTAGCAAGTCCAAACCCTTAATAATCTTATATGTTTCAATAAGATCGCCTCTCATCCTTCTAAATTCCAGAGTATACAAGCCCAGCCGCTCCATTCTCTCAGCATAAGACAGTCCCGTCATCCCGGGATTAACCTTGTAAACCTACGCTGCACTCCCTCAATAGCAAGAATGCCCTTCCTCAAATTAGGGGACTAAAACTGCACACAATACTCCAGGTGGGGTCTCACTAGGGATCTGTACAACTGCAGAAGGACCTCTTTGCTTCTATACTCAACTCCTCTTGTTTGAATCCTTTATCCTACGAATGTAAAAGATGCCCTTCATGTTCATATTAAACCTTATCATCTCACCTCAAACCCGTGTCCTCTGGTTCTTGATACCTCCACACTGGGTAAAAGGCTCTGTTCATCCAGCCTATATATTCCCCTCAATAATTCAACTATCTCAGCCTCCTGCACTCCAAGGAATAAAGTCTGAGGGAGCACAATTTTACAGGCCCATACAGCTGATCCAATATTGGTCTCAACACCACCTTCCCACTTTCCCCACGTCTCCTGACTTCTGTTGAGTTTATAGTCAATCATCCTCTACTTTGAACATAGTCGATGTCTCAGCCTCTGCAGCTCCTTTGGGAAGATTACATCAAAAACTGTTGTGCCAGTCAGAGCAATATGGGATGACTTTGGTGTAATGACAAAACATTGTCCTCAATGAGAACTGTGTAGTGGTCTTCTGATTTCTGCCAAAGCCATGGTCAACAGATTCACCTGTTGCAGGTGGACAGGAGAGGAGGAGGTCAAGTAGGTCAATCCCTTGTGTTAGCTCATTCTCTACCTGCTGTAGAAAGAGCCTGGCAGACACATCCTTCATGGATTGGCCATCTCAGTGAGTGGTCGTGTGACCAAGCCACTCCCAATGAAGGATGCTGAGGTCCACATCCAGTGTACACTCTGTACTCTTGCTTCTTTTAATGTCATTCGAGATTTTGCTCAGCTGACCAATAATGGTGGGCATTCATTGGGACTGTGATAGCTTCCCACGGTGAAATCTGTGGGCTCCTTCCCATGAAGAGGCAAGCGAGGAAACAGTATGTTCTTTCTCCTTTCACCAGGGCCAATCCTCTCTCCGGGAATGGTTCAGTTTATCCTAATGGGTGCAATGGAATTGCCAGCATTTTTAATGAACACAACCCTCTATGGAGGTTTTTTCATCATGAAATGGCAGGACCTCCCTGGATTGCATGTACTCTCTCGTGGAACATCAGGCCCAGCAGGATGCAGCAAAGCACCTGGAGCTCTCCCATTTGAGATCCATTCGAAATGTTCAAAATCGCAAAGGTGCAAGTTCGATTCCAGATGGAATCTTTATTTGTTGTATAATTCTATATCTGAACCCATTTGTATCAACACCAGTGGTGCCGGAAACCTGAGCTGGAAGGGGAGTGTCATTTAGATTGACAAGAGGCAGTGTCAGTTACTGTGCAGTGTGAGGGAACCTCAGCTTGTCCTATGCTGGGCTCAAAGCCACGTTGCTGCTTCTCCAGAATTCCACACAAGTTCCTCTGCAGAAGGTCAGTAAACGTCAGACAATATTCTTCATTGGTAATAGTGGATTAAATGAACGGGATTAAATGATTGAAATGTAGTTTGCAAAACTGATGTACTTCTTCCAATGTTATTGTGAAATGTGTTCTCCTATTACAATGATGGTGTCTTCAATAAAAAGGGAACAAATGTCATTGTTTTTGCTACATCCGACTGATTAAAATCTTAAATAGTGGTGTTTCTCTTGACTATTCAAATGCATTTTATTCTTTCCCACATTTCAAATTTCCTGTTTCCTACCTGCTGTATGAAAAGATTGCAATATATAACCTTGTTTGTTGTTTCTGTTTTCCAAAACAATGTTTTGATCTTGAAAGAAAAGAAATTGTTGGATGAATCGTTTTCCTCCACAGATGCTGCCTGAAGGAATTTGTTTTGGGTTTTTTGCTTCATGGAGAAGAAGTGGATGTGTTGAATTTTCAGTAGGTCTTTGATAAAACCATGCATAAAAGATCAACAAGGAATATTAAAATATGTGGATTTGGCAATGTTCAACTGGGATGGATTGAAAATTCTTTAGCAGGCTAGGAACCGAGACTTCTTTTGGGTGGCACATGGTGACTAATGAGCCATCATTGAAACCATTGCTTGAGCCTGTTATTTTGAATGTACATTAATGATTTTGACAAGGAAGTAAATTTAATATTTCTAAGTTTTATGACATGAAACTGAGAGTAATTAGGAGAAGCAAAGAGGATGCAAAGAGATTTCCAGGTGATCTCAGTCAATAGACAATAGACAATAGACAATAGGTGCAGGAGTAGGCCATTCGGCCCATCGAGCCAGCACTACCATTCAATGTGTTCATGGCTGATCATCCCGAATCAGTACCCCGTTCCTGCCTTCTCCCCATATGCCCTGACTCCGCTATTTTAAGAGCCCTATCTACCTCTCTCTTGAAAGCATCCAGAGAACCTGCCTCCACCGCCCTCTGAGGCAGAGAATTCCACAGATTCACAACTCTCTGTGAGAAAACGTGTTTCCTCGTCTCTGTTCTAAATGGTTTACTCCTTATTCTTAAACTGTGGCCCCTGGTTCTGGACTCCCCAAACATCAGGAACATGTTTCCTGCCTCTAGCGTGTAGACTGTAGGATGTAGACTGCCCAAGCGGAATATGAGGTGCATTTCCTCCAATTTACGGTGTTGGAAATGCATTGGAGGAAATGCACCTCATATTCCGCTTGGGCAGTCTACATCCTGGGGGTTTGAACATTGAATTCTCCCAATTCTGCTAGCCCTTGCTGTCCCCTCCCCTTCATCAGCCATCTGGTTGTCTCCTCCCCTCCCCCAGCCCTCGGGCTCCTCCTCCGCATTTTCCTTTTTTCCTTTCTTCTCCCCCACCCCCTATCAGTCTGAAGAAGGGTTTCGGCCCGAAACGTCACCTATTTCCTTCGCTCCATAGATGCTGCTGCACCCGCTGAGTTTCTCCAGCATTTTTGTGTACCTGCCATTTAGATAGTAATCTGCCTTCCTGTTTTTGCTACCAAAGTGGATAACCTCACATTTATCCGCATTAAACTTAATCTGCCATGCATCTGCCCACTCGCCCAACCTGTCCAAGTCACCCTGCATTCTCATAGCATTCTCCTCACAGTTCACACTGCCACCCAGCTTTGTGTCATCTTCAAATTTGCTAATGTTACTTTGAATCCCTTCATCCAAATCATTGATGTATATTGTAAATAGCTGCGGTCCCAGCTCCGAGCCTTGCGGTACCCAACTAGTTACTGCCTGCCATTCTGAAAGGGACCCGTTAATCCCTACTCTTTGTTTCCTGTCTGCCAACCACTTCCCCATCCATGTCAGCACTCTACCCTCAATACCATGTGCCCTAATTTTGCCCACTAATCTCCCATGCGGGATCTTATCAAATGCTTTCTGAAAGTCCAGGTATACTATATCCACTGGCTCACCCTTCTCCATTTTCCTAGTTACATCTTCAAAAAATTCCAGAAGATTAGTCAAGCATAATTTCCCCATTCATAAATCAATCGTGACTCGGACCAATCCTGTTACTGCTATCCAAATGTGTGGCTATTTCATCTTTTATAATTGACTCCAGCATCTTCCCCACCACCGATGTCAGGTTAACTGGTCTATAATTTCCTGTTTTCTCTCTCCCGCCTTTCTTAAAAAGTGGGATAACATTAGCTACCCTCCAATCCAAAGAAGCTGATCCTGAGTCTATAGAACATTGGAAAATTATCACCAATGCATCCACGATTTCTGGAGCCACTTCCTTAAGTACCCTGGGATAGTACACAGCCTTGCGCTGCTCCTATGCTGAGCGTTTGCATGTCCGAGATATGCTTTCCCAGCCTCACATGCTGCTTCCTGTGTGTCAGGAAGCTGGTGATCCACCGACAGAGGGGTTCAGGCACAGTCAACTCGAAAGTTTGGAGTGTAGTACAAA
>JAXLNO010003396.1:0-92500 GCA_038087875.1 Malacoraja senta
GGTCTCTATTGGAGAAGGTAAAGGTTTTTAAGTTTTTGGGTGTTTGGTTTGAAGAGCGTATGACTTGGGCTGTGCATGTAGGTAAAATTGTGTTGAAGTGTGAAAAAGTTCTGAATGTTATGAGAAGTCTGATTGGGTGTGAGTGGGGGGCCAACAGGGAGACAATGTTGCTAATTTATCAGGCCATGATCAGATCTTCTCTTGACTATGGGTGTTTTGTGTATGGGTCTGCGTCTAAAACTGTTCTGGCTAGGCTAGATGTGTTGCAGGCAAAGGCTTTGAGGCTTTGCTGTGGAGCCTTCAGGACTTCCCCAGTCCCTGCCCTGATTGTTGAAATGGGAGAAATGCCCTTATGGTTAAGGCGCATTAAGCTAGGGTTACATTATTGGGCTAAACTTTGTGGGTGTAATGATACCTTCCCAGCAAGGTGTTTGTTGCAAGAGGTTGATGATGGTAACAAATATAACACATTTTTTGTCGTTATAAATCAGTGGGCTAGGAAGCTGGGTTTGGAACAAGGGGGTATTATAGAGCATACAATAAGGCTACCTGTGCCCTATTGGGTTCTTCCTGAACTGTTTATTGAGCTTGCTTTTCTTCAGGAAAAAGATAAGCGCGAGGTGACTCCAAGAATAGTGGAATATCTTAATTCAATCAGTGAGAGTACTTTGATTGTTTTTACAGATGGATCTAAAGATCCAGTTAGTGGGAGAGCTGGGTTTGGAGTGTATGTGGATCAGCTTGGGTTGAAGATTGGCCGGCGCATTTCTGATGGAAGTTCTGTTCTCACGACTGAATTAATGGCAATTCAATGGGCTCTATGGTGGATTGAGGAAGCCAGTTTTAGAGAAGTCATTATCTGTTCTGATTCTGCAGCTGCTCTTGAAACTTTAAGAGTAGGGAAATCTAAAGCTCGTCCTGACATTCTAAATGAAATCTTGAGTGTGTTTTCTAGAATTGGGTTTGCGTGTAACATCACTTTTTGCTGGGTTCCCGGGCATGCTGGGGTGAGGGGGAATGAGCAGGTGGACCTCATAGCAAAGGAGAGTTTAAGAAGAGAAATAGATATCCATGTATCATTGGGGAGAGTGGAACTGAGAGAAATAATTAAAGAGGGCTTAACAAAAGAATGGCAGAGAGGATGGGAAATGGAAGTCAGGGGTAGACACTACTTTTCTATACAATCTGAAGTTAGGAAAATATGTTTCTGTACATCTCTGTCCCGTAGGGACTCAGTTAAACTGTGTAGATTGAGGTTGGGACACTGTGGGTTAAATTACTATTTGTGCATTGTAGGGAAACATGTTTCTGGCTTGTGTGAATGTGGGAGTAATGAGACAGTTAAGCATGTTTTCCTAGAATGTAAAAAGTATAGGGTAGAAAGAAAAGTATTATTTGTTAGACTGACAGGACTTGGGGTTGAGGCTTTTTCTGTTTTATCTTTGTTTGGACACAATGAGAAACATCAACTGATATCCAGGGCTGTTCTTCAATTCCTGCAAGTTACAGGACTGTATATAAGAATTTAGTTCAAACTTTGACCTGTGGAGGGCAGTAATACGCTTAGCAGCGTCTACACTGCCGGAATCCTACAAGAAGAAGAAGAAGAAGGGAGCGGCAGTGAGGGAAGTGCCCTGTGAGAAAAGTGTGAGTCTTTGGCGAGGAGGAGAGGAGGCTACGCAAAACACTGCAGAGTGAGAGGCAAAAGAAGGAGATGTCAGGCAAGCTGATTCAGTGTGATGCTTGCAGTATGTGGGAGGTCAAGGACACTGCTGGTGCCTCTGGCTGCTACAAATGTGACAAGTGCATCCAGGTACAGCTCCTGAAGGACCGTGTTGGGGAACTGGAGAAGCAAGTGGATGACCTCAGGTTTGTCCGAGAAACGGAGTAGTTCCTCGACAAGTCCTACAGTAAAATTGTTACACCTAAGGTACTGGAAGAGAGAAGGTGGGAGACAGTGAGAAAGGGAGAGAAGCATGGAATGCAAACGTCCCCGGGTGTTGTACCTCTTGTGAACAGGTTCACCCACATAGAAGCTGTCGGGACAGAAGACGTTTTAACACTGAGCGGCAGACTGGCTTGCGATGCGAATAGGGCTGTTGAGCCATAACCAAAAAGGCCAAAGTCGGGCAACGCCATTGTAGTGGGAGACTCCATTGTGAGAGGTACGGACAGGGGTTTCTGCCGCAACAGACGGGATTCAAGGATGGTGTGCTGCCTTCCTGATGCCAGGATCCAGGATGTCACAGATAGAGTGCAGAAAATCCTCAAGGGCGAAGGTGAACAGCCGGAAGTGGTAGTGCATGTCGGCACAAACGATGTCGGAAAGAAGGGGTTGAATATTCTGCAGCGTGACTTTAGAGAGCTCGGAAAAATGCTGAAAAGCAGGACCTCCAGGGTTGTTATCTCCGGTTTGCTTCCAGTTCCTCGTGCTGGCGAGAGCAGGAACCGGGAGATACGGGACCTGAATGTGTGGCTGAGGAACTGGTGCACGGGGAGGGATTTAGATTCTTAGATCACTGGGATCTGTTTTGGAGTAAAAGGGAACTGTACAAAAGGGACGGATTGCATCTTAACCGGTGGGGGACCAGCATTCTGGCAGGCAGGTTTGCCACTGCTACACGCGTGGTTTTAAACTGAATAAGGGGGGTGGGGTGTCGAATGGGATAGTTGAGGATGGAGTTAAAGGGAAAGGTTTTCTTAAATGTGTGAGCGTAGAGACAGAGGGGTGTAAAATGAGGGTAGAAGCAATAGGTAGCAAGGTGAAAAGTAAAAGTGGCAGGCAGACAAATCCAGGGCAAAAATCAAAAAGGGCCACTTTTCAACATAATTGTATAAGGGGTAAGAGTGTTGTAAAAACAAGCCTGAAGGCTTTGTGTCTCAATGCAAGGAGCATTCGTAATAAGGTGGGTGAGTTGAATGTGCAGATAGCTATTAATGACAATGATATAGTTGGGATCACGGAGACATGGCTCCAGGGTAACCAAGGCTGGGAGCTGAACATCCAGGGATATACAATATTCAGGAGGGATAGACAGAAAGGGAAAGGAGGTGGGGTAGCGTTGCTGGTTAGAGAGCAGATTAACGCAATAGAAAGGAAGGACATTAGCTTGGAGGATGTGGAATCGATATGGGTAGAGCTGCGAGACACTAAGGGGCAGAAAACGCTAGTGGGAGTTGTGTACAGGCCACCTAACAGTAGTAGTGGAGTTGAGGAAGGCATCAAACAGGAAATTAGAAATGCGTGCAACAAAAGTAAAACAGTTATAATGGGTGACTTCAATCTACATATAGATTGGGTGAATCAAATTGGCAAGGGTGCTGAGGAAGAGGATTTCTTGAAATGTATGCTGGATAGTTTTCTAAACCAGCATGTGGAGGAACCAACGAGAGAGCAGGCTATTCTAGATTGGGTATTGAGTAATGAGGAAGGGTTAGATAGCAGTCTCGTTGTGCGTGGCCCCTTGGGCAAGAGTGACCATAATATGGTTGAGTTCTTCATTAGGATGGAGAGTGACATTGTTAATTCAGAAACAAGGGTCCTGAACTTAAAGAAAGGTAACTTTGAGAAGTGAATTGGCCAAGATAGACTGGCAATTGATTCTTAATGGGTTGACGGTAGATATGCAATGAAAGGCATTTAAAGACTGCATGGATGAACTACAACAATTGTTCATCCCAGTTTGGCAAAAAAATAAATCAGGGAAGGTGGTGCATCCATGGATAACAAGGGAAATTGGGATAGTATCAAAACAAAAGATGAAGCCTACAAATTAGCCAGAAAAAGCAGCCTACCAGAGGACTGGGAGAAATTCAGAGTCCAGCAGAGGAGGACAAAGGGTTTAATTAGGAAAGGGAAAATAAATTATGAAAGAAAACTGGCAGGGAACATAAAAACTGACTGCAAAAGTTTTATAGATATGTGAAGAGAAAAAGATTAGTTAAAACAAATGTAGGTCCCTTGCAGTCAGAAACAGGTGAATTGATCATGGGGAACAAGGACATGGCAGACCAATTGAATAACTACTTTGGTTCTGTCTTCATTAAGGAAGACATAAATAATCTGCCGGAAATAGCAGGGGACCGGGGGTCAAATGAGATGGAGGAACTGAGTGAAATCCAGGTTAGCTGGGAAGTGGTGTTAGGTAAATTGAATGGATTAAAGGCCGATAAATCCCCAGGGCCAGATAGGCTGCATCCCAGAGTACTTAAAGAAGTAGCCCCAGAAATAGTGGATGCATTAGTGATAATTTTTCAAAACTCTTTAGATTCTGGAGTAGTTCCTGAGGATTGGAGGGTAGCTAATGTAACCCCACTTTTTAAAAAGGGAGAGAGTAAACGGGGAATTACAGACCAGTTAGTCTAACGTCGGTAGTGGGGAAACTGCTAGAATCAGTTATTAAAGATGGGATCGCAGCACATTTGGAAAGTGGTGAAATCATTGGACAAAGTCAGCATGGATTTATGAAAGGTAAATCATGTCTGACGAATCTTATAGAATTTTTCGAGGATGTAACTAGTAGAGTTGATAAGGGAGAACCAGTGGATGTGTTATATCTGGACTTTCAGAAGGCTTTCGACAAGGTCCCACATAAGAGATTAGTATACAAACTTAAAGCACACGGTATTGGGGGTTCAGTATTGATGTGGATAGAGAACTGGCTGGCAGACAGGAAGCGTAGGAGTAGGAGTAAACGGGTCCTTTTCACAATGGCAGGCAGTGACTAGTGGGGTACCACAAGGCTCAGTGCTGGGACCCCAGCTATTTACGATATATATTAATGATTTGGACGAGGGAATTGAATGCATCATCTCCAAGTTTGCGGATGACACAAAGCTGGGGGGCAGTGTTAGCTGTGAGGAGGATGCTCGGAGGCTGCAAGGTGACTTGGATAGGCTGGGTGAGTGGGCAAATGCACGGCAGATGCAGTATAATGTGGATAAATGTGAGGTTATCCACTTTGGTGGCAAAAACAGGAAAGTAAACTATTATCTGAATGGTGGCCAATTAGGAAAAGGGGAGATGCAACGAGACCTGGGTGTCATGGTACACCAGTCATTGAAACTAGGCATGCAGGTGCAGCAGGCAGTGAAGAAGGCGAATGGTATGTTAGCATTCATAGCAAAATGATTTGAGTATAGGAGCAGGGAGGTTCTACTGCAGTTGTACAGGGTCTTGGTGAGACCACACCTGGAGTATTGCGTACAGTTTTGGTCTCCTAATCTTAGGAAAGACATTCTTGCCATAGAGGGAGTACAGAGAAGGTTCACCAGACTGATTCCTGGGATGTCAGGACTTTCATATGAAGAAAGACTGGAAAGACTCGGTTTGTACTCGCTAGAATTTAGAAGATTGAGGGGGGATCTTATAGAAACGTACAAAATTCTTAAGGGGTTGGACAGGCTAGATGCAGGAAGATTGTTCCCGATGTTGGGGAAGTCCAGAACAAGGGGTCACAGTTTAAGGATAAGGGGGAAATCTTTTAGGACCGAGATGAGGAAAACATTTTTCACACAGAGAGTGGTGAATCTCTGGAATTCTCTGCCACAGAAGGTAGTTGAGGCCAGTTCATTGGCTATATTGAAGAGGGAGTTAGATGTGGCCCTTGTGGCTAAAGGGATCAGGTGGTATGGAGAGAAAGCAGGTACAGGATACTGAGTTGGATGATCAGCCATGATCATATCGAATGGCAGTGCAGGCTCGAAGGGCCGAATGGCCTACTCCTGCACCTATTTTCTATGTTTCTATGAAACGTCGCCTGTCCATTCCCTCCACAGATGCTGTCTAATTCGGGGAGTTCCTCCTGCATTGTGTGTGTTTGCTAGTGGTTCCAGAATGTGCAGTTCCTTGTGTCTCCACTGTCTGTTACGTTAAATGTCGTACTTTGGTGATAATTACCTGGAAGTAGTCTTGCTGTGAATATAAGAGTAGTTTTTATAAAGCAGTTTGCACAACAATGATCACTATGTATATTATTTAATGGGTGACCATCTTGGTCTGGTATTTTGAAATAAGAATTGTGGTGTGTGCAAACACTCAGTGAAATGGAAGTTGTATGGAAAGTGAAAATCCAAATTGAAATGTTGTGATAATGTGATTATAACATTAACTAGTATTTTTTTTAACAAATATTTAAATTAGAAATACATAGAGTCATAGAGTGAAACAGTGTGGAAACAGGCCCATCGGCTCAACTTGCCCACACCGGCCAACATGTCCCAGCTACACTAGTCCCATCTACCCTCGCTTGGTCCATATCTCCCCAAACCTGTGCTATCCATGTACCTAGCTGTTTCTTAAATGTTGGGATAGTCCCTGCTTCAACTACCTCCTGTGGCAGCTTGTTCCATACACCCACCACCCTTTGTGTGGAAAAGTTACCCCTCAGATTCCTATGAAATCTTTTCCCCTTCACCTTGTTAAATTTGTGTTACATTTTTATTATGTTTTTGTGTGTTCTCTCTTTCTCATTGTACCGCTGCTGGCAAATTCATTTCACTTGCACTTTATGTGCAATGTGACGAATAAAACCGTATTTTATTGTATTGTTAAACCTATGTCCTCTGGTCCTCGATTCACCTACTCTCGTCAAGAGGCCCTGTGCATCTACCCGATCTACTCCTGTCATGATTTTATACACCTCTATAAGATCACCCCTCATCCTCCTGTGCTCCCAAGGAATAGAGTCCCAGCCTACTCAACCTCTCCCAGTAGCTCAGACCCTCTAGTCCTGGCAACATCCTTGTAAATCTTCTGTACTCTTTCCAGCTTGACAACATCTTTTCTATAACATGGTGCCTTGAACTGAACACAATGCTCTTAATGTTGCCTCACCAATGTCTTATACAACTGCAATATGAACTCCCAACTTCTACACTCTATACCCTGACTGATGAAGGCCAATGTGCCAAATGCCTTATTGACCACCCTATCTACCTGCGACTCCATCTTCAAGGAACCATGCACCTGCATTCCTAGATCCCTCTGTCCTACCATTCACTGTGTAGGTCCTGCCCATGTTAGACTTCCCGAAATGCAACACCTCATATTGAATTGAGATTGGCATCTGAGAATTTAGGATCATAAGTAACCATACTTTAAGATATTTGTGTAATATAAATGACTTATAGGGAATCCTAATGTAGAGTTTTATGCTGTGTGAATAGTGTATATTTTGTATTATGGTTTATATTGTACTTAAAGTTTTAGTTCTCTTTTGCTCCTCAGTTTTGTACGTTTCATAGGATTAATGGGTTTGATGAACCTACTCTTGGATGTATAGATGTACTGGAAAATGACGGTGATGTATCATGTGTACATTTGAATCTTAATAATATTATTTGGTGCAAATTTCAACTTAATTACTTAATTCTGTTGCAGGTAATAGGTCTGGTTGGTTTTCCACATTGGGAAAAAAAACCATCCTCGGAAAAGAAAAACACAACAAAACAATCTCATCTTGTATCAGCTTGTTTAACTGCGGCTGATGTACAAAACAAAATCACAATAGTGCACATTTGTCAACTCTGTTAGAACTTTTTCTTAGAATGATGTTGGTTGCAATAAATAAAAGCATTAACTTAATAATTTAGGATGCATAGTGGCACAGCTGGTGCAGCTGCTACCTCAGTGCTAAAGACCCGGGTTTGATCCTGACCTTGGGTTCTGTCCGTGTTGAGTTTGCAAATTCTCCGTGACCATTTAACTTTCCTCTGAGGCGCTCTGCTTTCCTCCCATATCTAAAAGACATGCAGGTTTTTAGATTAATTGGCCCTCTGTAAAATTGCCCCTAATGTGTAAGGAGTGGATGTGAAAATGGGATGACATTGAACTTGCGTGAAAGGGTGGTTGAGGGTCAACGTGGGCTGAAGGGCCTGTTTCCATGCTGTATCTTAAAACAAAAAAATTCTTAGCAACCTCATTCAGGGAATTATGAATCTAATACAAAGTGTAACAAATATGGAACATCTAAATAATGCAGTTTGTTGCTGTGCCTTCATCCATAAAGGAATCTATCAGCATTAGGATTATATCAATATAATAACCACCATATATGCTGCTACCTTGGCACTGATGAAAGCACAACACCAAACTGCCTTATGTACTATTTTTGCAATACGTAACAGATGCCTGTTCTCAGCAAACAATTTGGTTTAGACAGCCCAAGATATTTTTTGAATCCAGTGTCCTAAATGTTTTTAAAACAAGATAATTCTATAACAGCAGACCATCTGAGTGGCAATCACAACGATTTTAATTTCAAATTAAAGGGAGGAGTAATCCTTACACCAATGATTCCAGGAATGAGTAGGTTAACATATGATGAGCGTTTGACACCAGTGAGGCTGTACTTGCTGGAGTTTAGAAGAATGAGGGGGGATTTCATTGAAACATACAAACTAGTGAAAGGCTTGGATAGAGTGGATGTGGAGAGGATGTTTCCACTAGTGGGAGAGTCTAGGACAAGAGGTCATAGCCTCAGAATTAAAGGACGTTCTTTTAAGAAGGAGATGTGGAGAAATTTCTTTAGTCAGAGGGTTGTGAATCTGTGGGATTCTTTGCCATAGAAGGCTGTGGAGGCCAAGTCAGTGGATATATTTAAGGCAGAGATAGATAGATTTTTGATTAGAATGGGGTTAGGAGGGAGAGATAGATCAGCCATTATTGAATGGTGGAATAGACCAGATGGGCCAAATGGCCTAGTTCTGCTCCTATCACTTGATTTTATGATCGTTTCTAATCTTCAGACATGATTCCAACATCAAGCATTTAATGGTTACTCTGTAAATTATCAAGTAGCTCTGAAAAGTTTTGATGAACGTTCATTAACGAAGCAGAAACTTTGATGGTTGGTAAGATTTTAGAGTCAATTAGAAAGGATGAGGTCACGCAATACTTTGAAGATAAAATAGGTCAAAGTCAGCAATGGTTTTGTGAAGGGAAGATCTTGCCTGACAAATCTGCTGGCGTTCTTTGAGGATGTTAATAGCAGGATAGACAGAGGAGAGGCTGTAGATATTGTTTACCTAAATTTTCAGAAGGCCTTTGATAAGGTGCCGCATGTCAGGCTGCTAGGGAAGATGAGAGCCCATTCTATTGAACGGAAGATACTAGCATGGACAGCGGATTGGCTGGATGGCAGAAGACAAAGCGTTGTAATAAAAGGTGCTTTTTCAGGTTAGCTGCCAGTGACAAGCGGAGTTTCGCAAGGGTTTGCGCTGGGGCCGTTTCTCTTCACGTTGTATGTTAATGATTTGGGTAAGGGTATTGAAGGCTTTGTGGTCAAGTCTGCAGATGATGCTAAGATAGGTGGAGGGGCAGGCAGTAGAGGAAGCAAGGACTCTGTAGATGGACTTGGACTGGATAGGAGAGTGGGCAGAGAAGTGCCAGATGAAGGCCAAGTCAGTGGATATTTTTAAGATAGATAGACAAATTCTTGATTAGAACGGGTGTCAAGGGTTATAACCATATAACAATTACAGCACGGAAACAGGCCATCTCGGCCCTTCTAGTCCTTGCCGAACACTTACTCTCACCTAGTCCCATCTACCTGCACTCAGACCATAACCCTCCATTCCTTTCCAGTCCATATACCCATCCAATTTATTTTTAAATGATAAAATCGAACCTGCCTCCACCACTTCCACTGGAAGCTCATTCCACACAGCTACCACTCTCTGAGTAAAGACGTTCCCCCTCATGTTACCCCTAAACTTTTGTCCCTTAATTCTCAAATCATGTCCTCTTGTTTGAATCTTCCCTACTCTCAATGGAAAAAGCTTATCCACGTCAACTCTGTCTATCCCTCTCATAATTTTAAAGATCTCTATCAAGTCCCCCCTTAACATAGAAACATAGAAAATAGATGCACGAGTAGGCCATTCGGCCCTTCGAGCCTGCACCGCCATTTGATATGATCATGGCTGATCATCCAACTCAGTATCCCATCCCTGCCTTCTCTCCATACCCCCTGATCCCTTTAGCCACAAGGGCCACATCTAACTCCCTCTTAAATATAGCCAATGAACTGACCTCAACTACCTTCTGTGGCAGAGAATTCCACAGATTCACCACTCTCTGTGTAAAAAATGATTTCCTTATCTCGGTCCTAAAAGTCTTCCCTCTTGTGGATAAATGTGAGGTTACTTGTGGATAAATGTGAGGTTATCCACTTTGGTGGCAAAAACGGGAAGGCAGACTATTATCTAAATGGTGGCCGATTAGGAAATGGGGAGGTGCAGCGAGACCTGGGTGTCATGGTACACCAGTCATTGAAAGTAGGCATGCAGGTGCAGCAGGCAGTGAAGAAAGCGAATGGTATGTTGGCCTTCATAGCAAGAGGATTTGAGTATAGGTGCAGGGAGGTTCTACTGCAGTTGTACAGGGTCTTGGTGAGACCACACCTGGAGTATTGCGTACAGTTTTGGTCTCCAAATCTGAGGAAGGACATTATAGCCATAGAGGGAGTGCAGAGAAGGTTCACCAGACTGATTCCTGGGATGTCAGGACTTTCATATGAAGAAAGACTGGATAGACTTGGCTTATACTCGCTAGAATTTAGGAGATTGAGAGGGGATCTTATTGAAACGTACAAAATTCTTATGGGGTTGGACAGGCTAGATGCAGGAAGATTGTTCCCGATGTTGGGGAAGTCCAGGACAAGGGGTCACAGCTTAAGGATAAGGGGGAAATCCTTTAAGACCGAGATGAGGAAAAACTTTTTCACACAGAGAGTGGTGAATCTCTGGAACTCTCTGCCACAGAGGGTAGTTGACGCCAGTTCATTGGCTATATTTAAGAGGGACTTAGATGTGGCCCTTGTGGCTAAAGGGATCAGGGGGTATGGAGAGAAGGCAGGTACGGGATACTGAGTTGGATGATCAGCCATGATCATATTGAATGGCGGTGCAGGCTCGAAGGGCCGAATGGCCTACTCCTGCACCTATTTTCTATGTATCTATGTATCTATGTATCCTTAATCTGGACTTCCCCAACATCGGGAATAATCTTCCTGCATCTAGCCTGTCCAACCCCTTAAGAATTTTCTAAGTTTCTATAAGATCCCCCCTCAGTCATTTGAATTCCAACGTGTACAAGCCGAGTCTATCCAGTCTTTCCTCATATGAAAGTCCTGCCATCCCAGGAATCAGTCTGGTGAACCTTCTCTGTACTCCTTCTATGGCAAGAATGTCTTTCCTCAGATTAGGAGACCACAACTGTACGCAATACTCCAGGTGTGGTCTCACCAAGACCCTGTACAACTGCAGTAGAACCTCCCTGCTCTTATACTCAAATCCTTTTGCTATGAATGCTAACATACCATTTGCTTTCTTCACTGCCTGCTGCACCTGCATTCCTACTTTCAATGACTGGTGTACCATGACACCCAGGTCTCGTTGCATCTCCCCTTTTCCTAATCGGCCACCATTCAGATAATAGTCTACTTTCCTGTTTTTGCCACCAAAGTGGATAACCTCACATTTATCCACATTATAGTGCATCTGCCATGCCTTTGCCCACTCACCCAACCTATCCAAGTCACCTTGCAGCCTCCTAGCATCCTCCTCACAGCTAACACTGCCTCCCAGCTTCGTGTCATCCGCAAACTTGGAGATGTTGCATTCAATTCCCTCATCCAGATCATTAATATATATTGTGAATAGCTGGGGTCCCAGCACTGAGCCTTGCGGTACCCCACTAGTCACTGCCTGCCATTCTGAAAAGGACCCGTTTACTCCTACTCTTTGCTTCCTGTCTGCCAGCCAGTTCTCTATCCACATCAATACTGAACCCCCAATACCATGTGCTTTAAGTTTGCATGCTAATCTCTTATGTGGGACCTTGTCGAAAGCCTTCTGAAAGTCCAGATATAACACATCCACTGGTTCTCCCTTATCCACTCTACTAGTTACATCCTCGAAAAATTCTATAAGATTCGTCAGACATGATTTACCTTTCATAAATCCATGCTGACAATGAACTCACCACTTTCCAAATGTGCTGCTATCCCATCTTTAATAACTGACTCCAGAATTTTCCCCACCACCGATGTTAGACTAACTGGTCTGTAATTCCCCGTTTTCTCTCTCCCTCCCTTTTTAAAAAGTGGGGTTACATTAGCTACCCTCCAGTCCTCAGGAACTACTCCAGAATCTAAAGAGTTTTGAAAAATTATCACTAATGCATCCACTATTTCTGTGGCTACTTCCTTAAGTACTCTGGGATGCAACTTATCCGGCCCTGGGGATTTATCGGCCTTTAATCCATTCAATTTACCTAACACCACTTCCCGGCTAACCTGGATTTCACTCAGTTCCTCCATCTCATTTAACCCCCGGTCCCTTGCTATTTCCGGCAGATTATTTATGTCTTCCTTAGTGAAGACAGAACCAAAGTAATTATTCAATTGGTGTGCCATGTCCTTGTTCCCCATGATCAATTCGCCTGTTTCTGACTGCAAGGGACCTACATTTGTTTTAACTAATCTTTTCCTCTTGACATATCTATAAACACTTTTGCAGTCAGTTTTTATGTTCCCTGCCAGTTTTCTTTCATAATCTATTTTCCCTTTCCTAATTAAGCCTTTTGTCCTCCTCTACTGAATTTCTCCCAGTCCTCTGGTAGGCTGCTTGTTCTGGCTAATTTGTAGGCTTCCTCTTTTGTTTTGATACTATCCCTGATTTCCCTTGTTATCCACGGATGCACTACCTTCCCTGATTTATTCTTTTGCCAAACTGGGATGAATACTTGTTGTAGTTCATCCATGCAGTTTTTAAATGCCTTCCATTGCATATCCACCGTCAACCCTTTAAGAATCATTGGCCAGTCTATCTTGGCCAATTCACGTCTCATACCCTCAAAGTCACCTTTCTTTAAGTTCAGGACCTTTGTTTCTGAATTAACAATGTCACTCTCCATCCTAATGAAGAACTCAACCATATTATGGTCACTCTTGCCCGAGGGGCCACGCACAACAAGACTGCTAACTAACCCTTCCTCATTACTCAATACCCAGTCTAGAATAGCCTGCTTTCTCGTTGGTTCTTCTACATGTTGGTTTAGAAAACTATCCCTCATACATTCCAAGAAATCCTCTTCCTCAGCACCCCTGCCAATTTGATTCACCCAATCTATATGTAGATTGAAGTCACCCATTATAATGTTGCACGCGTTTCTAATTTCCTGTTTGATGCCATCCCCAACTCCACTACTACTGTTAGGTGGCCGGTACACCACTCCCACTAGCGTTTTCTGCCCCTTAGTGTTTCGCAGCTCTACCCATATCGATTCCACATCCTCCAAGCTAATGTCCTTCCTTTCTATTGCGTTAATCTCCTCTCTAACCAGCAACGCTATCCCGCCTCCTTTTCCTTTCTGTCTATCCCTCCTGAATATTGAATATCCCTGAATGTTCAGCTCCCAGCCTTGGTCACTCTGGAGCCATGTCTCTGTGATCCCAACTATATCATATTCATTAATAACTATCTGCACATTCAACTCATCCACCTTATTACGAATGCTCCTTGCATTAAGATACAAAGCCTTCAGGCTTGTCTTTACATCACTCTTACCCCTTATACAATTATGTTGAAAAGTGGCCCTTTTTGATTTTTGCCCTGGATTTGTCTGCCTGCCACTTTTACTTTTCACCTTGCTACCTATTGCTTCTACCCTCATTTTACACCCCCTGCCTCTCTGCTCTTGCACCCATCCCCCTGCCACATTAGTTTAAATCCTCCCCGACAGCACTAGCAAACACTCCCCCAAGGACATTGGTTCCATTCCAGCCCAGGTGCAGACCGTCCTGTTTGTACTGGTCCCACCTCCCCCAGAACTGGTTCCAATGCCCTAAAAATTTGAATCCCTCCCCCTTGCACCATTTTTCAAGCCACGTATTCATCTGCAATATCCTCCTATTTCTACTCTGACTGGCCCGTGGTACTGGTAGTAATCCAGAGATTATTACCTTTGAGGTCCTACTTTTAAGTTTATCTCCTAGCTCCCTAAATTCACCTTGTAGGACCTCATCCCTTTTTTTACCTATATCGTTGGTGCCAATATGCACCACGACAACTGGCTGTTCACCCTCCCCCTCCAGAATGTTCTGCAGCCGTTCAGTGACATCCCTGACCCTTGCACCAGGGAGGCAACATACCATCCTGGAGTCTCGTTTGCGGCCGCAGAAACGCCTATCTATTCCCCTTACAATTGAATCCCCTATTACTATTGCCCTTCAACTCTTTTTTCCCCCCACCTGTGCAGCAGACCCACCCATGGTGCCATGAACTTGGCTGCTGCTGCCTTCCCATGATGAGCCATCTCCAAAATGGTATACCTGTTTAGGAGGGAGATGACCGCAGGGGACTCCTGCACTACCTGCCTACTGCTTTGCTGGCTATTGGCCACCCGTTCCCTTTCTGTCCTCTTACCTTTTACCTGCGGTGTGACCAACTCGCTGTACGTGCTATTCACGACTTTCTCAGCATCATGGATGCTCCAGTATGAATCCAGCCGCAGCTCCAATCGTTCAATGCGGTCTGCCAGGAGCTGCAGCTGGACACACTTCCTGCAAACGTAGTCAGCGGGGACACCGACCATATCCCTGACCTCCCACATGTTGCAGGCTGAGCAAACCACGGGGCCAATCTCCACTGACATAGCTTACTCCCAAATTAACTCTATATTAAATATTAAAAAAAAAAAAACATTATCCTTTAAACTGTACCTTTACTAATAAATACTGTACCCTTAACTCCCAGAATCCTTAACTCCCAGAATCCATAACTCCCAGAACCCTTAACCTGAAAGCAGAAATGTAAAAATGTAAACCCGGGGTTGCACCCAATCAGCTGATTCCTCTGGTCCTCTTCCACCAATCAGAGGCTTCCACCAGACTCCTTCTCTGGAAGTGAGATGGAACGCTGCAGATTTTGGTAACTCCTCCTCTCACCAACGGCTCCCCGGGCCTCTGTAAAAGCAAGCCCCGCGCTGGATTTTATACTCACAGCCCAGGTAACTCCTCCTCTCACCAACGGCTCCCCGGGCCTCTCAACTTTTGTTTTAACCTTCTGCGCACCAAAGAATAAAATCCTATCTTGTTCAACCTTTCTCTGTAACTTAGGTGCTGAAACCCAGGCAACATTCTAATAAATCTCCTCTGTTCTCTCGCTATTTTGTTGACATCTTTCCTATAATTTGGCGACCAAAATTGTACACCATACTCCAGAATTGGCCTCACCAATGCCTTGTACAATTTTAATATTACATCCCAACTTCTATACTCAATGCTCTGATTTATAAAGGCCAGCACACCAAAAGCGTTCTTTACCACCCTATCTACATGAGATTCCACCTTCCGGGAACTATGCACAGTTATTCCTAGATCCCTCTGTTCAACTGCATTCCTCAATTCGCTACCATTTACCATGTTCGTCCTATTTTGATTTGTCCTGCCGAGATGTAGCACCTCACACTTATCAGCATTAAACTCCATCTGCCATCTTTCAGCCCACTCTTCCAAATGGCCTAAATCTCTCTGTAGACTTTGAAAATCTACTTCATTATCCACAACACCACCTATCTTCGTATAATCTGCATACTTACTAATCCAATTTACCACACCATCATCCAGATCATTGATGTACATGACAAACAACAGTGGACCCAACACAGTTATGGGAAGAAGGCAGGAAAATGGGATTCGGAGGCAGAGATCAGCCATGACCGAAGGATGGAGTAGACTCGATGGACTGAATGGCCTAATTCTGCTCCTATAACTTGTGAACTTGTGAAACATTAACTCTGGTAATTAACTCCCCAGTTGCTACCTGATGAGTGTTTCCAGTATTCTCTGGAGCGAGACTGGATACTAGAATCTGGAGCAGAAAAATTTGCTATGGCATCAGAGCTTGTTGGAGATGTTTGACTTTAGTTTATTGTCATGTGGACCGAGGTACAGTGAAAAGGAAGGAGCAAGTACTTTTCATCCTGTGTTTCTAGCAGCAGCACCTGGGAGGTTGACATTTAAGGGCATGTCCCACTTACGCGACTTTTTCGGCGACTTGCCGGCATTCGTCATAGACGCAGCAGGTCACCAAAATTTTTGAAAATACATCGGCGACCAGAAAAAGGTACGACTCTTTGGGCGACTACTCACGACCAAACAGGCGTCACATGTCGGGTGCTGGCAAGTCGTCAAAAAAATCGAGTAAGTGGGCCAGGCCCTTAAATTTGGTGGCAGTCAGGGGAATTGGCAACCTGACTGCATGGTTTCTATCCCAGTAACGTGACACATCTGTCTTTAGCTCTCTCGATTTCACATCTACACACTGAACATTGAGACCAATGTGCAAAAACATTGCATTCCATGCCACATGTCACTCCACTCTGCATTGCTACCAACAAACAATCTGTTGGAGGAACTCAGTGGGTCAAGCAGCATCTGTGGATGGAAAGGAGTGGTCAGCAGTTTGGGTCAAAATCCTGCATCAGGATTGAGAGTAGAGAGGGAAGATGGCCAGTGTATGTAAGGAGAGGGGGAGAGGTGAGACAAGTCAGAGTGATGGGTAGACTAGGGAGAGGATGATGGGCAAGAGCCAGATAGGGGAGGCAAAGGCAGGTAGATAATGAATGGAGGCAAACAGAAGAGAAAAAAGAGAAACAGGAAAAAAGAGGAACAAGGGAAAGCATAGGGAACCAGGGGAGGGGAGGGTGAAAGTTCAGATTGTTACTGGAAGGTGATAAGCAGGAACACAAAGGCTGTAAGTACAGGAATCTGACAAGTAATGAAGGAAATGCTACACTTGTCTCTTTACCTCCCCCCTTGACTCCATTCAAGAACCCAAGCAGTCGTTCCAGGTGCAGCAGAGGTTCACCTGCACCTCCTCCAACCTCATCTATTGCATCCGCTGCTCTAGATGTCAGCTGCTCTACATCGGTGGGAACAAGCGTAGGCTTGGCGATCGCTTCGCCGAACACCTCCGCTCGGTTCGCAATAACCAACCTGATCTCCCGGTGGCTCAGCACTTCAACTCCCCCACCCATTCCGAATCTGACCTTTCTGTCCTGGGCCTCCTCCATGGCCAGAGTGAGTACCACCGTAAATTGGAGGAGCAGCACCTCATATTTCGCTTGGGCAGTTTGCACCCCAGCAGTATGAACATTGACTTCTCTAATTTCAGATAGTCCCTACTTTCTCCTCCCCTTCTCAGCTCTTCCTCAGCCCACTGGCTCCACCTCTTCCTTTCTTCTTCCCGCCCCCCCCCCCCCACGCTCACATCAGTGTGAAGAAGGCTTTCGACCCAAAACGTTGCCTATTTCCTTCGCTCCATAGATGCTGCCTCACCCGCTGAATTTCTCCAGCATTTTTATCTACCAACGAAGGTGTCAATGTGAGCCATTAGGGGAGAGGTGGGTGACAGATGGAATCAGAGCAAGATGGGGGAGGGGGTGGGGAGCCTGCGGCTGAAATGTGCATGAGGTAGTTGGATAGAAACACGAGGGGTATGAAATTGATGTGATGGGGAGATTTATAAGAAAGGGGACAAAATATGGGAAAACTCGGGGAGGAAAAGACAGATTTTTTCTTACCTGGAAATTCAATGTTTATTCCATTGCTTTGACAACCTAGGCAGAATATGAAATGCTGTTTCCTTCATCACTTCAGTCGAATAGTCACCTCTCGATTTTTGTCTTGCCACTCTCCATCTCCTTTTTATGCTGGCTATTTCCCCTCTCTGCGCTCTGTCCTGAAACATTGGCCATTGCTTTCCATTTGCAATTACTATCCAATCTGCTGAGTTCATCTAGCAGATTGTTGGTACTCCAGATTCCAGCATCTACATTCTTGTGTCTCTTTTTCAAACCATTTGCGTTAACCCCTCCACTGTTTCTTTATTCTCAAAAGATTGTCCAATATTATGAACCTTCTGAATTTGTAGTCGGCAGGGCAGTACTCTGCATATCGCCAACTTGGATGTGTTGACATACTAACGTGCTGTTAGTGCCCCTTTAAAACTGGTGAAGATGATTTGACTATATTGTTGTCTAGTTTATTCCATTCCCTTAAGGTTCTTACAAAGAATGCGTTCTTATAAATATCTGTCCTGGCGAATGGGGTTTAAATTTGCATATCATTTCTCTTTCTTGTTCTCCTTTCTGTTGAGTATGTTATGTATCTATCTGCAGTTATGCCCACGACCCCCTTTTGAATCTTGTACAACATGGCTAGTCAGTTCCTTGCCCTTCTTGTTTCCAGCATTTCCCATTCCAGCATCTGGGTGACACTGCTACCTCTTTTGTAGTTCCCGATGCAAAAGCATGCTGCTTTCCTCTGTACCCATTCTAGTTTGTTGATATGACCAGTTTTGTATGGGTCTAAGGCGCATGAAGCGTATTCCAGTAAGGGTTTATCCAGTGGTTGTATATGCTGTGGTTTTCACTTCCTTTGGTCAGAACCTGAGGTTTCGTCTAAGGAATCCTAGTGGCTTTAGTGACCGTGTTGTCCACGTGTTTCCCCCCACGAAAGCTTGCTCTCAGGATGAACTCCAAGGTATGGTTGTGAACTTGTACGATGAAGTATTTGTCCACAGAAGATGTAGTCTCGAGTAGGTGGTTTCTTCTTGTTTGAAATTACCATAATTGAGCATTTGGTTGGGTTGAAGCTCATCTTCCATGTGTTTTGCCATACTTACAAGGACTTGAGGTCTTCTTGTAAGGACTTCATATCCTCTACATCAGTGACAGGTGTATATACAAGACAATCATCTGCGAAGAGTCTTGTTTTACAATTTATGTGTTCAGGTAGATCATTAATGTACGTCAGGAACAACAGTGGTCCGAGGACCGTGCCTAGCGGTACTCCTGACAGTGCTTGTTCTTCTAAACAAATGTTTCCTTCACCGGCCACAAGATCTTACATGTAACAGTGGTCAGTGAAACTGGTCTGTAATTCTCAGGCGCAACCTTATTGCCCTTCTTAAATATTGCACAGATGTTTGCTTCCTTCCATAGTCGTGGTAGTGACCCACAATGAATTGAGGACTGTGTGAGTAGCTATTGGCATTTGGAATAACTGAATGTATTGGATGTCATCCTACCCCAAACCAGAATTCATCTGCAATTGTAAGAAGAGTATAAAGGGCCTGTCCCACTTGCTGATTTTTTCGGCGACTGCCGGCGTCATATCAGTGTCACCAAAAGATTTTGAACATTTGGCGACAAAAAAAATGTTGCGTCACTAGAAAAAACACCGCGCGTCAATACGTCATCACGCCACATCACCGCTGCATCACGCTGCAAATTTTTCGGTGAACTGATACGTCAGTCAATGATGCCGGCAGTCGCTGAAAAAATCACCAAGTGGGACAGGCACTTAAGAGAATAGGAGAAAAGCATAGCAATTTCAGGAGAGACACAGGTTCACATGCACCTCCTCTACCCTCACTTACAAGATGCAGTGCTCCCGGTGTGGCCTCTACATCAGCGAGACCGACGTAGACAAGGCGATTGTTTTGCTAGACAATTGCACTTGGTTCGCCAGGGCCTGCATTGATCTCGGTTGCTAAATATTTTAACTCCCATTCCCATACAACCTTTCTGTTTTGGGCTTCCTTTATTACAAAAGTGATGCCATGCACAAACTGGAGGAACAGCATCTCATATCCTGGTTGGGTAGCTTACAACCCAATGACATGAGCATTGAGTTCTGCAATTTTAGTTAACTAACCAACAAACCACCTTCCCCAAACCCTCCCTTCCTTTATTTCCCCCCCCCCCCGTCTTTCCTTTGCCCCACCTGGAAGCACAACTATTTCTGCACTATCCCGCCCCTCCCCCATTCCCCCATTTATATCACTTCCCCTGGCTTCATATTTAATGCATCTTCTCTTCTTTTCTAACAGCAATTTGTCTTCTTTTCATTTCTGACCTTTGTCCACCGATTAGCTAATCAGCCCCCCATTCGCTTGTATCCACCTATCACTTGCCTGGCTTCATCCCACCCTCTCCTCTCTTCCAGATTCACCTCTGCTCTCCCCCCCCCCCCATAATTAGAATGCAGAGAGCTCCTGACCTGAGATAGAGTGGTATGCATGTCCTTCAGAGATGCTGCCTGATCCACTGATTTACCCCAGTATGTTGTGTGATTTTTCATTTGCAAACCAGTATCTGCAATTCCTTGAATTGAATTGATTACATTTTATTAGCCAAGTAGGTATACATACAAGGAATTTGCCTTGGTGCTTTGCTCGCAAGTAACAACATGATATACAGTAGACAATTAAAAATAAAACATTATAATTTAAACATGTGAAGAATGAAATAAAATACCAGAGCAAAAGGAGGCTACAGATTTTTGGTTATTGAGTAGAGCTACTACTCGTGGAAAAAAGCTGTTTTTACATCTGTCTGTGGCGGCTTTGACAGTCCGGAGTCGCCTTCTCAAGGGAAGTGCTTCAAAGAGTTTGTGGCCAGGGTCAGAGATGATCTTACCCGCTCGCTTCCTGGCCCATGCAGTGTACAGTTCGTCAATGGGGGGGAAGGTTGCAGCCAATAACCTTCTCAGCTGATCGAACGATGCACTGCAGCCTCCGGATGTCATGCTTGGTGGCTGAGCCAGACCAGACCATGATGGACAAGGTGAGGACAGACTCTATGATGGCAGTATAAAATTGGACCATCATTGCCTGTGGCAGATTGTGTTTTCTCAGCTGCATCCTCTGTTGGGCCTTTTTGACTGTGGAGTCGGTGGTGGCCTCCCATTTAAGGTGATGATGGTTCCAAGGAACTTAAATGACTCCACAGATGTGACTGTGGTGTTGTTGATGGTGAATGGGGTGAGGGGAGGGGGAGCTCTCCTAAAGTCTACAGTCAATTCCACTGTCTTAAAAGCATTGAGCTCCAGGTTGTCTGCAGGAATTGGGAGTACGTTACCTCCCCTGCCTCTCATATGATCAATGCTGACCTGCTCCAGACCGCCTCTCCCTTTCTGTGCCAGTTCCGAATAATCTTCAATTCTGATTGCTGAAACGTTTATCTACCTCTTCTTTAATTACTTCCTGTGATTCAGCTTCCATGAAGCTCCAGAGGAGAGAATTCAGCATCCTGTGTCAGAAGAAAAGCCGATGCATCTCAGTTTTAAATGATTGCCCCCTGATCTTGTTGTAACCATGTCTCCTCATCTGAAACTTTAATTACTAACTGATTGATAGCTTTTGTTCGGCATGAACATTATGGGCTGAAGGGTCGGTGCTGCTACACTACTATGTTACTATAAATTCCTGTTCACTCATCACCCTCTTGCTTGCTGAACAACATTGACTCCTGATTTAAATAGCACATCAGGTTTTAAGATCCTTATCCTTGTTTTCAAATTACATGCATCTCGTTGTCTCCAAATTTTCTCTAGCACTATGACCTTTGGAGACGTTGCACTGTGATTTTGCTCTCCTGAGCATTCCTGTTTTCCATTGGTGGTTATGATTCAACTCCAAGGCCAGAAGTGCTCAGATTCCAACCAAAAAGCGGCACGTCTTTCTTTTTTAAGATCCTAGTCCCAGCCCTGCCGTGGAGCTCGGAGAAGCAGCAAGCAGAAGCAGAGAGAAGAGACTATTGGCTTGGAAGTCCGTGAGAAAGAACGTGAGTGACAGGGAAAGACAGTTTTTAAAAAAGCACCAAGACCTGGTCCTAATACCAGTCCTTCCATGGAGCTCGGAGAAGGAAGCAGAGAGAAGAGACTATTGGCTTGAAAGTCCGTGAGAAAGAACGTGAGTGACAGGGAAAGACAGTTTTTAAAAAAGCACCAAGACCTGGTCCTAATACCAGTCCTTCCATGGAGCTCGGAGAAGAAGGAAGCAGAGAGAAGAGACTATTGGCTTGAAAGTCCGTGAGAAAGAAGGTGAGTGACAAGGAAAGACAGTTTAAAAAGAGCGCCAAGACCCAGGTTCAGGTAATTTACTAATCAGCCCTCAAGTAGTTAATTAGGTAAGAGATTAAAAACAAGTGCAGCTGTAGCAGAAAGGCCTTGATGAGGTGAAGTGCCTGGTGAGTAAGGTGCGAGTCTATGGCTTGGTGAGTAAAGTGCGAGTCTTTGGCTCAAGAGGCTTCGGCGAGGAGACCGAGGCAAGGAGGCTACACTTGATTCGAAAGCTGTGATTTTTTTTTTGTCCGTTGAAGTAATGGCAGACATGTTGGTGCAGTGTGTTTCCTGCAGGATGTGGGAAGTCAGGGACACTGCTGGTATTTCTGGAAACCACACCTGTGGAAATTGTGTCAAGGTGCATCTCCTGAATGAACGTGTTGGGGAACAGGAGCAGCAGTTGCATGACCTCGGGGCCATCCGGAAAAACGAGAGTTTCCTGGACAAGACCTTCAGTGAGGTTGTCACACCAAGGATACAGGAAGAGCGAAGGTGGGTGACTGAGAGAAAGAGGAGTAAACGTGGAGTGCAGGAGCCCCTGGTGGCTGTACCTACTGAAAACACGACAAGATTGAGTGGTAGCCAGGGCTGTGATTCCAATCCTGGTGCTGGGGCTCAAAGGGGAAGAGTGATGTCAGGCAGAGCCATAGTGGTGGGAGACCCCATCGTCAGAGGTGCGGACAGGAGATTCTGCGGCAACAGACGAGACTCCAGGATGGTGTATTGCCTCCCTGGTGCCAGGGTCCAGGACGTCTCGGAGTGGCTGCACAACATCCTCAAGAGTGAGGGGGAGCAGCCGCAGGTTGTTGTGTATGTTGGTACGAATGATATAGGTCGGGAGAGGAAGGAGGTTCTGCAACAAGACTTTATGGAATTGGGCAGAAGACTGAAAAGCAGGACATGCAGGGTAGTGATCTCAGGGTTGCGTCCAGTACCTTGTGCTAGTGAAGGTAAGAATAGGAAGACAGGATATGAATGTGTGGCTGAGGAGTTGGTGCATGGGGCAGGGATTCAGATTTCTGGATCATTGGGATCTCTTCCAGGCAGGGGGGACCTGTATAAAAGGGACGGGTTACACTTAAAATGGAGGGGGACCAACATCCTAGCAGGAAGGTTTGCTAATGCTACACGGGAATGTTTAAACTAGATTGGCAGGGGTGTGGGATCTTGTGCAGGACAGAGGCACAGGAGAGGCTAGTTGGTGTGGAGGGTGGTGTGGAAAAGGTTAATGGACAGAATAGGCGAAAAGCCGGTGAGCGAAGAAGGAAGGTTGGTTTAAATTGCACATGTTTTAATGCAAGGGGCTTGACGGGTAAGGCAGACGAGTTTAGGGCGTGGATAGGTACGAGCGACTGGGACGTTTTAGCCTGACTGAAACCTGGTTAAGGAAGGGGCAGGACTGGCAGCTTAATGTTCCGGGGTACAGGAACTTCAGGAGAGACGGGGATGAGGAAAAAAGAGGAGGGGGCGTTGCATTGTTGGTTAAGGAGGATGTCACGGCTGTGTTCAGAGGTGACATTATTGACGGTTCGTCTAGTGAGGCTATATGGTTGGAGCTGAGGAACAAGAAAGGGATGATCACCTTGTTGGGGGTGTACTACAGACCCCCGAATAGTCAACGGGAATTCGAAGAACAAATGTGCCAGGAGATTGCAGACAGCTGCAGGTCAAATAAGGTTGTTGTAGTAAGGGATTTTAACTTTCAGAATATGGACTGCGGAAATCATAGCGTGAAGGGTTTAGATGGGGTGCAATTCCTGAAACGTGTTCAGGAGAGTTTTCTTAAACAGTATGTAGAGGCCCCCGCACGTGAGAGGGCAACACTGGATGTGGTATTGGGAAGGGCAAGTTAATGAAGTGTGTGTGGAGGAGCCTTTTCGGACAAGTGACTACAGTGCGATCAGGTTTAAGGTAGTTATGGATCAGGACGGAGAGGGTCAATAGACAATAGGTGCAGGAGTAGGCCATTCGGCCATTCGAGCCAGCACCGCCATTCACTGTGATCATGGCTGATCATCCACAATCAGTACCCCGTTCCTGCCTTCTCTCCATATCCCCTGACTCTGCTATCTTTAAGAGCTCTATCTAACTCTCTTGAAAGCATCCAGAGAATTGGCCTCCACTGCCATCTGAGGCAGAGAATTCCACAGATTCACAACTCTCTGGGTGAGAAAGTTTTTCCTCATCTCTGTTCTAAATGGCTTACCCCTTATTCTTAAACTGTGGCCCCTGGTTCAGGACTCCCCCAACATCAGGAATATGTTTCCTGCCTCTAGTGTGTCCAAACCCTTAATAATCTTACATGTTTTAATAAGATATCCTCTCATCCTTCTAAATTTCAGAGTATACAACCCCAGCCACTCCATTCTATCCACGTACGTCCCGGGAATTAACCTCATGAACTCCCTCAATAGCAAGAATGTCCTTCCTCATGCACTCCCTCAATAGCAAGAATGTCCTTCCTCAAATTTGGAGACCAATACTCCAGGTGTGGTCTCACTAGTAGAACTGCAGAAGTCCACGTGTTAAATTGCCCAACTGGGGTAAGGCCAACTTTGAGGGTATGAGAGACAGTCTCGCTCAAGTTGACTGGAGCAGGTTATTTGAGGGGAAAGGAACATCGGCCAAGTGGGATATTTTTTAAACTGTACCGAAGAGAGCTCAGGATGTGTACATCCCCATTAGAGTGAAAGGCAAAGCAGGCAAACATAAGGAAGCTTGGCTGACGAGGGAAATTGAGATAAAAAACAAGAAGGATGCATGGGACAGGTATAGGCAGCTGTGGTCAAGTGCATCCCTGGAGGAGTTTCGGAAACTAAGGAGTGAACTGAAAAGGGAGATCAGAAGGGCAAAAAGGGGCCAGTAGATAGCTCTGGCGGGTAGCATAAAAGACAATCCCAAAAGATTTTATAAATACACTAGACCAAGGGGGACCCGTTGGGTCTCGTCCCCTCAACGCGCGGTTACGGGGGGGGAGTGGGGGGGGCATCACACACACACACACACACACACACACTAACCACCCCCCACACTCACACACTAACCCCCCCCCCTGATATTATATTAATATTCATTCGCTCCTTTTCCCCCCATCCCCCGCCCAACCACTCATGCATAGCCCCAACTGCGCAGGCGGGGGTAGAGGGGGAGGGGGTAGAGGGGGAGGGGGTAGAGGGGGAGGGGGTAGAGGGGGAGGGGGTAGAGGGGGAGGGGGTAGAGGGGGAGGGGGTAGAGGGGGAGGGGGTAGAGGGGGAGGGGGTAGAGGGGGAGGGGGTAGAGGGGGAGGGGGTAGAGGGGGAGGGGGTAGAGGGGGAGGGGGAGGGGGTAGAGGGGGAGGGGGGGGAGGGGGTAGAGGGGGAGGAGGGGGAGGGGGTAGAGGGGTAAGAGGGGGAGGGGGTAGAGGGGGAGGGGGTGGAGGGGGAGGGGGTGGAGGAGGAGGGGGTGGAGGAGGAGGGGGTGGAGGAGGAGGGGGTGGAGGGGGAGGGGGAGGGGGTGGAGGGGGTGGGGGTGGAGGGGGAGGAGTGAGAGGGAGGGCTAGAGAGGGAGAGGGAGGGGAATAGAGATGGAGGGGAGAGGGAGAGAGGGATGGGTGTAGGGACCCCACCTCCTTATTTCCCTCATCCTCCTCATCCTCCTCACTTCCATTCCCTGCCGCAGCACCTACCCAGGTCATAGAGCAGCACCAGGGCCTGGAACTCGGCCTGGTTCTCATACTCCACCCGGCCCTGACTGTAGACTTCAGCCGTCAGCTCAGCCGCTGCATGGTCTCTGGGCTCGACCCTGACCCAGGCTCGTCCTTGGTTCCACCGGTGGCTTCTTTTTCGGCGCCGGTCATGGCCCCATCCGAAGCCCCGAGCACGGCCCTCACTCCTGCTCCAGGCTCTGGTGCAGCGCAGGCCCAGTCTCTGAGCTCAGCCCGCGGCAGCAGCCTCCCCACCAGGCAGTGGGCGGGCGTCAACCCGAGGACCCGACTTGCGAGTGGATTAATTTTTTTAAATGTTTTGAGCGCTTGAGTGCCCCTCCCGCGTGGAGTGTCCCATCGTAACTTGGGAATTGATTGTGACATCAGTCAGATTTTTCTTCTTCTAAATGAGAACGTTGAAAACTTTAATATTTTGAAGCTGTTTTTAAAAGGTTAGTAATTTGTTAAATATAGGTTGAAATGCGACGGGAAGATATGTATCCGGTCAGCGGAGAAAATGTGAGTAGCATGTGTGAAAATGGGATGGCTGTGGCCAAGCGTTTGTAAGAAGATACAAATTAAGGAGATTAAAAGAAAGCCAACCCTGGCTCACAGACATTTAGAATACAAAGGGAAGAAACAAAGACAAAGGACATTTATTGTCACATACACCATTTCTGGTGTAGTGAAATTTGAGTTGCCATTTGCAGCACACCAATAAAAGACACCACATTAAAGAAGAATTTAACATAAAACATAAAAACATCCCCCCACAACGGTTCCCACTGTGAGGGAAGGCAACAAAGTTCAGTCCTCTTCCTCTTGTTCACCCATGGTCGGGCCTATTGAGGCCTCCGCAGTCGCCGTGACGGCAGCCCGAAGTTACAGGCCCTCTCGCCGGATGATGGAGCTCCGGCGTCGGGAGAACACTCTTCAGCGGCTTGGAGTGTCTGGAACGGCCGCTTGCTGCCAGAGACCGCGGCTCCCGAAGTCCACAGGCCGCGCTGGTCGGAGCTCCGACACTGGCGATCTCGGCGAGAGATCCCAGGCTCCGCGGTGTTTAAAAGTCAGCGGCTGGACGCTCCACAGACCCCACAGCTGCGCGATGTTGGAGTCGGCGGTCTCAGCACTCCGGAGCTTACCACATGGCGACCCGGGTAAGGCATCGCCCGCCCGCGATGGTGCTTCAGCGCTGCGCCGCCGCCGAAGCTGAAGTTCCGGCCGGTCCCGGCAGGAAACGCCGCTCCAGTCCCGTTGGTAGGCCACGAGGAAGGGGCGAAGATACGGCTCGGAGAAAAGCCGCATCACCGACCAGGTAGGGACTGAGAAATACAGTTTCCCCCTTCCCCCCCGCCCAACCCCCACATAGAAAAGATTAGACCTCCAAAGCGAAACTTTTTAACATACTAAAAAAAATTTTAAAGGGTGTAAGGACGGACAGCTGCAGGCTGGGCAGCCATACTCAATGGCGTCCCCACTACTAGTTTTAGTATAATAGAGATTAGGGGGGAAAGGGTGTGGGACCTCTCGTGAATAAAATCGGTCACCTCTTTGTGGAGCCACAGGAGATGGGCAAGGTCCTCAATGAGTATTTCTCCTCTGTATTTACCAATTGAGAAAGACAGTGGGACAGAGGAAATTGGAGCAGTCAATCGAAGTGTCATGAGAGCAGTCGGGGTTGCCATTGAGGAAGTACTGAAGTTACTGTTGTGTTTGAAGGTAGACAAATCTCCGGGACCTGATCAGATATATCCGAGGACATTGCGGGAAACTAGAGAGGAAATTGCAGGAGCCCTGGTTGAAATTTATGAGTTGTTAAATACAGGAGCGGTGCCAGAGGATTGGAGGGTGGCAATTATTGTGCCTCTTTTCAAGAAGGGCTGCAGGGAAAATGCTGGGAACTACAGGCCGGTGAGCTTAACATCTATAGTTGGTAAGTTACTGGAGAATATTCTGAGGGCCAGGATTTACAGGCATTTGGATGGGCAAGGACTGATTAGGGACAGTCAGCATGGGTTTGTATGTGGGAGGTCGTGTCTCACAAATCTGATTTTTTTGAAGACGTGAGCAAAAAGGTTGATGAAGGCAGAGCTGTAGATGTTGTGTACACGGACTTTAGTAAGGCGTTTGACAAGGTGCCGCTTGGTAGGCTGCTCTGGAAGGTTAGATCTCATTGGATTCAAGGAGAGGGAGCTGAATGGATAGCAAATTGGCTCCATGTAAGGAAGCAGAGGGTGATGGTGGAAGGTTGCTTCTCAGAATGGAGGCCTGTGACTAGTGGTGTGCCACTGGGTTCGGTGCTGGGCCCGTTACTGTTTGTCATCTACATCAAGAATTTGGATGAGAACATACAGGGCAAGATTATTAAGTTTGCTGATGATACAAAAGTTTGTGGTTTTGCAGATAGTGAAGATGGTTGTGAATGAATGCAGCAGGATCTGGATCGATTAACCTGGTGGGTGGTGGAATGGTTGATGGAATGTAATACAGAGAAGTGTGAGGTGTTGCAATTTGGGACATCGAACAATGACAGGACCTACACAGTAAATGGTAGGCTTCTGGGTAGTGTTGTAGAGCAGAGGGATCTAGGAGTACAAGTGCATGGTTCCATGAAGGTCAAGTCGCAGGTAGATAAGGTGGTCAGAAAGGCTTTTGGTACTTTGGCCTTCATTAGTCAGAGTATTGAGTATAGAGGTTGGGAGGTCATGTAGCAGTTGTATAAGACATTGGTGAGACTGCATTTAGAATATTGTGTTCAGTTCTGGGCACCATGTTATAGGAAAGATATTGCCAAGCTTGAAAGGATTCAGAGAAGATTTACGAGGATGTTCTACCTTGTCTTTTCTTTTAACAATTGATTTATGTACTTAACAATTGATTACCTATGTATTTTTCTCTGCCATCTGAGTAGTCTAGGTAAAGGATTTTTTCATGTTCCGGTTTGTTTTTGATGTAAAAGTTCCACTAGTTGAAGATGGAAGAGAAATGTATTTATCCATCTAAGCCATACATTTGTCCAGCCTCTCATTCCAGGTATTCATAAGCTACTTTGTTTGTAGCATTACTGAATGGAGTCTGTCAGAAACAGCATGTTCAAACAAGTTCTTGTGTGTTGACTCCATCTATCAAGATATCTGTTCCCTTGTCAGTACAAGAAATCTCCTTTATAACCAAAGCAAGATTCGACGAAGAGCAGATCGAACATAATCTCCTTGGCAACCTACTATTTTGTTATACTCCAGAGTGCATGGACTGCGACCCGTAACGCAATGCTGCTTCTACATTTGTTCTTGGTTTGATGGTCTTGTTGTCCTAATTGCAGTCACTGGTATCTGGTAGTTTGTGACTCAATTATCATATCAATTAATCCGTGGCTTTGAAGCTGAGGTAGTGGATCCTTACAAAGATTGGTTGTGTGGCTTCAGTTCATAACTCCCCCCACTTAATGTTATTGGTAGATTGGTTTCTGATAATCTGAGTAGGTAATTCTTCAAGTTTGGTATGGAAGAGTTCAAGATAAATATTGTGAAACTAGTTTCATAAACCTGGCAATTCATGTTTGAGATTTTCTGAAACATACTTGTTTGAGATGGCAGCGCAGTTCTTTGCTTTTAGTTGAGCAGTGATTGATGTGGTTGCTCATCAATCAATCCTGTAGTGTTGTGATTGGATAACCTTCCATGTGTTCCTAATTACTTTCTTAACCTTAGCATCTGCAGCACAACTACGACCCTTTAGCTCACCACATCCATGTCACTGTGAGACCTATCTATATGAATTCCATTTGCCTGTATTAGATCCATGGCGCTCTATACCTTCCCTATCCAAGTACCCATCTATATGCCTTTTAAATATTGTGCTTTTATTTGCTCCCACCAAATATCTGGCAGCTCATTCCAGATATTCACCAGCTTCTGCATGGAAACATTTATACCTCACATCTCCCTTAAATTTCAAGTCAAGTCAAGAGTGTTTTATTGTCAAATGTCCTGAAATGGAATAATGAAATTCTTACTTGCAGCAGCACAACATGTTCAACAGGAAGAAGTTGGAAAGACTTGGATTGTTTCTCTGGAATGCTGGAGGTTGCAGGGAAGAATGTAAAATTATGAGAGGCATAGACTGTCAGAATCTTTTTCACAGGATGGAAAAATCAAATACTAGAGGGCATAGCTTTAAGGTGGGAGGGTGGTGAATGCCTGGAATAGTTTAAGAATAAGGGGTAGTACGCCATTTAGAATGGAAATGAGGAAACACTTTTTCACCCAGAGAGAGTTGTGAATCTGGAATTCTCTGCCTCAGAAGGCAGTGGAGGCTGATTCTCTGGATGCTTTCAAGAGAGAGTTAGATAGAACTCTTAAAGATAGCAGAGTCAAGGGATATGGGGAGAAGGCAGGTACGGGGTACTGATTGTGGATGATCAGCCATGATCTATCTATATTTCAGACAGATACAATACCATTTAAAATACATTTGGGCAAGTACATGCATAGGAAAGGCTTTTAGAGATATTGGCCAAATGCAGGCAAATGGGACTAGCTTAGATGGCCATCCTAGTCGGCATGAATGAATTGGGCCGAATGGCCTGCTTCCGTGCTGTATGAGTTGTTAACTCTGTGAGATTAGTGGAGATGCAATACTTTGTGAATTCAGTTATGTACTAAAGAATATGCACAATAAGATTACAAAAGTGTTCCTGTTGTGAATAGCAGCAACTTTGCGAAGGAAAGAATTTAAAGAAGGTATTATCAACAGCTGAATACCCTGACTGAGTGGGTAAATCGGAGAGATTGATTCCAGTGTGCTCGGGCAGCTACTTTGCTTTGGAGATGTTTGTAAGTTTGAGTTGTACTCTGAAGATTTGAGCACAAAATACAGTCCCAAGAGAGGAAGCTACTGTTGGATGTGAGTTTTAATCAAATGAAATTTTAAACTGAAATCCTCCCTTCTAGTTGGTAAACATAAGTAATCCTGTGACAATATTTCAAGAATAGGAGAATTCGTCCTGACCAATATTTTTATTTTTATTAACCTAAACATGGATTAAATGGTGATTCTCTTGATGTCTGTAGGAAATGGTTTAAATTACCTGTTGCATCCCTCCAATACAACATTGACAACGCTTGTTAGATATAAATTATGGAAGTCATCCACCAGCCGGCTCCGGACTCTGCAGCACCGCCCCCAAGTGTGCATATTGACAGCACACATCTGAAAACTGTTAACTCCTTCAAATACTTGTGAAGTGTAATTTCAATAGACAACAGATGGAGGAGTAGGCCATTCGGCCCATCGAGCCAGCGCCACCATTCAATGTGATCATGGCTGATCATCCCCAATCAGTACCCCATTCCTGCCTTCTCCCCATATCCCCTGACTCTGCTATCTTTAAGAGCCCTATCTAGCTCTCTTTTGAAAGCATCCAGAGAACCTGCCTCCCTCTGAGGCAGAGAATTCCACAGACTCACAACTCTCTGTGAGAAAAAGTGTTTCCTCGTCTCCGTTCTAAATGGCTTACCCCTTATTCTTAAACTGTGGACCCTGGTTCTGGACTCCCCCAACATCGGGAACATGTTTCCTGCCTCTAGCGTGTCCAAACCCTTAACAATCTTGAATGTTTCAATAAGATGCCCTCTCATCCTTCTAAACTCCAGAGTGTACAAGCCCATTCTCAGCATATAACAGTCCCGCCATCCCAGGAATTAACCTTGTAAATCTATGCTGCACTCCCTCAATAGCAAGAATGTCCTTCCTCAAATTAGGGGACCAAAACTGCACACAATACTCCAGGTGTGGTCGCACTAGGGCTCTGTACAACTGCAGAAGGACCTCTTTGCTTCTATACTCGATTCCTCTTGTTATAAAGGCCAACATGCCATTTGCTTTCTTCACTGCCTGCTGTACCTGCATGCTTACTTTCATAGACTGATGAACAAGGACCCCCAGATCTCGTTGTACTTCTCCTTTTCCCTTGACGCCATTTAGATAGTAATCTGCCTTCCTGTTTTTGATACCAAAGTGGATAACTTCACATTTATCCACATTAAACTTCATCTGCCATGCATCTGCCCACTCCCCCAAACTGTCCAAGTCACCCTTCATTCTCATAGCATCCTCCTCACAGTTCACACTGCCTCCCAGCCTTGAGTCATTTGCAAATTTGCTAATGTTACTTTGAATCCCTTCATCCAAATCATTGATGTATATTGTAAATAGCTGCGGTCCCAGCACCGAGCCATGCGGTACCCCACTAGTCACTGCCTGCCATTCTGAAAGGGACCCGTTAATCCCTACTCTTTGTTTCCTATCTGCCAACCAATTTCTATCCATGTCAGCACTCTACCCCCAATACCATGAGCCCTAATTTTGCCCACTAATCTATGTGGGACCTTGTCAAATGCTTTCTGAAAGTCCAGGTACACTATATCCACTGGCTCTCCCTTGTCCATTTTCCTAGTTACATCCAAAGATTTCCCCTTCGTAAATCCATGCTGACTCGGACCGATCCTGTTACTGCTAGGAGCTGGGAGCTGATCAAGGCTGGGAGCTGAACATCCAGGGATATTCAATATTCAGGAGGGATAGACAGAAAGGAAAAGGAGGTGGGGTAGCGTTGCTGGTTAGAGAGGAGATTAACGCAATGGAAACATAGAAAATAGGTGCAGGAGTAGGCCATTCGGCCCTTAGTGACTGCACCGCCATTCAATATGATCATGGCTGATCATCCAACTCAATATCCTGTACATGCCTTCTCTATATACCCCCTGATCCCTTTAGCCACAAGGGCCACATCTAACTCCCTCTTAAATATAGCCAATGAACTGGCCTCAACTATCTTCTGTGGCAGAGAATTCCAGAGATTCACCACTCTCTGCGTGAAAAATGTTTTTCTCATCTCGGTCCTAAAAGATTCCCCTCTTATCCTTAAACTGTGACCCCTTGTTCTGGACTTCCCCAACATTGGGAACAATCTTCCTGCATCTAGCCTGTCCAACCCCTTAAGAATTTTGTAAGTTTCTATAAGATCCCCCCCTCAATCTTCTAAATTCTAGCGAGTACAAGCCGAGTCTATCCAGTCTTTCTTCATATGAAAGTCCTGACATCCCAGGAATCAGTCTGGTGAACCCTCTCTGTACTCCCTCTATGGCAAGAATGTCTTTCCTCCAATTTGGTGACGAAAACTGTACGCAATACTCCAGGTGTGGCCTCACCAAGACCCTGTACAACTGCAGTAGAACCTCCCTGCTCTTATACTCAAATCCTTTTGCTATGAATGCTAACATACCATTCGCTTTCTTCACTGCCTGCTGCACCTGCATGCCTACTTTCAATGACTGGTGTACCATGACACCCAGATCTCGTTGCATCTCCCCTTTTCCTAATCGGCCACCATTCAGATAATAAAGTCCAGGTACACTACATCCACCATTCAGAAAGTCCAGGTACACTACATCCACTGGCTCCCCCTTGTCCATTTTCCTAGTTACACATTCCAGTAGATTAGTCAAGCATGATTTCCCCTTTGTAAATCCATGCTGACTCGGACCGATCCTGTTACTGCTATCCAAATGTGCGGCTATTTCATCTTTTTTAATTGACCCCAGCATCTTCCCCACCACTGATGTCAGGCTAACTGGTCTATAATTCCCTGTTTTCTCTCCTGCCATTCTTAAAAAGTGGGATAACATTAGCTCCCCTCCAATCCACAGGAACAGATCCTGAGTCTATAGAACATTGGAAAATTATCACCAATGCATCCACGATTTCCAGAGCCACTTCCTTAAGTGCCCTGGGATGCAGACCATCAGGCCCTGGGGATTTATCAGCCTTCAGTCCCATCAGTCTACCCAACACCATTTCCTGCCTAATGTGGATTTCCTTCAGTTCCTCCGTCACCCCAGATCCTCTGGCCACTACTATATCAAGAAGATTGTTTGTGTCCTCCTTAGTGAAGACGGATCCAAATTACCTGTTCAACTCATCTGCCATTTCCTTGTTCCCCATAATAAATTCACCTTTTTTCAGTCTATTTAGTTTAAACCCACACGTGTAGCCCTAGCAAACCAGGCTGCCAGAATGTCGGTCCTCCTCCAGTTAAGGTGTAACCCGTCCCTTTTGTACAGGTCACCCCTACCCCAGAAGAGATCCCAGTGGTCTATCAATCTAAATCCTTGCTCCCTGCACCAGCCCCTCAACCACACATTCAGCTCCCCAATCTCCCTGTTCCTGTCCTCACTAGCACGAGGTACTGGAAGCAATCCAGACATAACCTGCTTGAAGTCCTGCTTTTCAGTCTTCTTCCTAACTCTCTGAAGTCACGTTGGAGAACCTCCTTCCTCTTCTTCCCGATGTCGTTTGTGCCTACGTGAACAACTATTGCCGGCTGTTCACCTTCTCTCTCGAGGATGTTCTGAATTCAGCTTGTGACAGCCTGAACCCTGGCACCAGGTGGCAACAGACCATCCTTGCGTCTCGTCTGCCGCCACAGAATCTCCTGTCTGCTCCTCGGACAATGGAGTCACCCACCACTATGGCTCTGCCCGAAGTCGGGCTTGTCGGTTGAGTCCTATCTCTAGGATTGGAGCCACCGACGTGTCCGCCGCTCAGACTGGAAACATCGTCTCCCCCGACAGTTCCCAAGAGGGCGTAACTGTTTTCATTAGGCACTGCCAACTGGGTCTCCTGCACTCCACAATTACCACCCTTTCAGTCACACTCCTTCGTTCTTCCCGTATCCTCGGCGTGACAACCTCACTGTAGGTCCTGTCCAGGAAACTCGTTTTCCCAGATGGCCCTGAGGTCATCCAGCTGCTTCTCCAGTGTCCCAACATGGTCCTTCAGGAGCTGAAGCTGGACGCACTTGCCACAGTCGTAGCAGCCGGAGGCTCCATCCGTGTCCCTGGGCTCCCACATTCTGCAAGCATCACACTGTCATATCATCTGATGGCTCCCTGGACAAGGAAATCTCAACGAGAATCAGCAAAGCCAGTCAAGCACTTGAAAGTTGTGCTTTCCAGCCTGCTCTATGGCTGTGATCCTTGTATAGGGATCACATCCGTCAACTTGAGAAGTTCCATATGCGCTCGTTACGGTCCATCATGGGCATTCGCTGGCAGGACAAAATGCCCAACCTAGAAGTATTGGACAGATCCAGCTTCACAAGCATCGAGGCAATGATCATCAAAGCACAGCTCCGATGGACTGGGCACGTCATCAGGACAGATGAAACGCGCATGCCTCGACAGGTCTTCTACAGCGTGCTCTCCCAGGGACAAAGGAACCGTGGGCATCCCAGGAAGCGGTACAAAGATTGCGTCAAGGACCAGCTCCACTATTGTGGTCTTGAGCCCAAACAACTGAAATATACGCTGGCGCGCAGCAGTGCGATCAGGAGCCAGCAGCTTCGAGGAGCGCCGCATAGAGCGACGTACCAAAGCCAGGGAGAGGATGAAGGCTGCCGTCCAGAACCCACCAGCGATGACCCTCATCTGCCACTACTGCCCTCGAGTGTGCGGTTCACGAATTGGACTCATGAGCCATGTCAGAACTCACCAGAATTGAGACTGCACAACCCGCCATCATCGTTACCGACGGGCCGCCACCATATTCTGCAGTCTAGATGTTGTTGTATAAATGCAAAGTTTAGATGGTCTTCATTCAGGTAACTCACTGACAATGTAGCGTTCATTGCCAGATTATACTTTATTTTCTCCTAATTTTCTGGTATGTGTGTATTTGCACAAAGTTGGTTCTTTAGAGAGTGAACTATATTAAAGTTATATTGTCGCCATTGTCAACAGTCCGTCAGTTAGTTTGTAACTTTTGTTTTCCTGGTATGTTCTTGAAAAGCAATCGTAAAAATATAGAGCAGTTTTTTCCAATGGTCCTTCAAGATGGAATGGATACAGAGAAGATTTACGAGGATGTTGCCAGGACTGGAGGGTCTGAACTATAGGGAGAGGTTGGGTTGGCTGGGACTCTATTCATTGGAGCGCAGGAGGATGAGGGGTGATCTTATAGAGGGTCTTATGAAATCATGAGGGGAATAAATTTGGTAGATCCACAGAATCTCTTGCCCAGAGCAGGTGAATCGAAGACATGGGTTTAAGGTAAAGGGAAAAAGATTTAATAGGAATCTAAGGGGTAGCTTTTTCACACAAAGGGTGGTGGGAGTATGGAACAAGCTGCCAGAGGAGGTAGTTGAGGCAGGGACTATCACAATGTTTATGAAACAGTTAGCAGGTACATGGATAGGACAGGTTTGGAGAGATATGGGCCGGTGGGACTAGTGTAGCTGGGATATGTTGGCCTGTGTGGGCAAGTTGGGCTGAAGGGCCTGTTTCCACACTGTATCACTCTTTGACTATGACTTTCAGATGTCCAATAACAAAGGTTTTGGTTACTTTTCCTAATGTGTCATTCCTAACTTCGTGCCATAAGGTCATGTGATAGGAGCAGAATTAGGCCATTCGGCCCATCAAATGTACTCCGCCATTCATTCATGGCTGATCTATCTCTCCCTCCGAACCCCATTCTCTTGCCTTCTCCCCATAAGCCCTGACACCTTGTTCACACCAACTTATACCATGTTTTATAGAACAGGCCCTCAAATCTCATTCAGCCATTTAAAATGAACAAAAGAAACATTGCTGCAAAAATCTCAGCTGTTTTTTATGTTCCATTTACAATGCTTTAAATTCAGTATTTTACACGTGTACTTGCCAAATAATGCCGTCACAATTTCAATTGATCGCAGAGTATATTTACTTACATGTTTTACCTAATTGCATATTTGTGAAACATTATGGGATATTTTCCTTGGTTGAAAGCATTGCAATTTGGCAGTGATGTACATTTTAATGTTTTCTTCAAACCATATGATATTTGAAAATAATTTTGATTTGTAGTGAAATAAAGATTGAAAGGATGTTATGTTCAGAGCGATCTTGTAACCTTACCAGATGTCAATATTCAGATGCAGTAACAATTAAGAATGCAAACTTTATAAAGCCTTTTCTAAAAGAAGATTTTGTTATAAAAGCTGAGACATCTTGCTGCAATCAAAAGGATCCTGGTGAGGTCACATCTATATCAGACCTGATACCAGGTCTCCTTACCCGAGCAGGATTGAGCTGAGAAGAGGAATCAGAGCTGCCAAGGAAAGGTACTCTGAGAAGTGAGGAGCAAGTTCTCAGCTGGTGACTCTTCAGTTTGGAAGGGCTTGCAAGAAATCACTAGCTACAAGAGGGAAGCCCCCCGCTCTTTGGACAATCGTCAACTGACCAATGACCTGAATGAGTTCTACTGCAGGTTTGACAAGCAGAAACGTAACCCTAATACCCTCTCTCTCTCCCCACCCCACCCCACCGCCAGACCCCAGCCTGCAAAGACTGGACCCTTCTGCACCCACTTCTCCCCAATCACCACTTCACACCTACTTAAAACAATACTCTAGTCTCAGAGCTGCTGTAGATTTGGAAGCAACAGCAGGAGAAGATTAGCAAGAGAAAACACTGATTGGCTCTAGCCCAAGAGGGAGGAGAGAAGTGAGTCAAAGTGGGGAAAACAGTTGAAAACTGAGGAATTTGGATTGTAAATTGGTAAATTAGGCAATTTATCAGTCAATATAAGCAAGACTGCTCTTAGGGAGTGGCAGTGAGGGAAGTGCCCTGTGAGAAAAGTGTAAGTCTTTGGCAAGGAGGCTGAGGAGAGGAGGCTGCGCAAAACACTGCAGAGGGAGAGACGAAAGAAGGAGATGTCAGGCAAGCTGATTCAGTGTGATGCTTGCAGTATGTGGGAGGTCAAGGACACTGCTGGTGCCTCTGGCTGCTACAAATGTGACAAGTGCATCCAGGTACAGCTCCTGAAGGACCGTGTTGGGGAACTGGAGAAGCAAGTGGATGACCTCCGGTTCGTCCGAGAAACGGAGTCTTTCCTCGACCAGTCCTACAGTAAGATTGTTACACCTAAGGTACTGGAAGAGAGAAGGTGGGAGACAGTGAGAGAGGGAGGGGAGCATGGAATGCAAACGTCCCCGAGTGTTGTACCTCTTGTGAACAGGTTCACCCACTTAGAAGCTGTCGGGACAGAAGACGTTTTAACACTGAGCGGCAGACTGGCTTGCGATGCGAATAGGGCTGTTGAGCCAAAACCAAAAAGGCCAAAGGCAGGCAACGCCATTGTAGTGGGAGACTCCATTGTGAGAGGTACGGACAGGGGTTTCTGCGGCAACAGACGGGATTCGAGGATGGTGTGCTGCCTTCCTGGTGCCAGGATCCAGGATGTCACGGACACAGTGCAGAAAATCCTCAAGGGCGAAGGTGAACAGCCGGAAGTGGTAGAGCATGTCGGCACAAACGATGTCGGAAAGAAGGGGATGAATATTCTGCAGCGTGACTTTAGAGAGCTCAGAAAAATGCTGAAAAGCAGGACCTCCAGGGTTGTTATCTCCGGTTTGCTTCCAGTTCCTCGTGCTGGCGAGAGCAGGAACAGTGAGATACGGGATCTGAATGTGTGGCTGAGGAACTGATGCATGGGGCAGGAATTTAGATTCTTAGATCACTGGGATCTGTTTTGGAGTAAAAGGGAACTGTACAAAAGGGACGGATTGCATCTTAACAGGTGGGGGACCAGCATTCTGCCAGGCAGGTTTGCCACTGCTACACGGGTGGTTTTAAACTGAATAAGGGGGGGTGGGGTGTCGAATGGGATAGTTGAGGATGGAGTTAAAGGGAAAGGGTTTCTTAAATGTGTGAGCGTAGAGACAGAGGGGTGTAAAATGAGGGTAGAAGCAATACGTAGCAAGGTGAAAAGTAAAAGTGGCAGGCAGACAAATCCAGGGCAAAAATCAAAAAGGGCCACTTTTCAACATAATTGTATAAGGGGTAAGAGTGTTGTAAAAACAAGCCTGAAGGCTTTGTGTACTAATGCAAGGAGCATTCGTAATAAGGTGGGTGAGTTGAATGTGCAGATAGCTATTAATGACTATGATATAGTTGGGATCACGGAGACATGGCTCCAGGGTGACTAAGGCTGGGAGCTGAACATCCAGGGATATTCAATATTCAGGAGGGATAGTCGGAAAGGGAAAGGAGGTGGGGTAGCGTTGCTGGTTAGAGAGCAGATTAACGCAATAGAAAGGAAGGACATTAGCTTGGAAGATGTGGAATCGATATGGGTAGAGCTGCGAAACACTAAGGGGCAGAAAACGCTAGTGGGAGTTGCATACAGGCCACCTAACAGTAGTAGTGGAGTTGGGGATGGCATCAAACAGGAAATTAGAAATGCGTGCAACAAAGGTAAAACAGTTATAATGGGTGACTTCAATCTACGTATAGATTGGGTGAATCAAATTGGCAAGGGTGCTGAGGAAGAGGATTTCTTGGAATGTATGCGGGATAGTTTTCTAAACCAACATGTAGAGGAACCAACGAGAGAGCAGGCGATTCTAGATTGGGTATCGAGTAATGACGAAGGGTTAGTTAGCAGTCTTGTTGTGCGTGGCCCCTTGGGCAAGAGTGACCATGATATGGTTGAGTTCTTCATTAGGATGGAGAGTGACATTGTTAATTCAGAAACAAGGGTCCTGAACTTAAAGAAAGGTAACTTTGAGGGTATGAGAAGTGAATTGGCCAAGATAGACTGGCAATTGATTCTTAATGGGTTGACGGTAGATATGCAATGGAAGGCATTTAAAGACTGCATGGATGAACTACAACAATTGTTCATCCCAGTTTGGCAAAAAAATAGATCAGGGAAGGTAGTGCATCCATGGATAACAAGGGAAATCAGGGATAGTATCAAAACAAAAGATGAAGCGTACAAATTAGCCAGAAAAAGAAGCCTACCCGAGGACTGGGAGAAATTCAGAGTCCAGCAGAGGTGGACAAAGGGCTTAATTAGGAAAGGGAAAATAGATTATGAAAGAAAACTGTCAGGGAACATAAAAACTGCATCCCCGAGTACTTAAGGAAGTAGCCCCATAAATAGTGGATGCATTAGTGATAATTTTTCAAAACTCTTTAGATTCTGGAGTAGTTCCTGAAGATTGGAGGGTAGCTAATGTAACCCCACTTTCTAAAAATGGGGGGGGGGAGAGAAAACGGGGAATTACAGACCAGTTAGTCTAACGTCGGTAGTGGGGAAACTGCTAGAATCAGTTATTAAAGATGGGATAGCAGCACATTTGGAAAGTGGCAAAATCATTGGACAAAGTCAGCATGGATTTATGAAAGGTAAATCATGTCTGACGAATTTTATAGAATTTTTCGAGGATGTAACTAGTAGAGTGGATAAGGGAGAACCAGTGGATGTGTTATATCTGGACTTTCAGAAGGCTTTTGACAAGGTCCCACATAAGAGATTAGTATACAAACTTAAAGCACACGGTATTGGTGGTTCAGTATTGATGTGGATAGAGAACTGGCTGGCAGACAGGAAGCAAAGAGTAGGAGTAAACGGGTCCTTTTCAGAATGGCAGGTAGTGACTAGTGGGGTACCGCAAGGCTCAGTGCTGGTACCCCAGCTATTTACGATATATATTAATGATTTGGACGAGGGAATTGAATGCAACATCTCCAAGTTTGCGGATGACACGAAGCTGGGGGGCAGTGTTAGCTTTGAGGAGGATGCTCGGAGGCTGCAAGGTGACTTGGATAGGCTGGGTGAGTGGGCAAATGCATGGCAGATGCAGTATAATGTGGATAAATGTGAGGTTATCCACTTTGGTGGCAAAAACAGGAAAGTAGACTATTATCTGAATGGTGGCCGATTAGGAAAAGGGGAGATGCAACGAGACCTGGGTGTCATGGTACACCAGTCATTAAAGTAGGCATGCAGGTGCAGCAGGCAGTGAAGAAGGCGAATGGTATGTTAGCATTCATAGCAAAAGGATTTGAGTATAGGAGCAGGGAGGTTCTACTGCAGTTGTACAGGGACTGTACACATGGAGTATTGCGTACAGTTTTGGTCTCCTAATCTGAGGAAAGACATTCTTGCCATAGAGGGAGTACAGAGAAGGTTCACCAGACTGATTCCTGGGATGTCAGGACTTTCATATGAAGAAAGACTGGATAGACTCGGCTTGTACTCGCTAGAATTTAGAAGATTGAGGGGGGATCTTATAGAAACGTACAAAATTCTTAAGGGGTTGGACAGGCTAGATGCAGGAAGAAGTCCAGAACAAGGGGTCACAGTTTAAGGATAAGGGGGAAATCTTTTAGGACCGAGATGAGGAAAACATTTTTCACACAGAGAGTGGTGAATCTCTGGAATTCTCTGCCACAGAAGGTAGTTGAGGCCAGTTCATTGGCTATATTTAAGAGGGAGTTAGATGTGGCCCTTGTGGCTAAAGGGATCAGGGGGTATGGAGAGAAAGCAGGTACAGGATACTGAGTTGGATGATCAGCCATGATCATATTGAATGGCGGTGCAGGCTCGAAGGGCCGAATGGCCTACTTCTGCACCTATTTTCTATGTTTCTATGTAAAAGACTGGACCCTTTCCCACCCCAACCAACACTTCACACCCACTCACAGCCTGACCGCAGTCTGCAAAGACTGGACCCTTCTACACCCACTCCTCCCCAACACCACTGCACACCAACTTAAAGTAAGACACCAGTCTGAAAAGACTGGACCCTATCCCACCCACCCCTCACCAATCATAGAAACATAGAAAATAGGTGCAGGAGGAGGGCATTTGGCCCTTCGAGCCAGCACCGTCATTCATTGTGATTATAGCTGATCAAACCCTATCAATAACCCGTGCCTGCCTTCGCCCCATATCCCTTGAACTCCACTGCCCTCTGTGGCAGGGAATTCCATAAATTCACAACTCTCTGGGTGAAAAAGCTTTTTCTCACCTCAGTCTTAAATGACCTCCCCTATATTCTAAGACTATGGCCCCTGGTTCTGGACTCGCCCAACATTGGGAACATTTTTCCTGCACCTAGTTTGTCCAGTCCTTTTATAATTTTATATGTTTCTATAAGATCCCCCTCATCCTTCTAAACAAATCACCACTTAACAGCCAATTACCACCTGACTGCAAATGACTGCGGCCTCGTCGATTACCCATCCCCTCCGTGCTGCACAACATCACTTTTCCATCATCAACAATAAAAATAGAGGTGAAGGAGAGGCTATTCAGAAAACAGAAAAGCCGTAAATCTCGAGGACCGGACAATGTTTCCCCCTCTACTCTCAAGCTCTGTGCTGAACAACTGGCTACACAGACATTTTCAACCAGTCCCTGCAAACCTGTACTGTCCCTGCCTGCTTCAAAGTCTCCACTATTGTCCCTGTACCCAAAAAGGCAAGGATTACTGGTCTTAATGACTACAGCCCTGTCACACTGACCTCTAGTCATGAAGACCCTTGAAAGGCTTGTGCTGGCCAAGCTGCAAAATATCACGAACCCTCTGCAGTTTGCATACCGGGCCAATAGATCTGTGGATGACGCAGTCAACCTGGGCCTGCACTTCATCCTCCAGCACCTAGACCGCCAGGATTCTGTTTGTTGATTTTAGCTCTGCATTCAACACCATTGTGCCAGAGCTACTACACTCCAAACATTCTAATTGACTGTGCCTGAACCCCTCTGTCGGTGGATCACCAGCTTCCTGACAGACAAGAAGCAGCATGTGAGGCTGGGAAGGCACATCTCGGACCCGCAGACCCTCAGCAGACCCGCAGACCCTCAGCTGCGTATTCTCCCCTCTTCTCTATTCTTTCTACACCAATGACTGCACCTCCACTGACTCCTCTGTCAAGCTTCTCAAGTTTGCGGATGACACAACCCTAATTGGACTGATCCAGGATGGGGAGGAATCTGCCTACAGACAGGAAGTGACACAGCTGGCGTCCTGGTGCCATCGCAACAACCTAGAGCTCAATGCTCTTAAGACAGTGGAATTGATTGTAGACTTTAGGGGAGCTCCCCCTTCCCTCACCCCACTCACCATCAACAACACCACAGTCACCTCTGTGGAGTCTTTTAAGTTCCTGGGAACCATCATCTCCAAGGACCTTAAATAGGGAGGGGCCACCATCGACTTCACAGTCAAAAAGGCACAACAGAGGATGTACTTCCTGTGGCAGCTGAGGAAGCACAATTCGCCACAGGCAATGATGGTACAATTCTATACGGTCATTGTAGAGTCTGTCCTCACCTTCTCCATCATGGTCTGGTTTGGCTCAGCCACCAAGCATGACACCTGGAGGCTGCAGCGAATCGTCCGATCAGCTGAGAAGGTTATTGGCTACAACCTTCCCTCCATTGATGACCTGTACACTGCAAGGGCCAGGAAGCGAGCGGGTAAGATCATCTCTGACCCCTCTCACCCTGGCCACAAACTCTTTGAATCACTTCCCTCTGGAAGGCGACTCCGGATTGTCAAAGCCTGCACAGCCAGACATAAAAACAGTTTTTTTCCACGAGTAGTAGCTCTACTCAATAACCATAAATCTGTAGCCTCCTTTTGCTCTGGTATTTTATTTCAATCACATGTTTAATTGATAATGTTTTATTATTAATGTTTACTGTTTTGTGTCATTCCTAACGGTCACTGTATGTCCTGTTGTCACTTGCGGGCGTAGCATCAAGGCAAATTCCTTGTATATGAATACTTGGCCAATAAACATTCATTCATTACATTTGTTATTGCGGGAGTGTAGTGAAGGAGCAGCATATTGGTTCTTGGGATTGTGGGTTTGCCATATGAGGAGAGGTTAAACACACACGTGCCTGTGTACTCTTGACTTCCGAACAATGAGAAGCATACTTGATTGAAACCATGGCATTCGGAGGGGCCTTGACAGAATAGTTGCGGAATGGATGTAGAGCTGATGTTTTTACTAGCTATGTGCGTAGAACCAAGGATCACTGTCTCAAAATAAGTGATCAGTCATTCAAAATGGAGGAAAATATATGTCTTCACATAAAGGGTTGTGTCCAAGCAGAGTTAGTTCTTGGGCATTTTCAAAACTGATATTGATAGATATCATAAATATGACCTTCTGCTTTTATCTCTATGTTCTTGGCAGCATTGGATTTCATTTAATAACAAACATTTTGGTGATCTTGGTAATTGGTGTATTCTGTATTATAGTTGTATAGCTAATATTTATTTCTCATTATATTATTAGGCAACCTGACAAGCTGGTGGTAGTTTGGACAAGAAGAAGCAGGCGGAAATCATCTAAGGTATGCATTAAATATTCACTGCCGATAGGTAAGGTATCAGGATTCACAAGAACCTAGGAAACTGGAGCAGGTATATGCTTTTACTCTGCTACTCTGCAAGATCATTGCTGATCTGATCTTGGTCTCAGCTACACCTTCTAAGAGAAGAAATGTGTCCTCGTTTATATCCCAAACAGGTGATCCTGTAGCCCCTGGTTCTGGATTCCGCTTTTGTGGAGAAATGTCGTCTTATCAGCTTCCTGGTCAAGCTATCTCCCTCCCGTCAAAATTTTGTGGGTTCCAATGAGCACACCATTCATTTTTCAAACATAGGCCCACTTCCAGTTCATTCAGACTCAAATAATTCAGGTCTTAAACATAGTCATACGCTCATACAACATGGAAATAGGCCCTTCAGGCCAACTTTCCCACGCCGACCAACATGCCCCATCTACACTCGTCCTACCTGCCTATGTTTGGCCCATATCCTTGTGAACCTATCCTACCCATGTTCTCAGAATCAATCTGAATTGGCTTATTATTATAGAGCAGCTCAATATCAGGTATTATAAAAGAAAATAAACCTAACATCTGGGGCAGGATTCCAATTGACATTTTCTACCATTAAGCCCGAGGACAAAGTCTGCTTGGATGTGGAGTGGCTCGAGTATTAGAGTATCATCTCCCTGCTCAGGTATTTAATGACTGATGAACGGCAGTATCCCATATAGCTTCTTAACTACTTTTTCTGTCTACACTGCTGCCTTGAGAATCGTTGGACAGGGATCAGGGTCTTTCTCTTCCTCAAAACTCTCCAGGACTTTACCATTCATGGTGTATATCTTCACCTCATTGTTACTGACCGAAGTCAACCCCATTTAGCATTTCTCAGCCCATTTCACCTGTACATTGATATCACCCTGCAGCTTTGGCTAAGCCTGCACACTGTCAACTATTCCACCAATCTGAATCTCACCTGCAAACTTACTGATCTTGCCTACCACAACCACAACCACATTTAAATCATTCATGGATGTGATATCGTTAACAAAATCATCCATTATCTCTCAATGTTTGGTGAAGTTGTCAAAAGGATCATCAATAGACTATAGGTGCAGGAGTAGGCCATTCGGCCCTTTGAGCCAGCACTGCCATTCAATGTGATCATGGCTGACCATCGCCAATCAGTACCCCGTTCCTGCCTTCTCCCCATATCCTCTGACTCCGCTATCTTTAAGAGCCCTATCTAGCTCTCTCTTGACAGTATCCAGGGAACCGGCTTCCACTGCCCTCTGACGCAGAGAATTCCACAGACTCACAACTCTCTGTGAGAAAAAATGTTTCCTCGTCTCCGTTCTAAATGCCTTACTCCTTATTCTTAAACTGTGGCCCCTGGTTCTGGACTCCCCCAACATCGGGAACATGTTTCCTGCCTCTAGCGTGTCCAAACCCTTAACAATCTTATATGTTTCAATAAGACCCCTCTCATACTTCTAAACTCCAGAGTGTACAAGCCCAGCCGCGCCATTCTCTCAGCATATGACAGTCCCGCCATCCCGGGAATTAACCTTATAAACCTACGCTGCACTCCCTCAATAGCAAGAATGTCCTTCCTCAAATTAGGGGACCAAAATTGCACACAATACTCCAGGTGTGGTCTCACTAGGGCTCTGTACAACTGCAGAAGGACCTCTTTGCTCCTATACTCGACTCCTCTTGTTATCAAGGCCAACATGCCATTCGCTTCCTTCACTGCCTGCTGTACCTGCATGCTTACTTTCATAGACTGATGAACAAGGACCCCCAGATCTCGTTGTACTTCTCCTTTTCCCTTGACGCCATTTAGATAGTAATCTGTTCCTGTTTTTGATACCAAAGTGGATAACCTCACATTTATCCACATTAAACTTCATCTGCCATGCATCTGCCCACTCCCCCAAACTGTCCAAGTCACCCTTCATTCTCATAGCATCCTCCTCACAGTTCACACTGCCACCCAGCTTTGTGTCATTTGCAAATTTGCTAATGTTACTTTGAATCCCTTCATCCAAATCATTGATGTATATTGTAAATAGCTGCGGTCCCAGCACCGAGCCATGTGGTACCCCACCAGTCACTGCCTGCCATTCTGAAAGGGACCCGTTAATCCCTACTCTTTTTTAAAAAATATCTGCCAACCAATTTCTATCCATGTCAGCACTCTACCCCCAATACCATGAGCCCTAATTTTGCCCACTAATCTATGTGGGACCTTGTCAAATGCTCTCTGAAAGTCCAGGTACACCATATCCACTGGCTCTCCCTTGTCTTTTTTCCCAGTTACATCCAAAGATTTCCCCTTCGTAAATCCATGCTGACTCGGACCGATCCTGTTACTGCTAGGAGCTGGGAGCTGACCAAGGCTGGGAGCTGAACATCCAGGGATATTCAATATTCAGGAGGGATAGACAAAGGAAAAGGAGGTAGGGTAGAGTTGCTGGTTAGAGAGGAGATTAACGCAATGGAAAGGAAGGATATTAGCTTGGAGGATGTGGAATCGATATGGGTAGAGCTACGAAACACTAAGGGGCAGAAAATGCTAGTGGGTGTTGTGTACAGGCCACCTAACAGTAGTAGTGGAGTTGGGGATGGCATCAAACAGGAAATTAGAAATGCGTGCAACAAAGGTAAAACAGTTTTAATGGGTGACTTCAATCTACATATAGATTGGGTGAATCAAATTGGCAGGGGTGCTGAGGAAGAGGATTTCTTGGAATGTATGCGGGATAGTTTTCTAAACCAACATGTAGAGGAACCAACGAGAGAGCAGGCTATTCTAGACTGGGTATTGAGTAATGAGGAAGGGTTAGTTAGCAGTCTTGTTGTGCGTGGCCCCTTAGGCAAGAGTCACCATAATATGGTTGAGTTCTTCATTAGGATGGAGAGTGACATTGTTAATTCAGAAACAAGGGTTCTGAACTTAAAGGTTACTTTGAGGGTATGAAACGTGAATTGGCCAAGATAGACTGGCAATTGATTCTTAATGGGTTGACGGTAGATATGCAATGGAAGGCATTTAAAGACTGCATGGATGAACTACAACAATTGTTCATCCCAGTTTGGCAAAAAAATAAATCAGGGAAGGTTAACATGGATAACAAGGGAAATCAGGGATAGTATCAAAACAAAAGATGAAGCGTACAAATTAGCCAGAAAAAGAATCCTACCAGAGGACTGGGAGAAATTCAGAGTCCCGCAGAGGAGGACAAAGGGCTTAATTAGGAAAGGGAAAATAGAGTATGAAAGAAAACTGGCAGGGAACATTAAAAACTGACTGCAAAAGCTTTTATAGATATGTGAAGAGAAAAAGATTAGTTAAAACAAATGTAGGTCCCTTGCAGTCAGAAACAGGTGAATTGATCATGGGGAACAAGGACATGGCAGACCAATTGAATAACTACTTTATAATAATAATAATAATAATAATAATAATCATTTTATTTACTGGCGCCTTTCTAAAACCCAAGGACACCTTACAATGCATAGAATCACAAAAAAATACAAAACACATAATCGGAATAAATTAAATATGAAAACACCACAGTACACAAATCAAGGACAGAGTTCAATTTCAAGAGCACCAAAAGAAAATAAGAAACACAATTTGGTTCTGTCTTCACTAAGGAAGTCATAAATAATCTGCCGGAAATAGCCGGGGACCGGGGGTCAAATGAGATAGACGAACTGAGTGAAATCCAGGTTAGCCGGGAAGTGGTGTTAGGTAAATTGAATGGATTAAGGGCCGATAAATCCCCAGGGCCAGATAGGCTGCAACCCAGAGTACTTAAGGAAGTAGCCGCAGAAATAGTGGATGCATTAGTGATAATTTTTCAAAACTCCTTAGATTCTGGAGTAGTTCCTGAGGATTGGAGGGTAGCTAATGTAACCCCTCTTTTTAAAAAGGGAGGGAGAGAGAAAACAGGGAATTACAGACCAGTTAGTCTATCATCGGTAGTGGGGAAACTGCTAGAGTCAGTTATTAAACATGGGATAGCAGCACATTTGGAAAGTGGTGAAATCATTGGACAAAGTCAGCATGGATTTACGAAAGGTAAATCATGTCTGACGAATCTTATAGAATTTTTCGAGGATGTAACTAGTAGAGTGGATATGGGAGAACCAGTAGATGTGTTATATCTGTACTTTCAGAAGGCTTTCGACAAGGTCCCACATAATAGATTAGTATACAAACTTAAAGCACACGATATTGGGGGTTCAGTATTGATGTGGATAGAGAACTGGCTGGCAAACAGGAAGCAAAGAGTAGGAGTAAACGGGTCCTTTTCAGAATGGCAGGCAGTGACTAGTGGGGTACCACAAGGCTCAGTGCTGGGACCGCAGCTATTTAGAATATATATTAATGATTTGGACGAAGGAATTGAATGCAACATCTCCAAGTTTGCGGATGACCCGAAGCTGGGGGGCAGTGTTAGCTGTGAGGAGGATGCTAGGAGGCTGCAAGGTGACTTAGATAGGCTGGGTGAGTGGGCAAATGCATGGCAGATGCAGTATAATGTGGATAAATGTGAGGTTATCCACTTTGGTGGCAAAAACAGGAAAGTAGACTATTATCTAAATGGTGGCCGATTAGGAAAACGGGAGATGCAACGAGACCTGGGTGTCATGGTACACCAGTCATTGAAAGTAGGCATGCAGGTGCAGCAGGCAGTGAAGAAAGCGAATGGTATGTTAGCATTCATAGCAAAAGGATTTGCGTATAGGAGCAGGGAGGTTCTACTGCAGTTGTACAGGGTCTTGGTGAGACCACACCTGGAGTATTGCGTACAGTTTTGGTCTCCAAATCTGAGGAAAGACATTCTTGCCATAGAGGGAGTACAGAGAATGTTCACCAGATTGATTCCTGGGATGTCAGGACTTTCATATGAAGAAAGACTGGATAGACTCGGCTTGTGCTCGCTAGAATTTAGAAGATTGAGGGGGGATCTTATAGAAATGTACAAAATTCTTAAGGGGTTGGACAGGCTAGATGCAGGAAGATTGTTCCTGATGTTGGGGAAGTCCAGGACAAGGGGTCACAGTTTAAGGATTAAGGGGAAATCCTTTAGGACTGAGATGAGAAAAACATTTTTCACACAAAGAGTGGTGAATCTCTGGAACTCTCTGCCACAGAAGGTAGTTGAGGCCAGTTCATTGGCTATATTTAAGAGGGAGTTAGATGTGGCCCTTGTGGCTAAAGGGATCAGGGGGTATGGAGAGAAGGCAGGTACAGGATACTGAGTTGGATGATCAGCCGTGATCATATTGAATGGCAGTGCAGGCTCGAAGGGCCAAATGACCTACTCCTGCACCTATTTTCTATGTTTCTATGCTATCCCAATGTGCGGCTATTTCATCTTTTATAATTGACTCCAGCATCTTCCCCGCCACCGATGTCAGGCCAACTGGTCTATAATTCCCTGTTTTCTCTCTCCAGCCTTTCTTAAAAAGTGAGATAACATCAGCTACCCTCCAATCCACAGGAACTGATCCTGAGTCTATAGAACATTGGGAAATTATCACCAATGCATCCATGATTTCTAGAGCCACTTCCTTAAGTACCCTGGGATGCAGACCAACAGGCCCTGGGGATTTATCAGCCTTCAGTCCCATCAGTCTACCCACACCATTTCCTGCCTAATGTGGATTTCCTTAGTTCCTCCGTCACCCCAGATCCTCTGGCCACTACTATATCAGGAAGGTTGTTTGTGTTCTCCTTAGTGAAGACGGATCCAAAGTACCTGTTCAACTCATCTGCCATTTCCTTGTTCCCCATAATAAATTCACCTTTTTTGTTTTTTCAAGGGTCCAACTTTGCTCTTAACTAATTTTTTCCTCTTCACATACCTAAAGAAGCTTTTACTGTATATTCTTGGCTAGCTTACCTTCGTACCTCTACTTTTCTCCCCGTATTGTGTTTTTAGTTGTCTTCTGTTGCTCTTTAAACATTACCCAATCCTCTTGCTTCCCACTCATCTTTGCTACGTTGTACTTCTCTTTTGTTTTTATACTGTCCCTGACGTCCCTTGTCAGCCACAGTCGCCCCTTACTCCCCTTGGAATCTTTCTTCCTCCTAGGAATGAACTGATCCTGCACCTTCTGTATTATTCCTATAAATACCTGCCATTGTTGTCCCACTGTCATCCCTGCTAGGGTATCTTTCCAGTCAACTTTGGCCAGCTCCTCCCTCATGGCCCCATAGTCCCCTTTATTCAACTGTAACACTGACACCTCCGATCTACCCTTCGCCCTCTCCAATTGTAGATTAACCCTGACCATATTATGGTCACTACCTCCTAATGGCTCATTAACCTCAAGTTCCTTTATCAAATCCGGTTCATTACATAACACTAAATCCAGAATTGCCTTGTCCCTGGTAGGCTCCAATACAAGCTGCTCTAAGAATCCATCACTAAGGCATTCTACAAAGTCCCTTTCGTGGGGTCCAGTACCACCCTGATTTTCCCAGTCTACCTGCATGTTGAAATCTCCCATAACAACCACAGCATTACCTTTGCTACATTCCAATTTTAACTCCTGATTCAACTTGCACACGATGTCCAGGCTACTGTTTGGGGGCCTGTAGATAAGTCCCATTAGGGTCTTTTTACCCTTACAATTCCTTAGTTCTATCCATACTGACTCCACATCTCCTGTTTCAATGTCACCCCTTGCAAGGGACTGAATTTCATTCCTCACAACAGAGCTACCCCACCCCCTCTGCCCACCTGTCTGTCTTTTCGATAGGAGGTATACCCTTGGATATTCAGTTCCCAGCCCTGGCCCTCTTGCAGCCACGTCTCTGTAATTCCCACAACTTCATACTTGCCAATTTCTAACAGCCGCAAGCTCGTCCACTTTATTTCTTTCATCAAAGGTTAAGACCACATAATGGCAAATGGGGTTGAAGATGGAGTATGTAATACAATAGGATCAGGTTTATGACTACAGGTTGCAGTCATGTTTAAGCTTTTCGTGTAGCTCTGCAATACCAAAGGCTTTTGGTCAAATTTACGCATGAATTAATATTAATACAAACTTTGTGCATTGGTGAACGTTTTATTTTCTTGTTCCTCTTTGAAGGCTCATAGTTGGCAACCAGGAATTAAAAACCCATATCGAGGAGTTGTGGTATGGCCTGTTCCCGAAAACATTGAAATCACTGTGACACTTTTCAAGGTACAACAGCTCATAAACACTGATTGTATTGCAACAGCCTTTCCCAAAACAATATGTGTCTTACTGGTATTGATTTTGCTTGTGAGGCCATAGAAAATGAGTCCTATCATTAAGATGTTAAAACTGTAGCTCATGTGACAATCATTATTTTGGGGCATAGCTAATGCTGTGATGTAAAGTGGAATAAAATCTCAAATTAACTGGTTTCCCAGCCTGCAATATTGTGCCTATTCATCACTGCAGCTGCTTTTGATGAAATTTGACCAAATTAAACTGAATGAATCTATTTAACAAAGCAACTCTATCATTGTATATCATTAGGAATAGCTGCTTGTTCTTTGTTGATGTGATGCATCCTAAATTTGGGATAGCATACATAATTGCTGGATTGAACTTTACAGTCAAACTTCCTGCTGGAGGGATGTTATCATTTGTACTGGGTTAGTCATGGTAAACTCCAACTGTCATCAATCTCTTGTAGACGAGATGGCGTGAGTTGTTAAATTCAGCTTCAACTGACCATGCTTATGGCAATCCTTGTTAAACATTCAGCTTTATTTGGCAATGCTTGTGATGATCCCATTTACAAAGGTTTTCACTTTGTCAGAGTCATGGAGTGATACAGTGTGGAAACAGGCCCTTCGGCCCAACTTGCCCACACCGGCCAACATGTCCCAGCTACACTAGTCCCACCTGCCTGCATTTGGCCCGTTTCCCTGCAAACCTGTCCTATCCATGTATCTATCCAACTGTTTCTTCAACGCTGGGATAGTCCCAGCCTCAACTACCTCCTCTGGCAGCTTGTTCCATACACCCACCATCCTTTGTGTAGGTATGTTACAAAACTTACCTTCAGCGGCGCTGCAGTTCTGTCACTGGCCGTGTGCGCGACTTTGGCGCCTTTGAGGGGGAGTGCGGGGCTAAATGCGGTTTTCTACCGCCTGTCCTCGATATATTTTCTCGGGGAGCTAACTAACGCTGAAGATTTGTTCCGAAGGCCGTTCTGTGAACATTTTTTTTTTAATCGCTGGACCATTTCAGCTCTGGAGTAAACTAAAAAGCCGCTTCTAATGCCGTGAACGCCGATAACCGGGACGGATTTCAGGTACGGGGCAGCTAAAGGAAAGCCGTTTATTTTACATATAAACGTGCTTCTTAGGATGACCTTAATCCACATTTTACGTTGCGAAAATGTGATTTAGGCCCCATACGAACCGGCAGTATTTTTCATGCCGATATGGGGTTTAAATTCACCGCAACGTTCCAAACGATCGTGTTCCACAAAATCCCACTCGCTAGATGATTTAAATGGCCATTAATTTACGGGAATTATACATTAAATTCCTTCCATTTGGCCTATAAATTCATGACAATGAGATTTAAAAATCATGTTATATTGTGAATTCTTGTGTGAATGTTATTTGGACACAGGCTATTTAAAAATGTTGATCTTTTCTTAAGAAATGGATAGATGTTTGGATCTAGTAATTGAATTTTGTAATTAGCTACAATTGGGTATAACTAATTATATGCTTTAATTTCAGGTCATCCAAGTAAGATTGTTTCATATTTGTTTCAGAATGCTTCAATCTATAATAACTGAAACTTTCTTTCAGTTCTCTTAATTTTTAAGAAAGTTATGGCCTTTTGACTGTCCTCGATCACAGCTTTTGTGTTAAGTCAATGGAAAAGCAATAGGGAACAAGATGCTAATTTCCGAGTATGAAAATGGCCATAACTTTTTTAATACTGAAGATATGAAAGTGAATTAGGTGTAAAATTAAACTTCTTTTTATGCTTTATCTGATGGGATAAATTGCAAACTTGATTTTTAAAATCTCAAAATTTTGTAACATTGCTACTTTATGTTAAAAAGGTACCCCTCGGATTCCTATTAAATCTTTTCCCCTCCACCTTAAACATATGCCGAACCATAAACAAAGGGCCGAATGGCCTACTCCTGCACCTATTGTCATGCCCTCTTGTCCTCGATTTGCCTACTCTGGGTAAGAGACGGTGCATCTATGTATGTGAAAAAAGTACATTTGTTTGGATTTTTATTATGAATTGTATGCTCACGTACTGGAATAGAATTATCAGTGATTTGAAATAAGTCAGTAGAACACACAACATCACAGGTCTTTTGCCCACGATATCTGTGTTAACTATGATGTCAATTTAAACCAATCCATCGCTCCATGGCTTTCCATCCCTGCCTGTTTATTTGTCTGTCTAAACTTCTCTTAAATGTTGCCATCATACCAGTGTCTACCCTCACCCCCCAGCAGCGTGATTCGGGTACCTATCACTATCTGCAGAAACAAAAACAAGTCTTGTAAATCTCCTTTCAACTTTATCCCTCTCACTTTAAATCTCTTCCCTTCAGGATTTGGTATTTCCACCCTAGGAAAATGATTATAACTGCCTACCCAATCTATGCTTCACATACTTTGTATACTTCTATCAGATTGCCCTTCAGCCTCTGATACTCCAGAGAAAGCAATCCAAATTATCCAACCTCTAGCTAAGGCTCTCTTATGCAGACAACATCCTGGTGAACCTCTTTTGCACCATTTCCAAAGTCCACAACCTTCGTGTAATGTGCTGACTGGAACTGCACACAATACTGTAATTGTGGCCTAACCAAACTTTTATGTAGGCAACGTTTGTACTCCATATACAGCTCCTCCATCACAACCCTTATCTACTACCTGTGTTGCTACTTTTAGGGAGCTATCGATATGTACCGCTTGATCCCTCGGTACAGTAATGCTCCTAGGTGGCCTGCCTGTATACTTGCATTTCACCTCCCAAAGTGCAACACCTCATTTATCTGGATTAAACTCCATCTGCCCATTTGTTCCCATTTTTCTACGCATATTTCCAACTGATCTATATCATAGAACATATAATCATTACTGCATAGAAATTGTCCCTACGGCCCACAATGTCTGCGCTGAACATGTTAAACTCACCTTCTCTGTCTGCATGTGATCCATATCCCTCCATTCACTGCATATCCACGTGCCAATCTTAAAGCTAATAGAACTGTATTAAAGCTAATAGGACTACCAAGTGTCTGTGAATCCTATGTGCCTTAATCTTCTGCAGCCTACCATGAGGGACTTTGTTAAATAGAGTCATACAGTTGTGAATTGCAGCACAGAAACAGGTTGTTTGACCCACCTTTTCTAGGCTGACATTCTTGGCTAATCCCATTTGCCTGCATTCAGCCCATATCCATAGAAACCCTTTCTATCCATATATCTGTCAAATGGTAAATGCTTTACAAAAGTGAAGACAACATCCACTGTCCTATCCTCGTCAATCATCTTCATCACCTCTTCCAAAAAAAGCATCAAATTTATTAGACACAAAGCCACATCAACTGTCCCAAGTAAAACCAACCTTTCCAAATGTGATTAAATCTATTTCTAAGAGTGATCTTCAATAATTTCCTTATTACTAATGTAAGGCTTTCCACCCTATAATTTCCTGGTTTATGCCAGGTACACTTCTTAACCAAAGGAAGAATGTTGGCTATTCTCCACTTCTCCATATCCTTGCCTACGACTAAAGTGGATATCAACAATCCTATACCTGTCAGGGCCCCAACAATCTGTTCTCCAGCCTCTCTCAATAACCTGGGATGGATCTCATCACTTCTCCCTGATCACCGCAACATGCCCTTGCATATCCTCCAGAAGATAGACACCAAAAGCTGGAGTAACTCAGCAAGTCAGCCAGCATCTGGAGAAAAGGAAAAGGTGACGTTTTGGGTCAAGACCCTTCTTCAGTCTGAAGAAGGGTCTCTGCAGTTCCTTCCTATCCTTATATCCTTCATGTCCTTTACCATGGCAAAAGCAGAATGGAAGTACTCATTTAGTACCTTGCCCACTTTTTGACTAAATTCACAACCTCTTTCATCTGAGTTTCCTGAACCTTGCCATCATTGTCTGTCTTCTTCCCGAGGATATGTTGGTCCTGAATTCTAACCAGCCAACCTTTTAATGACTCCCACGTGTTAGATGTGGACCTATTCAATAATGGCCGCTCCCAATGTGTTTCCCCCCATCTCCTGCCTAACACTGTTGTCATTTTCCTTCCCCCATTTTTCCTGAGGTTCTGGGTTACTTCTTAACATTTGTGTTGTATTAATATTGCATGGGTTATAAGAAAAAAAAGTAGAAGTGTTCAATAATAATTGAATCCTATTATTTCTTTCCAGGATCCGCATGCTGAGGAATTTGAAGACAAGGAGTGGACATTTGTTATAGAAAACGTGAGTTTAATAATGCCATTGTTTCACATTGTTTTCTGTTGAATTAATTAATGTCCCTCAGAATATGCTTTATAAAGTAATCGATTGCTGGTTGCCTAATGTTGACGAAAAATAGGTTGTTGTCCAAAAAACATCCCATCATTGTCCTTTGGTTCTCTAAGGCTTTTACTTGTCTGATAAGTCTGCCATTGACAATGGACAGATAAGTTGGTTGCTGGCCAATTTGGAGGTACATGGTTAAGACCCGTTTGGAGGGATACTAGCCCACCTGCCTGCGTTTGGTGCATATTCCTCCAAACCTGTCCTATCCATGTACCTGTGCAGGAAGTAACTTCCTGAGTTACTCCATGTGTAGGAAAGAACTGTAGATGCTGGTTTACTGTAGATGCTGGTTTAAACCGAAGATGGACACAAAATATTGGAGTAACTCAGAGGGACAGGCATCATCTCTGGAGAGAAGGAATGGGTGACGTTGCATGTCAAGACCCTTCTTCAAACTGATGTCAGAGGAGAGGGAAATACATAGATAAGGAAGGATGACGTTGCGTGTCAAGACCCTTCTTCAAACTGATGTCGGAGAGGGAGATACATAGATAAGGAAGGATGAGGTGTGAAAATAGGACAAAGGGAATTAAGCTGAAGGGAAATGTAGAATAGATCATTATTAGCTGCGAGAATGTAACAACAAAGCAAACAGAGATAAAATGTAGTCGGAGACAGGAAGACTGGTCGGAGAACTGGGAAGGGGGAACGATGGAGAGAGAGAGGGAAAGCAAGGGTTACTTGAAGTTAGAGAAGTCAATGTTCATACCGCTGGGGTGTAAGCTGCCCCAGCAAAATATGAGGTGCTGTTCCTCCAGTTTACACAGGGCCTCACTCTAGCAATGGAGGAGGCCCAGGACAGAAAGGTCAGTGTGGGAATGGGAGGGGCAGTTAAAGTGTTTAGCAACCGGGAGATCAGGCAGGTGTACATAGATACATAGAAAATAGGTGCAGGAGTAGGCCCTTCGAGCCTGCACCGCCATTCAATATGATCATGGCTGATCATCCAACTCAGTATCCCGTACTTGCCTTCTCTCCATACCCCCTGATCCCTTTAGGCACAAGGGCCACATCTAACTCCCTCTTTAATATAGCCAATGAACTGGCCTCAACTACCCTCTGTGGCAGAGAGTTCCAGAGATTCACCACTCTCTGTGTGAAAACGTTTTTTCTCCTCTCGGTCTTAAAGGATTTCCCCCTTATCCTTAAGCTGTGACCCCTTGTCCTGGACTTCCCCAACATCGGGAACAATCTTCCTGCATCTAGCCTGTCCAACCCCTTAAGAATTTTGTAAGTTTCTATAAGATCCCCTCTCAATCTCCTAAATTCTAGCGAGTATAAGCCGAGTCTATCCAGTCTTTCTTCATATGAAAGTCCTGACATCCCAGGAATCAGTCTGGTGAACCTTCTCTGCACTCCCTCTATGGCTATAATGTCCTTCCTCAGATTTCGAGACCAAAACTGTACGCAATACTCCAGGTGTGGTCTCCCCAAGACCCTGTACAACTGCAGTAGAACCTCCCTGCTCCTATACTCCAATCCTTTTGCTATGAAAGCTAACATACCATTCACTTTCTTCACTGCCTGCTGCACCTGCATGCCTACTTTCAATGACTGGTGTACCATGACACCCAGGTCTCGCTGCATCTCCCCTTTTCCTAATCGGCCACCATTTAGATAATAGTCTACTTTCCTGTTTTTGCCACCAAAGTGGATAACCTCACATTTATCCACATTATACTGCATCTGCCAAACATTTGCCCACTCACCCAGCCTATCCAAGTCACCTTGCAGTCTCCTAGCATCCTCCTCACAGCTAACACTGCCCCCCAGCTTAGTGTCATCTGCAAACTTGGAGATGTTGCCTTCAATTCCCTCATCCAGATCATTAATATAAATTGTAAATAGCTGGGGTCCCAGCACTGAGCCTTGCGGTACCCCACTAGTCACTGCCTGCCATTGTGAAAAGGACCCGTTTACTCCTACTCTTTGCTTCCTGTTTGCCAGCCAGTTCTCTATCCACATCAATACTGAACCCGCAATACCGTGTGCTTTAAGTTTGTATATTAATCTCTTATGTGGGACCTTGTCGAAAGCCTTCTGAAAGTCCAGATACAACACCTCCACTGGTTCTCCCCTATCCACTCTACTAGTTACATCCTCGAAAAACTCTATCAGATTCGTCAGACATGATTTACCTTTCGTAAATCCATGCTGACTTTGTCCAATGATTTCACCACTTTCCAAATGTGCTGCTATCCCATCTTTAATAACTGACTCTAGCAGTTTCCCCACTACCGATGTTAGACTAACTGGTCTGCAATTCCCCGTTTTCTCTCTCCCTCCCTTCTTAAAAAGTGGGGTTATGTTTGCTACCCTCCAATCCTCAGGAACTACTCCAGAATCTAAAGAGTTTTGAAAAATTATCACTAATGCATCCACTATTTCTGGAGCTACTTCCTTAAGTACTCTGGGATGCAGCCTATCTGGCCCTGGTGATTTATCGCCCTTTAATCCATTCAATTTACCCAACACCACTTCCCGACTAACCTGGATTTCACTCAGTTCCTCCATCTCCTTTGACCCGCGGTCCCCTGCTATTACCGGCAGATTATTTATGTCTTCCCTAGTGAAGACGGAACCAAAGTAGTTATTCAATTGGTCCGCCATACCCTTGTTCCCCATGATCAATTCACCTGTTTCTGACTGCAAGGGACCTACATTTGTTTTAACTAATCTCTTTCTCTTCACATATCGATAAAAACTTTTGCAGTCCGTTTTTATGTTCCCTGCCAGTTTTCTTTCATAATCTATTTTCCCTTTCCTAATTAAGCCCTTTGTCCTCCCTCTGCTGGTCTCTGAATTTCTCCCAGTCCTCTGGTATGCTGCTTTTTCTGGCTAATTTGTACGCATCATCTTTTGCTTTGATACTATCCCTGATTTCCGTTGTTATCCACGGATGCACTACCTTCCCTGATTATTCTTTTGCCAAACTGGGATGAACAATTTTTGTAGTTCATCCATGCAGTCTTTAAATGCCTTCCATTGCATATCCACCGTCAACCCTTTTAGAACTAATTGCCAGTCAATCTTGGCCAATTCACATCTCATACCCTCAAAGTTACCTTTCTTTAAGTTCAGAATCGTTGTCTCTGAATTAACAATGTCACTCTCCATCCTAATGAAGAACTCAACCATATTATGGTCACTCTTGCCCAAGGGGCCACGCACAACAAGACTGCTAACTAACCCTTCCTCATTACTCAATACCCAGTCTAGAATAGCCTGCTCTCTCGTTGGTTCCTCTACATGTTGGTTTAGAAGAGGATTCCAAGAAATCCTCTTCCTCAGCACCCCTGCCAATTTGATTCACCCAATCTATATGTAGATTGAAGTCACCCATTATAACTGTTTTGCCTTTGTTGCACGCATTTCTAATTTCCTGTTTGATGCCATCCCCAACTTCACTACTACTGCTAGGTGGCCTGTACACAACACCCACCAGCATTTTCTGCCCCTTAGTGTTTCGCAGCTCTACCCATACCGATTCCACATCCTCCAAGCTAATGTCCTTCCTTTCCACTGCGTTAATCTCCTCTCTAACCAGCAACGCTACCCCACCTCCTTTTCCTTTCTCTCTATCCCTCCTGAATATTGAATATCCCTGGATGTTCAGCTCCCAGCCTTGGTCACCCTGGAGCCATGTCTCCGTGATCCCAACTATATCATAATCATCAATAGCTATCTGCACGTTCAACTCATCCACCTTATTACGAATGCTCCTTGCATTGAGACACAAAGCCTTCAGGCTTGTTTTTACAACGCTCTTACCCCTTTTACAATTATGTTGAAAAGTGGCCCTTTTTGATTTTTGCTCTGGATTTGCCTGCCTGCCACTTTTACTTTTCACCTTGCTACCTATTGCTTCCACCAACATTTTACACCCATCTGTTTCTCTGCTCACCCATTTAAGAACCCCACCACCTCTTATTCTCTGTTTATTATTGTGTTCTTCTTTCCCTCCTACGTGTTGGGTCTGAGTGCTTCCCTTCTCTGCCTCCTGCCTCACACACTGTCTAATAGCTTTCTCTATTTGAGTCCCTCCCCCCAACCGTTCTAGTTTAAAGGATATATAAAGGATATATACAGGAGGCGCTGTACACCTGGAACAGCGGATACAGTAGATAAGGTTGGAGGAGGTGCAAGTGAAAGGGCCTCACCTGAAAAGACTGTCGGGGTCCTTGAACGGAGTCGAGGGGGGAGGTATAGGGATAGGTGTTGCATCTCCTGCGGTTGCAGGGGAAAGTACCTGGGGAGGGGGTGGTTTGGGTGGTAAGGGACGAGTTGACCAGGGAGTTGCGGAGGGAACGGTCTCTGCGGAAAGGAGATGGGAAGATGTGGCGAGTTGTGGGCTCCCGTTGGAGGTGGCGAAAATGTTGGAGGATTATGTGCTGTATGCGACAGTTGATGGGGTGAAAGGTAAGGACTTGGGGAACTCTGTCCTTGTTTGGACTGGGGAGGGGGAACAAGAGTGGAGCTGCGGGATATCTATGATGGAAGAGGGGAACCCCTATTCCCCAAAGCCTCCAACCTTATCGCTCCCCAGCCCTGCATGGCCCGGTTTTATCTTCTCCCCAAAATCCATAAACAGAACTGCCCTGGCAGGCCCATTGTTTCTGTTTGCTCCAGTACCACTGAATTCATTTCCACATACCTCAACTCCATCCTATCCCCCCCCCCCCCCCCCCGATCCAATCCCTCCCTACCTATGTCCAAGACACCTCACATGCCCTTTGTCTTTTTAATGACTTCCGTTTTCCAGGCCCCCACTCCCTCATCTTTACTATGGATTTTCAGTCACTCTACACCTACATCCCCCACCAGGAAGGTCTTAAAGTCCTCCATTTCTTTCTCAACCGCAGAACCAGCCAATTCCCTCTACTAACACACTCCTCCGCTTAGCAGAGCTTGTTTGTTTGTTTGTTCGTTTGTTCCGTTGAAGGCGCTGTGCACACGGCAGTCTGCCAACAGTCGTTTGTCTTTTTCTTTTTTAAACTTTTAATTTATTGTTAATTTCAAATTTTTGTGTACCTTGTGTGTTACTGTTGGCAGACCGATTTCCCTCCGGGGATGAGTAAAGTTCTGCCATAGAGGGAGTACAGAGAAGGTTCACCAGACTGATTCCTGGGATGTCAGGACTTTCATATGAAGAAAGACTGGATAGACTCGGCTTGTACTCGCTAGAATTTAGAAGATTGAGGGGGGATCTTATAGAAACTTACAAAATTCGTAAGGGGTTGGACAGGCTAGATGCAGGAAGATTGTTCCCGATGTTGGGGAAGTCCAAAACAAGGGGTCACAGTTTAAGGATAAGGGGGAAATCTTTTAGGACCGAGATGAGAAAAACATTTTTCACACAGAGAGTGGTGAATCTCTGGAATTCTCTGCCACAGAAGGTAGTTGAGGCCAGTTCATTGGCTATATTTAAGAGGGAGTTAGATGTGGCCCTTGTGGCTAAAGGGATCAGGGGGTATGGAGAGAAGGCAGGTACAGGATACTGAGTTGGATGATCAGCCATGATCATATTGAATGGCGGTGCAGGCTCGAAGGGCCGAATGGCCTACTCCTGCACCTATGTTTCTATCGTATCGTGGTCCTTACCCATAACAACTTCTCCTTTGACTTCTCCCACTTCCTCCAAATCCAAGGCATAGCTATGGGCACTCGCATGGGCCCCAGCTATGCCTGCCTCTTTGTAGGGTACGTCGAACAATCACGGTTCCAGGCAAACACTGGCCCTATCCCTGAACTCTACCTCTGCTACATTGACGGCTGCATTGGTGCTACCACCTGCACCCATGCAGAACTCACTGACTTCATTAATTTTACTACTGATTTCCATCCTGCACTTGGACCATTTCCGACATTTCCCCACTGTTTCTTGATCTCACCGACTCCTTCACAGGAGACATACTATCAACTGACGTCTATTAAAAAAAAACCTGCTATCTAAACTAAACGTCTTCCCGCCCTGCTTCCTACAAAGACTCTATCGCCTACTCCCAATTCCTCCGTCTATGCAGCATCTGCGCCCAAGATGAGGTATTCCACACCAGGACATTGGAGATGTTCTCATTTTTCAGGGAACGGGGGTTCCCCTCTTCCATCATAGATGAGGCCCTCACTAGAGTCTCCCCGATATCCCACAGCTCTTCTCTTGCACCCCCTCCCCCCAGTCGTAACAGGGACAGCGTCTCCCTAGTCCTCACCTTCCACCCCATCAGCTGTCGCATACATAATCTTCCAACACTTTCGTCACCACCAACGGGATCCCACCACTAGCCACATCACCATCTCCACTGCTTTCCGTAGAGACCGTCCAGCCTGAATGTTTCTCCATCCATCGTATGCATCTGGGAAAGGGAGAGGGGGGGGGGGGGGTGTCTGCCTCATGGTCAACTCTTCGTGGTGCTCAGACATGGCAATTCTGTCCAACTCCTGCTCTCCGCACCTGGAACATCTGGCAGAGATGTGCCGCCCCTTCTACCTCCCGAGGGAATTCACCTCCATCATCCTGACCGCGGTCTACATCCAGGCAGACGTCCGTCTTGCATTGGAGGAGCTGCACACCGTGGTCAACAAGCACCAGACTGCGTACCCCGAAGCCTTTACCACCATGGCCGGGGACTTCAACAAAGCCAACCTGAAAAAATCACTCCCAAACTACCACCAACATGTCGCCTGCAGCACCAGAGGATCAAACACCCTTGACCACTCCTACACAACCATCAAAGACGCCTATCGCTCTATCACTCGCCCTCACTTCAGAAAATCTGACCATTCAGTGGTGCTGCTTCTTCCTGCATACAGGCAGCAACTGAACAGCTCACACCAGAGGTGAGGACTGTACAGAGCTGGTCTGGGGAGGCAGAGGAACAACTACAGGACTGCTTGGAGTCAGTAGACTGGGCAATGTTCAAGGATTCGACAACGGACCTGAATGAATTTGCCACAGTTGTTACAGACTTCACAAGGAAATGTGTGAAGGACTGCATCCGAACAAAAAACCTTCCGAGTGTTTCTTAACCGGAAGCCTTGGATGAACCAGGAGATCCGCATTCTTCTGAAGAGCATATCCTGGGCATTCAGGTCTGGTGACGCAGAGGTCCATAAGAAGTCCAGATACAAACTTGACAAGGCCATCAAAAAGGCCAAAAGGGACTTCAAGCTGGAGGATGAGACGGATGTTCAGCAACTGTGGCAGGGCTTGAATGCAATACAAGGCAAAATCAGGAGGCAGCTCAAGCGACAGCGAAGCATCACTCCCTGACGAGCTCAATGCGTTCTAAGCATGCTTTGGTAGGGAGAACACTGATGTGTCTTCCCGAGCCCCCATATGCCCCGATGGTATTACAGTCACAGTCACAGAGGCAGACGTCAGAAGATCCTTCAGGGGGGTGAACGCTCGGAAAGCTCGTGGACTTGATGGTATACCCGGTCGAGTTTTCAAAACCTGTGCAGACCAACTGGCTGGGGTTTTTGCAGACATTTTCGACCTCTCACTACTGAAGTCTGAAGTTCCCATCTGCTTTAAGAGGGCATCAATAATACCGGTGCCCAAGAAGAGTAAGGTGACGTGCCTGAACAACTATCAGCCTGTGACACTAACATCTGTGGTGATGAAGTGCTTTGAGAGGTTGGTTATGGTGGATATCAACTAAAACAACAAGATCCTCGACCCACTACAGTTTGCCTACCGTCACAACAGGCCAACGGAGGATGCATTCTCACTGGCTCTCCACTCCACAGTGGACTAATCATGCTTGACTAATCTTCTGGAATTTTTTGAGGATGTGACAAGTAAAATGGATTAAGGGGTGCCAGTGGATGTAGTGTATCTAGACTTTCAGAAAGCCTTTGATAAGGTCCCGCACGGGAGACTGGTGATTAAAATTAGAGCACATGGTATTGGGGTTAGGGTGTTGACATGGATAGAAAATTGGTTGGCAGACCGGAAGCAAAGAGTAGGAGTGAACGGGTCCTTTTCAGAATGGCAGGCAGTGGCGAGTGGAGTGCCGCAAGGCTCGGTGTTGGGGCCACAACTGTTTACCATATATATTAATGATTTGGAAGAGGGAATTAGGAGCAACACTAGCAAGTTTGTGGATGACACAAAACTGGGTGGCAGTGTGAGCTGTGAAGAGGATGTCAGGAGGTTGCAGGGTGACCTGGACAGGTTGAGTGAGTGGGCAGAGGCGTGGCAGATGCAGTATAATATAGATAAATGTGAGGTTATCCACTTTGGCGGCAAAAACAAGGGGGCAGATTATTATCTCAATGGGGTTAGGTTAGGTAAGGGGGAGGTGCAGCGAGACCTGGGCGTCCTTGTACACCGGTCACTGAAAGTTGGCTTACAGGTATATAACCATATAACCATAACAGCACGGAAACAGGCCATCTCGGCCCTTCAGTCCGTGCCGAACATTTAAATATATATATATATTTTTTTAAATTAAAAATAAAATACTTCCCCCTAGTCCCATCTACCTGCACTCAGACCATAACCCTCCATTCCTTTCCCGTCCATATACCCATCCAATCTATTTTTAAAGGATAACATCGAACCTGCCTCCACCACTTCCACTGGAAGCTCATTCCACACAGCTACCACTCTCTGAGTAAAGAAGTTCCCCCTAATGTTCCCCCTAAACTTCTGTCCTTAATTCTCAAGTCATGTCCCCTTGTTTGAATCTTCCCTACTCTCAATGGGAAAAAGCTTATCCACGTTCACTCTGTCTAACCCGCTCATAATTTTAAAGACCTCTATCAAGTCCCCTCTTAACCTTCTGCGCTCCAAAGAATAAAGACCTAACTTGTTCAACCTTTCTCTGTAACTTAGTTGCTGAAATCCAGGCAACATTCTAGTAAATCTCCTCTGTACTCTCTCTATTTTGTTGACATCCTTCCTATAATAAGGTACAGCAGGCAGTGAAGAAAGCTAATGGAATGTTGGACTTCATAACAAGAGGATTTCAGTATAGGAGTAAAGAGGTTCTTCTGCAATTGTATAGGGCTCTGGTGAGACCACATCTGGAGTATTGTGTACAGTTTTGGTCTCCTAATTTGAGGAAGGACATCCTTGTGATTGAGGCAGTGCAGCATAGGTTCACGAGATTGATCTCTGGGATGGCGGGACTGCCATATGAGGAAAGATTGAAAAGACTAGGCTTGTATTCACTAGAGTTTAGAAGGATGAGGGGGTATCTTATAGAAACATATAAAATTATAAAAGGACTGGACAAGCTAGATGCAGGAAAAATGTTCCCAATGTTGGGCGAGTCCAGAACCAGGGGCCACAGTCTTAAAATAGAGGGGAGGTCATTTATGACTGAGGTGAGAAAAACTTTTTCACCCAGAGAGTTGTGAATTTATGGAATTCCCTGCCACAGAGGGCAGTGGAGGCCAGGTCACTGGATGGATTTAAGAGGGAGTTAGATAGAGCTCTAGGGGCTAGTGGAGTCGAGGGATATGGGGGGAAGGCGGGGACGATCAGCCATGATCACAATGAATGGCGGTGCTGGCTCGAAGGGCCGAATGGCCTCCTCCTGCACCTATTTTCTATGTTTATGTTTTTATGGACTACTTGGACAATAGAAACACTTGAGTCAGGCTGTTGTTTATAGACTACAGCTCGGCGATCAATACCATCATTCCCTCCAAGCTAGTTACCTGCCCTGCAACCTGTTTCTCTCGCGGTTCACAGACTCGCCAGCAGCCTGACACTCCTGCGGGCTGGAAGAGTGTGTACCACGTGTATATGGAGTGTGTGAGGCTGTAGCCCCTGTTCCATTATCTAAAGGGGGCTGCTCCTTGCCTTATGGGTGCATTTCTCACACACCATCCTCATCTTTGGACACCCTGTGCATAGGGGAGAGGGATAGGGCAGATGATGTCCTGGTTAGGTTGCTCCTGGGAGCCAGGCGGAAGAGGGCTCTGCCCGAGCTGGCTACCTGCCCCGTTTCTGGGGTTACGTCCGACCCCGGGTGGTGTTAGGGAGGGACTACGCGCTGTCCACGGGCACCCTGGGGGATTTCCAGGACCGCTGGGTGCCGCCGGGGGGTTGAGTGCATCCTGGACAAGGATTGTAATATAGTTGTATAGTAGTTTATTTCGTATATTTGTTCGTCTTGTATTACGGTGGTGGGTTTGGTTTTGCTTTATTATATTGTAAATATTATATTTTAATAATTGAATACATTTTTTGATTTAAAACAAAAGCTGTTATCTAGGGACCAGTAGAGTGTCCCTTGTAGCCAGGGTCCGGGGGGCAAGGCACACCGGGCGCCCATAGGGGGAGGAGCGGCTCTGCTGTCAGCGACCGAAGGACTGGTGACGGGATCGAGGGAGTGGTAGGGCCGAAGATGTCCTGGTTGGGTTGCTCCTAGGCCTGGCCAAGCTGGCCATCTGCAAGTCACGGTGCCAGGCGGAAGAGGGGTTTGCCCGAGCCAGATGCTTGCCCCTTTTTCGGTGTTACGTCCGCGCCCGGGTGGTGTTAGAGAGGGACATAGTTGTATAGTAGTTATTTAGTATATTTGTACGGATTGTATCATAGTTGTTTGAAAAATTAGTGTCTAGATAATTTGGTGATTTTGTACCTTGTGGTGGGTGTGTTATCATGGTTTTGCTTTGTAAATCGTGATCGTAATTAAATAAATAGTTTTTGATACTAAAAATAAAACTGGTTCCCAAGCTCACGGACTGGGTCTCTACGCATCCCTCTGCAATTGGATCCTCAACTTCCTCATCCACAGAACACAGTCTGTTTATAGACAATAGGTGCAGGAGTAGGCCATTCGGCCCTTCGAGCCAGCACCGCCATTTAATGTGATCATGGCTGATCATCCCCAATCAGTACCCCGTTCCTGCCTTCTCCCCATATCCCCTGACTCCGCTATCTTTAAGAGCCCTATCTAGCTCTCTTGAAAGTACCCAGAGAACCGGCCTCCACTGCCCTCTGAGGCAGAGAATTCCACAGACTCACAATTCTCTGTGAGAAAAAGTGTTTCCTCGTCTCCGTTCTAAATGGCTTACCCTTATTCTTAAACTGTGGCCCCTGGTTCTAGACTCCCCCAACATCAGGAACATGTTTCCTGCCTCTAGCGTGTCCAAACCCATAACAATCTTATATGTTTCAATAAGATATCCTCTCATCCTTCTAAACTCCAGAGTGTTCAAGCCCAGCCGCTCCATTCTCTCAGCCTATGACAGTCCGCCATCCCGGGAATTAACCTTGTAAACCTACGCTGCACTCCCTCAATAGCAAGAATGTCCTTCCTCAAATTAGGGGACCAAACCTGCACACAATACTCCAGGTGTGGTCTCACTAGGGCCCTGTACAACTGCAGATGGACCTCTTTGCTCCTATACTCGACGACTCTTGTTATAAAGGCCAACATGCCATTCGCTTTCTTCACTACCTGCAGTACCTGCATGCTTACTTTCATAGACTGATGAACAAGGACCCCCAGCCTTCCTGTTCTTGATACCAAAGTGGATAACCTCATATTTATCCACATTAAACTTCATTTGCCATGCATCTGCCCACTCCCCCCAACCTGTCCAAGTCACCCTGCATTCGCATAGCATCCTCCTCACAGTTCACACTACCACCAGGTTTTGTGTCATCTGCAAATTTGCTAATGTTACTTTGAATCCCTTCATCTAAATCATTGATGTATATTGTAAATAGCTGCGGTCCCAGCACCGAGCCTTGTGGTACCTCGCTAGTCACTGCCTGCCATTCTGAAAGGGACCCGTTAATCCCTACTCTTTGTTTCCTGTCTGCCAATCAATTTTCTATCCATGTCAGCACTCTACCCCGAATACCATGTGCCCCAATTTTGCCCACTAATCTCCTATGTGGGACCTTATCAAATGCTTTCTGAAAGTCCAGGTACACTACATCCACTGGCTCTCCTTGTCCATTTTTCTAGTTACATCCTCAAAAAATTCCAGAAGATTAGTCAAGCATGATTTCCCCTTTGTAAATCCATGCTGACTCGGACCGATCCTGTTACTGCTTTCCAAATGTGCGGCTATTTCATCTTTTATAATTGACTCCAGGATCTTCCCCACCACCGATGTCAGGCTAACTGGTCCATAATTCCCTGTTTTCTCTCTCCGCCTTTCTTAAAAAGTGGGATAACATTAGCTACCCTCCAATCCACAGGAACTGATCCTGAGTCTACAGAACATTGGAAAATTATCACCAATGCATCCACGATTTCTAGAGCCACTTCCTTAAGTACCCTGGGATGCAGACCATCAGGCCCTGGGATTTATCAGCCTTCAATCCCATCAGTCTACCCAACACCATTTCCAGCCTAATTTGGCAAACTCCAAGCGGGCTGTCATGTGCCTTTTACTCAGGAGTGGCTTCCGTCTGGCCTCTGCCATAAAGGCCTGATTGGTGGAGTGCTGCAGATGTAGTTGTCCTTCTGGAAGTTTCTCCCATCTCCACAGAGGAACTCTGGAGCTCTGTCAGAGTGACCATCGGGTTCTTGGTCACCACCCTGAGCAAGGCCCTTCTCCCTTGATTGCTCAGTTTGGCCAGGCGGCCAGCTCTATGAAGAGTCCTTGTGGTTCCAAAGTTCTACCATTTAAGAATGACGGAGGCCACTGTGCTCTTCGGGACATGCAATGCTGTAGAAATTGTTTTATACCCTTCCCCAGATCTGTGTCTTGACACAATCCTGTCTCTGAGGTCTACGGACAATTCCTTCGTCTTCATGGCTTGGTTTTTGCTCTGACATGCACTGTCAACTGCGGGACCTTATATAGACAGGTGTGTATTGTACCCCATCTAGACTTTGCACACTATGATTTTCCCAGTCAATATTGGGAAAGTTAAATTTTCCCTACTACAACAACCTTATTTGACCTGCAATTTCCTGGCATATTTGTTCTTCTAATTTCCATTGACTAATTGGGGGTCTGTCGTACACACACCCAACAATGTGATTATCCCTTGTTCCTCAGCTCCACCGATATAGCCTCACCTCTGCCTCTCCTGAAGCACCTGTACCCCGGAACCAAGGGATATGGGGAAAAACAGGGACAGGGTACTGATTTTGGATGATCAGCCAGGATCATATTGAGTGGTGGTGCTGGCTCGAAGGGCCGAATGGCCTACTCCTGCACCTATTTTCTATGTTTCTATGGAACATTGAGCTACTAGTCCTGCTCCTCTCTTAACCAGATTTCAGTAATGGCTACAATTTCCCAGTCGCACATTCATATTCATGCTCTAAGCTCATCCGCCTTACCCTTCTGGCAATAAAATACATGCAGTTTAAACCAGGCACGTGCCGTAAGTAATTACTCAGGGTAGGCAGTCATTCGGCTTAAAAAAAAAAATCTTAAACCGCGCATGCGCAGATTGTTCTTGCCGTAAAAAATAAAAATAAGTAACAATTCAATTTTCCCAAGGCTTCTGAATCTCCTTCATTTTTAAATTACTGAATGGGTGAGGGATGGAGGATGAAGGCAGGTGGAGAGATGGTGGGAAAAAACGGGAGCACACCGGGACTTTGAATCAGTTGTCATCAAGGGACCAATTAGAGGGAGAGTTCCTTTCACAGCGTGTGGAGAGTCTGTGCGAGGGGTTAAAGATGCGGGGAGGGCATGAGTGTTGAGAAGGAGGGGGTTGGAGTTCATGTCAGACTCACTCACCGCTGCCGCAGCTCTCCGGGCATGGACAGCAGAACTGGCTGCCACTTCCGGGGAAGGAAGCAGCTCGGGTGACTGCGAACAGCCGTCGGGACCCGACAGTGGAACCGGCTGCCACTTCAGCGCCTTCTGCCGGCCCGCTCACCTCTGGCAGTGCTCTCCGTCTGAACATCTCTCACCTGCCGCTCGCCGGCTTCGCTCATGTCAACCGCTTCCCGCAAATCCTTAAATTCCCACAGCCAAGTAACCTCAATTGGTCCCTTGAGCGCGCTGTCGGAGTTTAAGGATTTGCGGGAAGTGGCTGACATGAGTGAGGCCGGCGAGTGGCAGGAGAGAGGTTTTCAGACGGAGAGCACTGCCAGAGGTGTGCGGGGACCGGCAGAAGGGGCTGTCCGGTCCCGGTGGCCACTCACAGCCACCCGAGCCAATTCACTCCCAGGCCACAATGCGGTGGCTCCGTGCCCAGAGCATTGCAAATGGATTACTGGCCCCGATCCCCTCCTTCACAACGCTCCTGCCCTCCCCGCAACTTTACCCCGGGCCAGACTCCCCAAACACTATGAAAGGAGCTCTTTTCCCCCCCCCCCCTCCCCCACCCCGGGAAATAAGGTATTTAAAAACATAAACATAGAAAATAGGTGCAGAAGTAGGCCCTTCAGCCCTTCGAGCCTGCACCGCCATTCAATATGATCATGGCTGATCATCCAACTCAGTATCCTGTACCTGCTTTCTCTCCATACCCCCTGATCCCTTTAGCCACAAGGGCCACATCTAACTCCCTCTTAAATATAGCCAATGAACTGGCCTCAACTACCTTCTGTGGCAGAGAATTCCACAGGTTCACCACTCTCTGTGTGAAAAATGTTTTTCTCATCTCGGTCCTAAAAGACTTCCCCCTTATCCTTAAACTGTGACCCCTTGTTCTGGACTTCCCCAACATCGGGAACAATCTTCCTGCATCTAGCCTGTCCAACCCCTTAAGAATTTTGTAAGTTTCTATAAGATCCCCCCTCAATCTGCTAAATTCTAGTGAGTACAAGCCGAGTCTATCCAGTCTTTCTTCATATGAAAGTCCTGCCATCCCAGGAAGTCTGAATAATAAATACAGTGCCTGGAACAATCAAATGAGCTCCTCACAACATCCTCACATCTTCATGTCAGTATCTGCTGACATGAAAAGTCTCATTTGTCTTTCACAAGTTCGAAATGACTGGTGTACCATGACACCCAGGTCTCGTTGCATCTCCCCTTTTCCTAATCGGCCACCATTCAGATAATAGTCTGCTTTCCTGTTTTTGCCACCAAAGTGGATAACCTCACATTTATCCACATTATACTGCATCTGCCATGCATTTGCCCACTCACCCAACCTATCCAAGTCACCTTGCAGCCTCCTAGCATCCTCCTCACAGCTAATACTGCCCCCCAGCTTCGTGTCATCCGCAAACTTGGAGATGTTGCGTTCAATTCCCTCATCCAGATCATTAATATAAATTGTAAATAGCTGGGGTCCCAGCCCTGAGCCTTGCGGTACCCCACTAGTCACTGCCTGCCATTCTGAAAAGGACCCGTTTACTCCTACTCTTTGCTTCCTGTCTGCCAGCCAGTTCTCTATCCACATCAATACTGAACCCCCAATACCATGTGATTTAAGTTTGTATACTAATCTCTTATGTGGGACCTTGAGAAAGCCTTCTTTTCTAAGATGGCGGATGTGCAGGAGTGGGCGCCGTTTGTATGGCCGCTGTTTGTATGGCCGCCTGCCTGCAGTCCGTCCTCTAACTTTTTTATTGTCTAAAACATTTTTTTTGGAGTCTATTCTTTCTATGTGGGTGGGGGGAACTGTTTTAACCCCAGTCCTACCTGGTCGGAGATGCGGTTTTCCTCCAAATCGCATCTCCGGTCTCCCTCGGGCTGGAGCGCCGTTTCCTGCCGGGGGGACCACAGCTTCGGCGGCACAGCGCTGGGACACCAACACGGAGCGGGCGATGCCTTGCCGGGTCGCCGCTCCGGAGAGCTGTGACCGCCGACCACCAACATCGAGCAGCCGCGCGCGGTCTGCGGTCTGAGGGCGTCCCGCCGCGGGCGGGCGGCGCTGGATCGGAAGCACCGCGGAGTCGAAGCTCCAACCGGTGCGGCCTAAACTCCACGGGCGTCGCAGTCTCCGGGGAAGGAGCGGCCGCTCCAGACATTTCTGAGCTGCTGAGGACTTTTCCACCCGATGCGGGTGGGGCCTATAATCATCGGGCTGCCGTTGCGGCGACTGGCTGCAGTGGCCTCAAACTGGCCCCAACCTCGGGTGGTCTAGGAGGAGGAGGAGAACTGGACATTTTGGTGCCTTCCCTCACAGTGGAGAGTGTAGATTCTACTGTGGGGGGATGTTCGTGTTGAATTTCTTATAGTGTGTTGTGTCATTTTTTCTACCTCTTTTTATTATTTGTATGGATAGTCTTCCCTGTAAAGCACTTTGGCTTTTGATTGAAATCGACTGAAAAGTGCTATATAAATAAATTTACTTTACTTTACTTTCTGAAAGTCCAGATATAACACATCCACTGGTTCTCCCTTATCCACTCTACTAGTTACATCCTCGAAAAATTCTATAACATTCGTCAGACATGATTTACCTTTTGTAAATCCATGCTGACTTTGTCCAATGATTTCACCACTTTCCAAATGTGCTGCTATCCCATCTTTAATAACTGACTCTAGCAGTTTCCCCCACTACCGATGTTAGACTAACTGGTCTGTAATTCCCCGTTTTCTCTCTCCCTCCCATTTTAAAAAGTGGGGTTACATTAGCTACCCTCCAATACTCAGGAACTACTCCAGAAACTAAAGAGTTTTGAAAAATTATCACTAATGCATTCACTATTTCTGGGGCTACTTCCTTAAGTACTCTGGGATGCAGCCTATCTGGCCCTGGGGATTTATCTGCCTTTAATCCATTCAATTTACCTAACACCACTTCCCGGGCTAACATGGATTTCACTCAGTTCCTCCATCTCATTTGACCCCCGGTCCCCTGCTATTTCCGGCAGATTATTTATGTCTTCCTTAGTGAAGACAGAACCAAAGTAGTTATTCAATTGGTCTGCCTTGTCCTTGTTCCCCATGATCAATTCACCTGTTTCTGACTGCAAGGGACCTACATTTGTTTTAACTAATCTTTTTCTCTTCACATATCTATAAAAGCTTTTGCAATCAGTTTTTATGTTCCCTGCCAGTTTTCTTTCATAATCTATTTTCCCTTTCCTAATTAGGCCCTTTGTCCCTCCTCTGCTGGACTCTGAATTTCTCCCAGTCCTCTGGTAGGCTGCTTTTTCTGGCTAATTTGTATGCTTCATCTTTTGTTTTGATACTATCCCTGATTTCCCTTGTTATCCATGGATGCACTACCTTCCCTGATTTATTTTTTTGCCAAACTGGGATGAACAATTGTAGTTCATCCATGCAGTCTTTAAATGCCTTCCATTGCATATCCACCGTCAACCCTTTAAGAATCAATTGCCAGTCTATCTTGGCCAATTCACGTCTCATACCCTCAAAGTTACCTTTCTTTAAGTTCAGAACCCTTGTTTCTGAATTAACAATGTCACTCTCCATCCTAATGAAGAACTCAACCATATTATGGTCACTCTTGCCCAAGGGGCCACGCACAACAAGACTGCTAACTAACCCTTCCTCATTACTCAATACCCAGTCTAGAATAGCCTGTTCTCTCGTTGGTTCCTCTACATGTTGGTTTAAGAAGCACCAGGAAATGTACTTACCGCGATATTGGTACACGAACTCCATTCTTCACTCTTTGTTTCCTAAGATACCCTTAAAATAATGACAATCCATATTTGAAAAACCCGCCAAGAAACTCGCGCTCCGCATGCTGAATTTCAGCTGCCTTCAGCCCCGCTTGTCATTGACGGCTTGAAGCGGAGCTGACGGCACGTGGGCTGCACAGACCTTCGCGTGTTACAAGTGCTGCGGGTGAAAGACATGGAGAATTATGCCTACCTAAGAGATCGATCTCTTAGATAGGCATAATTCTCCCATGCCTTTACTATTTATATTTAATAATTGCCATATCATAATTTTAGTCAGGGTAGGCAGTGCCTACCTTGCCTACCCTGACGGCACGTGCCTGGTTTAAACCAACCTTCCTTCCTCGCTCACTGCCTCTCTCCTTTGTGCTGTCAAAATGCACATAACATGTCCAAATAGGTTGTGGCAAGTTACATGGCATCTGTGGAGGTGAATGGAAATCGAGGAGGTGGGGTGGGCAATGTTTTTGCTTACATTGTCTCTGAGAAAGTACAGTCTAGATATTTGAAAAGTAAATGCAGTCTATAGGATTGAGTGAACCGCATTTTAGGATTTGTGAATATTACTAGTCATATTGGAAGTTTCTCCATTTAATCCAATTATTTTTGAGTTTAACAAATGGTATTCTCATGGAGGGGTTAAATAGGAGCAGATGATGGTTTTGTCTTTAATGGACAATAGGTGCATGAGTAGGCCATTCGGCCCTTCGAGCCGCCATTCAATGTGATCATGGCTGATCATCCCCAGGAACGGGGTACTGATTGGGGATGATCAGCCATGATCACATTGAATGGCGGTGCTGGCTTGAAGGGCCGAAAGGCCTACTCCTGCACCTATTGTCTATATTTTGTTTTATTGGCCCCTTGCCCTTCTCGAATTATCCCAGGGACAATGTCGGTGAGCCAACGTCAGTCCCAATTAATAATCACACTTCTTAAATCGTACTTATTCCTCCACTTCAAACATAAAAGAGAAAATGTTAGAAACACTCAGCAACAAAGCTATTTCTCTTTTCACATTTGCCACCTGATGTGCTGAGTATTCCTAGTATTTTCTGTGTTTATTTAAGATTTTATGCACCTAGAAGTTTTGCATTTTCACTTCAAAAGTAATTATTTGTGAAGCACTTCAAGGTATTTCGAACTTGTGAAAGATAAATGAGACTTTTCATGTCAGCAGATACTGACATGAAGATTTGAGGATGTTGTGAGGAACTCATTTGATTGTTCCAGGCACTGTATTTATTCTTCAGACTTCCTGGGATGGCAGGACTTTCATATGAAGAAAGACTGGATAGACTTGGCTTGTACTCGTTAGAATTTAGAAGATTGAGGGGGGATCTTATAGAAACTTACAAGATTCTTAAGGGGTTGGACAGGCTAGATGCAGAAAGATTGTTCCCGATGTTGGGGAAGTCCAGAACAAGGGGTCACAGTTTAAGGATAAGGGGGAAATCTTTTAGGACCGAGATGAGAAAAACATTTTTCACACAGAGAGTGGTGAATCTGTGGAATTCTCTGCCACAGAAGGTAGTTGAGGCCAGTTCATTGGCTATATTTAAGAGGGAGTTAGATGTGGGCCTTGTGGCTAAAGGGATCGGGGGATATGGAGAGAAGGCATGTACAGGATACCGAGTTGGATGATCAGCCACGATCATATTGAATGGCGGTGCAGGCTAGAAGGGCCGAATAGCCTACTTCTGCACCTATTTTCTATTTTTCTATGTTTCTTGTTTAAAGGCATGCTTAGAGGTTGGGAGTTGTTACAGACAATGCATGGCACTGCAGCTCCGACAGCGTGTTGCCAGTGTTTCTACTGCCACACTGTGGATTAACGATGCTATTACACAAATGTGATCCTCAGACGGATCCTCAGACAATTTGGATATTGTGCTTCAAAACCAAAAAAATCTAGCACATAACAGATCATAGCTAATTGCAATCAGGTTTTCGTAAATTATATGATAAAGGTATTTTCTAATGGATTCATGATGGTTTAGTGCAGAAATTCCAAGGGTATCTCCAATCCTATTGACTTGAGGAAGCTGGCAAAACAATCAAAAGTAAGGATAGACACAAAATGCTGGAGACAGGCAGCACCTCTGGATAGAAGGAATGGGTGACATTTCGAGTTGAGACCCTATAATTGTCATCTGTACCAAAAAAATCAGAACCGTGAAATTCTTATTTGCAGCCGCATAACAGGTCTGTAAACACAGTACATATAGACAACAAAAAATAAATAAATAAACAGATTATTAGTGCATAAGCATTCCAAAGACAATTAGTAGTTTAGTTGGTGTTTGTAGAGTTCAATTGCCTGATAGTTGTTGGGAAGAAGTTGTTCCTGAACCTGGAGGTCATAGTTTTTTAAACTATCTTCTTCCTGATGGTAGGAGTAAAACGAGAATGTGGCCAGGGTGGTGTGGGTCATTGATGATACTGGCTGCACCTCCTATAGGCCCCTTTGATGGTGGGGTGACAGTGCTCATGAAGGACCAGGTGGTATCTACTACTTTTTGCAATCTTCTTTGTTCCTGGGAGTTCAAGTTGCAGAACCAGGCCATGATGTAACCAGTTAATATGTTATGTATAGGACTTCTGTACATGTTCAAGAGAATATTTGTTGATGCACCAAATCTCTTTAATATTCGAAAGAGCTAGAGGTGTTGATGGGCTTTCTTTATCATTGCATCAATTTGCTGGCCCCAAAGGACAGATCTTTAGAGGTATGCACACTCAGGAACTTGAAGTTGTTTACTCTCTCCACCATGTTGGAGGACAGGTTTGTGGAACCTCAGCCTTTCTCTTCTAAATCAACAATCAACTCCTTGAACTTACTGACATCGAGAGCAAGGTGATTGTTCTGGCACTATTCATTCAGATGATCGATCTCCTTCCTATACTCTTACTCATCATTATCCGTAATTCGTCCATCTACGGTGGTGACGTCAGCGAATGTAAAGGTGGGGTTTAACTGTGTCTGACTATACAGTCATGGGTTTAGAGTGGGGGTGAACACACAGCTTTGAGGTGCCCCTTATTTGACAGTTATCGTGGAGGAAATGCTGTTGCCAATTCGTACTGTTGTGTTCTATTGATGAGGAAGTAGAGGATTGCAAAGGATTCAGAAGAGAGACTCCGTTCCCTGAGCCTGGTGATAAGTTTGGAGGGGATGATGATGTTAAATGTCGAGTAGTAGTTGGTGAACAACAGCCTGATGCATGTGTTCTTATGTCCAAGTGGTCCAATGCAGAGTGAAGAGCCAGTCCCAGGAATATTCCCTGTTGATTTATTATGTTGTTTGGCAAAGTGTTGTGAATCCAGGTTCTTGCTAAGGTAGGAGTTGATATGCGCCATAACCAACCTCTCAAAGCACCTAATCTCCACAGACGTACATGTCACCTTGCTCTTCTCGGGGACTGGTATTATTGATGGCCTTTAAAGTATGTGGGAACCGCAGACCTCACTAATGAGAGAGTGAAGATTCCCACAAAAACTCCAGTCAGTTGATCTCCGCAGATTTTGAGGACGTGGTCAGGTCCAGGCGGTTTCCGAGGGTTCACCCTCGTGAAAGATCTTCAGACATCGTCCTCGGTGGCTGAGATTACAATGTCATCAGGGGTTATGGTGTCAAAGGAGGCACATCAGTCTTCTCCCTATCTAATGTGTAGAACGCATTGGGCACATCGGGGACTAATGCCTCGCTGTTGCTTGAGCTGTCCATTAGTTTCACCTTGTAAGAAGCCCTGCCACAGCTGCCGAACGTCCATCTAAGCGTTATTGGGGACATTGACCTGATTAACAGCAGTGACAGTCTCTAGAATTATTGACCCCCTTGCCCCAAATTTCTGTTCTTTCTCTGCGTTCCTGCTGAGACTTATTCCTCCCGACCGCGTTGACGTTCTACTCTACAGGAGAGCACATGCCATCCGCTCTCCGCACTATACCTATCCAGAAACTTAAGCTGTTTAAGCTCCAAAACCCTGAATTTGTTCCCTTTATTTTGTTTTCTTTCTTTTCTTCCTAAAAAAATCTATCAATCTGAAGCTGCGATTGTGCTTCCTGTCACTGTGGGCTTTCAGATGTGCACCTTTTTGTGTCATTTTCTGAAAATCACAATGGAATGTTTCCATATTTTATTTTTGTTGTAATGGTTAAATTTGATTGATCTTGAGGTGCAAGGACAAAGGAGCCTACAGTGTGACTTGTTCTAATGTCTTGTATTTGAATTCAAGCTGCATGAAAATGTTGATAACATTCTTTGTCTGCCTTTCATTATAATTATGTAATGTAATTTGTGGTATAACTAATTAGTGTGAACAGAAAAACCCCATCCCTGGTCTCCAATCCTCAAAGGAAATTAGAAGTCATCAATTTGAAATACCTGTATTTTCTCTCGTTACAAAGTTGAATCAATTGCATCGTTTTTGTGCATTGTAAAATCTAATTTTGTCAAATTTTCTTTGAAAAATCCATTAATATTTTTTTGACCACTGTATGGTAATGAATTGGTCGTCTTGTTGTGTTTCTTAAAACTAAAGGGCCTGTCCCACTTGGGCGATCTAATCCGCGAGTTCTGGCGAGTTTGCCCTCGAGTCATACTCGCAGCATGGTCGACACGAGGTCATAGGAGGTCTTCGTAACTCTCCTTCATGCTCGAGAGTGGTCTCCGAGTACTCGAGGCTTCAACTAGGTTGCGGCGTTTTTTCCAATATGTTAAAAAATGCCCGCGAATAAAAAAAGGTCGCCATGGAAAAAATTGATACTTTTTTTACTTGTAGGTTTAGTCGTAGTAGGTCGCAGTAGGTCGGCATGATAGTCGTAGGTAATCGAGGGTAGTCGTAGATTGTCTTCATCATAGTCGAAGGGAAATCGAAGGACATCGTCTTCACTCTCCACTATTCGGTGTCCAATTTTCCCAAAGGTAGTCGTAGCTAGTCGAAGCTAGTCTTCAACATAATCGAAGGAGGTCTTGTACATAGTCAAAGGAAGTCTTCAACATGTCATTTTTTCAAACTCTTCTAAACTCGCCAATTAGGTCGCCTAAGTGGGACAGCCCCTTTAACCTCTTTCAAAAAGAAAACAATTGCAGATTGTGAAAATCTGAAATAACAGTAAGATTATTAAGACACCAAGCAGGTCACGCAGCATTTTCAGAGAGAGGAACCTGCAGTTATGAACAATGGGCATTGAGCTTGTATATTTACTAGATTCTCTCAGAAATTATTGCTGGCCAGTGTTTAGTTTAGTTTATTATTGTCATGTGTATCGAGGTACAGTGAAAAGCTTTTGGTGTCATAATTTGGTTTTTAATTTGTCTAGAGATACAGCGCGGAAACAGGCCCTTCGGCCCACCGCATTGACCAGCGATCCCTGCACATTAACACTATCCTACACACACGATTGACCTACAAACCTATACGTCTTTGGAGTGTGGGAGGAACCACCGTAGCCTTCCATAAATGATTGCTGAGGGCATTTTATTCTATTAATTCACAGATTAATTTGTTCCACTTGGAGAATTTGTCTTTTGTGTGGAAATGGGAGAGCCTGATGAACCTGGTAACATTACCACACGAAATATTACCCATTCACTGAGAAGCCATTGATTCAACAGAAAGGCTTACATAGTTTGAGGAGCTACCTCTTGTTAACCAAATATCTTCCAGCAGATTCTCCCTGCCTCTCTTCCTTTGTTGCAAAGTCATCACCCGAAATGGTAATTGTTTCTCTCTCCACGCATTTTTCTGCTTTGCTTCCCAGCATGTCCACATTGCTTCCACTTAAACATTGTGTAAAGCACATGCAGGGAGATCAGCTTTCTCAGAAGTCTTTGACATCTATATTACTAAAAGTCTGATCTTGACCACTTCCTGTTCGGTATATTGATTTTAGAAAAAACGCTGCCACATACGGCTGTGAATTTTGGCCATCTTACTTAGAGTCCCCCTCCCCTGCGCAGGACAAGAGGATTTTTCCCATCGATGAAAAATAAAAGAGTTATTAGTGTTTAGAAAATGTTGAGATTCTCTCTCCTGAAGGCCACGGCCCTTCTGGAGGGACTATAAATCCCAGAAGTGTTGAGTGCCTCAGTCAGTCTCTGCAAGATGGGGGAGCGAGAGGGTCACGTCTCTCAGTCTGAGCTGTGAATAACAATGAACACATGTCTACTAAACTGAGTGGTTTTACTGACCTGTAAGTGCCCTTAATGTGGTTGGAAAATATAGTTTGGAAATGCTAAAGCTGCGTTGCCTTTGGTTTGGAAATGCTAAAGCTGTGTTGCCTTTGGTTTGGAAATGCTAAAGCTGTGTTGCCTTTGGTTTGGAAATGCTAAAGCTGTGTTGCCTAATTAAAGTTACCTTGCCTAATTAAAGTTGCCTTGCCTAATCAAAGTTGCCTTGCCTTCTATATAATTAAAAGTCTAATCTTGACCACTTTCTGATTGCGCTTTGTATTGATTTTAGAAAAAAACGCTACCATGTACGTCTGTGATTTTTGGCCATCTTACTCAGTCCCCCTCCGCTCTTCAGGTGCCGAGGATTTTTCCCATCGATGAAAAATAAAAGAATTATTAGTGTTTAAAAAATGTTGAGATTCTCTCTCCTGTCAATCACGCCATGAAGGCCACTATATAACCCAAAAGTGTGTGTGGTTCAGTCTCTACAAGATGGAGGAGGGAGAGGTCACGACTCGCTGTCTTTAGTGGCCTTGCACCCTGCTTGAAATGGTATGAAACTGCACTTGAATTTGGTGGCCTTGCACCCTGCTTGAAATGGAATTTCAAGGAATAGCCGTGAGTCAACTGCCAGCCCACCAGCCGTGAGTGAGTGAGCTGCCAGCCCAACAGGCTTGAGTGACTAAGCTGCCAGCCCAAGAATCCATTCGGTCCACAATGTCCATACTAGCCCTGTGGAAACCAGTCCCTTCAGCCCACAACACCCATACTAGCGCTCCAGAAAGCCCCCACCCCCCACTGGCCACCAATATTGGAATTGGTGGAGAGGTGGAATATTGCGTTGGGGGACCAGCCCTCCTGTGTGATACTGAGACCCCCCACTTAGTCTAGTAAAGATTACAAATTGGGGAGAAAAACCTGGAGTAGAGCAAGAGGGACAGGGTATTGAAGGAATTTATTACTAAGTTAATTCACCATTCCAGAGGAAGGCATGAAATAAAATTTGGTCATCACTAAAGCCTTAATAGATTTAATAGGAGCATGAGGGGTAACTTTTTCACACAAAGTGTGGTGGGTGTATGGAACAAGCTGCCAGAGGAGGTAATTGAGGCAGGGACTATCCCAACATTTAAGAAACAGTTAGACAGGTACATGGATTGGACAGGTTTGGAGGGATAAGGACCAAACACTGGCAGGTGGGACAAGTATAGCTGTGACATGTTGGCCGGTGTGGGCAAGTTGGGCTGAAGGGCCTGTTTCCACACTGTTTCACTCTAAGACTCTAATTGGGTGGCACATTTTCAGTGGTTTATTTTGTTGGCTAAACCCTTCCTACACTCATCGTAAAATATTCGATGTTTAGACAACTGGTCATGACACCTTTAAATTATATCAGTTGTTAGCCAAGAGGGGGCAGCATTTAATTAATATAATTTTTACAGGATTCAAAATCAGATGACTGGAAAACCAAAATCAGCAAGTTATCTGGGTTGTTGGGTTGCTACTCAGTGCAAAGATGAAATGAATGCACCGGGAAGCTAAGCTTTCCTGACCCTTCAAAGAATAAATAGGAAAAGAAGTAAGAATAAGCTATTGTGCCACAGGGAGATGATGAAATTCAAGATCCATGCACATAATCTCTGGCTGAACCTCTGAAATGTTAATCCCTAGGTGGAATTATTTGAGCTGTAGATTGTATTTTATCTTAGAAATGGCAGTGTATCCAACAATACCTATTTGTGCATGATATTTCTTACTAAATCTTAAGAGAATAAAAATGCTTCAAGAAACATTTGATGATTATTTGAAAATAGCTAGGAAGCTCTGTTTTGAAAATTTGTCAATTTGCTTCCTGTATAAATTGGTTGTGATTTCTTATTATGGAACTGTCAAAATATGCTAGACATTTGAGATGATTAGGTCCTAGGCTTTCAACTGTTTTCAATTATTCTGTCCATTCCTTTCAGCAGAACTATTTTAAATGGGGAAGCAGTTAATGCTTCAGCATTGAAAATTCACATTGAACGTACATTTTTACGAGAGTATTAAGCCTATTGGCAGTTTCTAACTGCACATATTAGCTTGATTTTCATCAGTTCTTTGTGTTGTTGGCTGACTTTTCAGAGATGGAGGCATTAATTAAAGCCATCAAACACTTGTATTGCTCTGTGGGTTTGTTGTGTAATGTCTATACTTGTAGATTTCAGTGCTAAAAGTTAATGGACTTTAATAGAGGAGGGGGGAGGGAGGTGTTTGTAGAAGTGACCTAAATTTAGAGAGTTCATAACTCCTACTGCTGGGTTGTAAGCTGACCAAGCGGATATGATGTGCTGTTAAAGAAGGAACTGCAGATGCTGGAAAATCGAAGGTACACAAAAATGCTGGAGAAACTCAGCGGGTGCAGCAGCATCTATGGAGCGAAGGAAATAGGCAACGTTTCAGGCCGAAACCCTTCTTCAGACTGAAAGGGGGTGGGGAGAAGAAAGGAAAAAAGAAAAAAGGCGGAGGAGGAGCCCGAGGGCTGGGGGTTGGGAGGAGACAACCAGAGGGCTGAGGAAGGGGAGGAGACAGCAAGGGATAGCAAAATTGGGAGAATTCAATGTTCATGCCCCCAGGATGTAGACTGCCCAAGCGGAATATGAGGTGCATTTCCTCCAATTTCCGGTGTTGCTCGCTGTGGCCATGGAGGAGACCCAGGACAGAGAGGTCAGATACGGAATGGGAGGGGGAGTTGAAGTGCTGAGCCACCGGGAGGTCAGGTTGGTTATTGCGGACCGACCGGAGGTGTTCGGCGAACCGATCGCCAAGCCTCTGCTTGGTTTCACCGATGTAGATCAGCTGACATCTAGAGCAGCGAATGCAATAGATGAGGTTGGAGGAGATGCAGGTGAACCTCTGTCGCACCTGGATATGATGTGTTGTTCCTCAAATTGGTGCGTGGCTTTACTCTGATAATGGAGGAGGCCTAGGACAGAAAGTTCAATATGGGAAGGGGAGTTGAAATGGTTAGCCACCGTGAGATCCAGTAGGCCTTGACGGGCCAAGTGTAAGAGTTCAGTGAAACATAGTATTGCAGATGATGGTTAATACGCAGAAGATACACAAAGTGCTGGAGTAACTCAGCGGGTCAGGCAGAATTCCAAGATAGAATATGTCAGCAACTCAGGGAGAAGGAGGAGCAGAAGGCGGTGGAAGGGAGAAGTCAAGTGGACAGCATCGGGGGAGGGGGGGGGGGGTGGTTCTGTTGACTGATAAAAGCTGGAAATAAACTGTCCTGAATCTGGAGATGTGCATTTCCAAACTTCTATACCTTTTGCCTGATGGGAGAGAGGAGAACATGGAGTGACTGGGTTGAGACCCATCCCTGATGATGCTGGTGGCCTTGCCAAAGCCATGTGAAGTGCAGTTGCATTATGGTTAGTCAGAAATGATTCACCTTCAATCATCAAAACCATCTTAGAAACATAGAAAATAGGTGCAGGAGTAGGCCATTTGGCCCTTCGAGCCAGCACTGCCATTCAATATGATCATGGCTGATCATCCAAAATCAGTACCCCATTCCTGCCTTCTCACCCTTGATTCCGTTAGCCCTAAGAGCGAAATCTAACACTCTCTTGAAAACATCCATTGAATTGGCCTCCACTGCGTTCTGTGGCAGAGAATTCCACAGATTCACAACTCTCTGGGTGAAAAAGTTTTTTCTCATCTCATTCCTAAATGGCCGACCCCTTATTCTTAAACTGTGATCCCTGTTTCTGGATGCCCTCCAACATCGGGAAAAATGTTCCTGCATCTACCCTGTCCAATAAGCGAGTTCAGTATTCTGAAAAACACAAGGAATCATGGGATTTGTCAGTCGCTATAAAGAAAAAGCGAACGAAGCGCTGGCTGAACAAACTCTTTACAAATGCTAACCTTTATTCATAATTAATGTGTAAAAATATATTTAATCTGAGGAACAGGGGTGCCAGGTAGCGGGAGAGCGGGGTGTAACAGCGAGAGTGAGTGAGACGGGAGGGAATGAACCGGCGGAGAGACATTCTCGGCTGCTGCGTGCACAGACCTGCACCTCATCCGCAGCCAGGATCGAACCTAGTTCCCCGTCCCACCCAGCGGCTGCCGGCCAACCCCCCTGGCGCCGGCAAAAGCCGAGCACCAACCATCAATGGGGACATACACAAAACTCTGCAGCAACTCAGCTGGACAGGCAGCATCCCGGGAGAAAAGGAATGGGTGACGTTTCGGGTCGAGACCCTTCTCCAGAGATGTTGCCTGACCTGCCAAGCCACCGCAGCACCCCGTGTGCATCCCCGCCGATGACCGGCACCGATGGGGCCAACCGACAGTCCCTGGCTCGCCCGGGAGCCGGAGCCAAGCCGGAGCTAGCGCCTCCCCACCGCGCTGACTGCAAGTCCGGGCCGGCGCCCCGCCATCCCAGGGCCACCCCGAACACTTCCGGCCACCCCCGGGCAGTTACGGGACACCCGGGAGGGGACGGCCCAGCAGCAACTCAACAGCGCATGCAGCGCCGGAGACCCGGCCTCGAGCACGGACCCGCTCACTCACCGAAGCATAAAGTAATAAAAACAACAAAATCATCGTAGCTTTGTAAAAAGGAACAATAAATACAACTAATTCACAGTTTGTAAGCAGTATTTTCTCACCTAGAAGAATCAAAGCTGGAAAATACGGATGAAATGAAGTTCTATATGTACTGCTTCCATCTATGTTTATACAGAGTGACCTATGACCTGGGCATACGCAGTCGGAATACCAAACTCGCTTATCCCCTAAGAATTTTATACGTTTCTATAAGCTCACCTCTCATCCTTCTAAATTCCAGCGAATAAGAATGAATGAATGAATGGATACGTTTATTGGCCAAGTGTGTACACATACTAGGAATTTGCCTTGGTGCTCCGCTCGCAAGTAACAACATGACATACAGTAAACCATTAAGAATAAAACATAAAACATTAAAACATTAATTTAAAAAATGTATAGTTAAACATGTGTATGAAATAAAATACCAGAGCAAAATGAGGCTACAGATTTTTGGTTATAGAGTAGAGCTACTGCTCGTGGAAACAAAGCTGTTTTTACGTCTGGCTGTGGCAGCTTTGATGGTCCGGAGTTGCCTTCCAGAGGGAAATGCTTGAAAGGGTTTGTGACCAGGGCGAGAGGGGTTAAAGATGATCTTACCCGCTCGCTTCTTGGCCCTTGCAGTGTACAGTTCGTCAATAGGGGGAAGGTTGCAGCCAACAACCTTCTCAGTTGATCGAACGATTCGCTGCAGCCTCCGGATGTCGTGCTTGGTGGCTGAGCCAATCCAGACCATGATGGAGAAGGTGAGGACAGACTCTACGATGACCGTGTAGAATTGGACAATCATTGCCTGGGGCAGATTATGCTTCCTCAGCTGCCGCAGGAAGTACTTCCTCTGTTGGGCCTTATTGACTGTGGAGTCGATGGTGGCCCCCCATTTAAGGTCCTTGGAGATGATGGCTCCAAGGAAGTTAAAGGACTCCACAGGTGTGACTGTGGTGTTGTTGATGGTGAATGAGGGGAGGGGGAGCTCTCCTAAAGTCTACTATCAATTCCACCGTCTTAAGAGTATTGAGCTCCAGGTTGTTACGAAGGCACCAGGATGCCAGCTGTGTCACTTCTTGTCTGTAGGCAGATTCCTCCCCATCCTGGATCAGTCCACTCAGGGTTGTGTAGTCTGCAAACTTGAGAAGCTTGACAGTGGAGTCAGTGGAGGTGCAGTCATTAGTGCAAAGAGAGTAAAGGTGAGGAGAGAGTACGCAGCCTTGCGGTGCTCCTATGCCGAGGGTCTGCAGGTCTGAGATGTGCTCTCCCAGCTTCACATGCTGCTTTCTGTCTGTCAGGAAGCTGGTGATCCACTGACAGAGGGGTTCAGGCACAGTCAACCGGGAGAGTTTGGAGTGTAGTAGCTCTGGCACAATGGTGTTGAATGTAGAGCTAAAATCAACAAACAACATTCTTGTATACATCCCCTGGCAGTCTAGGTGCTGGAGGATGAAGTGCAGGCCCAGGTTGACTGTGTCATCCACAGACCTATTGGCCCGGTATGCAAACTGCAGAGGGTCTGTAATATTTTTCAGCTGGACCAGCACAAGTCTTTCAAGGGCCTTCATGACTACAGATGTCAGTGTGACTGGCTTGTAGTCATTTTTGGGTACAGGGACAATAGTGGAGACTTTGAAGCAAGCAGGGACAGTACAGGTTTGCAGGAACTGGTTGAAAATGTCTGTGTAGACCGGAGCCAGTTGTTCGGCACAGAGCTTGAGGATAGAGGAGGAAACATTGTCCAGTCCTGGAGATTTCTGGCTTTTCTGTCTTCTGAATAGTTCTCCACCTCCTCAATTTCTATTGTTGGTGATGGAGAAGTGGCCAGACTGATGTTGTGCAGCACGGAGGGGGTGGATAGTGGGCGAGGGCCCAGTCTTTGCAGACTGGAGTCAGGCTGTAAATGTGTGTAAAGTGGTGATTGGAGAGGGGTGGGAGGGAAATAGTGCAGTCTTTGCAGACTGGAGTCAGGCTGAGAGTAGGTGTGAATTGGTGATTGGGGAGGGGGTACCAGGGTTATGTTTCTGTCTATCGAACCTGCAGTACAACTCATTCAGGTCGTTGGTCAGCTGACGATTGTCCAGGAGCAGGGGATTTTCTTCTTGTACCTGGTGATTTCTTGCAAGCCCTTCCAAACTGAAGAAGAGTCATGAGCTGAGAACTTGCTCCTCAACTCAGATTGTTAAGGGCTTGGACACACTAGAGGCAGGAAACATGTTCCCGATGTTGGGGGCGTCCAGAACCAGGGGCCACAGTTTAAGAATAAGGAGTAAGCCATTTAGAACGGAGACGAAGAAACACTTTTTCTCACAGAGAATGGTGAGTGTGTGGAATTCTCTGCCTCAGAGGGCGGTGGAGGCAGGTTCTCTGGATGCTTTCAAGAGAGAGCTAGATAGGGCTCTTAAAAATAGCGGAGTCAGGGGATATGGGGAGAAGGCAGTAACGGAGACGAGGATCCCCCAACATCGGGATCATCTCTGACCTCTCTCACCCTGGCCACAAACTCTTTGAATCATTTCTCTCTGGAAGGTGACTCTGGACTGTCAAAGCTGCCACAGCCAGACATAAAAACAGCTTTTTTCCATGAGTAATAGCTCTACTCAATAACCAAAAATCTGTAGCCTCCTTTTGCTCTGGTATTTTATTTCATACACATGTTTAATCAATAATGTTTTATTATTAATGTTTAATGTTTTACATGTCATTCCTAACTGTCACTATGTCATGTTGTCACTTGCGGGCAGAGCACCAAGGCAAATTCCTTGTATGTGAATACTTGGCCAATAAACCTATTCAAAATGTATAAAAATAGCCTTTAATAAAATCTGACTGTGCACTTTAACCACATGTGATTTTTTTCTATTACAAATCTCAAATTGTGGAGTACAGAGGCAAATAAATAAATGATGGGTCTTCGACTTTGTCCCAAACATTATGGAGGGCACTGGAGCTCTTAGGGCTAACGGTATCAAGAGATGTGGGGAAAAAGCAGGAACAGGGTACTGATAATCAGCCATGATGATATTGACTGGAGGTGCTGGCTCGAAGGGCTGAATGGCCTACTCCTGCACCTACTTTCTATGTTTCTATGTTTCAATCACCATTGGCCCAACCTTCTCAACCATGATAAAGTAGAAATCTTTCCAGACAAACCTGTTGGAATTCCTTCAGCAAGTAACAAGTAGGATAGACAAAGGAGAGTTGTTGTTTACCTGGATTTTGCAGAAGGCCTTTGATGGCTGCTGCTAAACATAGAAACATAACATAGAAAATAGGTGCAGGAGGAGGCTATTCGGCCCTTCGAGCCATACCGCCATTCATTGTGATCATGGCTGATCGTCCCCAATCAATAACCCGTGCCTGCCTTCTCCCCATATCCCTTGACTCCACTAGCCCCTAGAGCTCTATCTAACTCTCTTAAATCCATCCAGTGATTTGGCCTCCACTGTCCTCTGTGGCAGGGAATTCTACAAATTCACCAAGATAGAAGACCATGGTATTAGAGGCTTTACTAGCATGGATAGAAAATTGTCTAACTGGTCGAAGAGTGAGAATAAAGGAGGCTTCTGGTTGGCTGCCAGTGACTAGTGGTGTTCTACAGAGGTCAGTGTTGGATTCAAGATTCAAAACTTTATTGTCATTGTGCAGTGTACAAGTACAGAGACAATGAAATGTAGTTAGCATCTCACCCAGAAGTGCGAACACAGAATAATGGAACAGTAAAATATATATATGTAAATACAGTAGCAGTAGTGCAATTTTCGGGGGGGGGGGGGGGGGGGAGGAGATCAGTCACTGGGGGAAGAGGGGGGGGGGGATCACTGGCAATCTCCAAGGTGCAGAGTTAAGTAGGGTAACATCCGCAGGGAAGAAACTGTTCCTGAACCTGCTGGTCCGGCAATGGAGAGACCTGTAGCGCCTCCCAGATGGGAGGATGGTAAACAGTCTGTGGTTGGGGTGAGAGCAGTCCTTGACGATGCTGCGCACCCTTCGCAGACATCGCTTGCTCTGGACAGACTCAATGGAGGGGAGTGAGGAACCGGTGATGCGTTGGGCAGTTTTCACCACCCTCTGCAGTGCTTTCCGGTCGGAGACAGAGCAGTTGCCATACAGTTGTGATACAGTTGGTAAGGATGCTCTCGATGGTGCAGCGGTAGAAGTTCACCAGAATCTGAGGAGACAGATGGACGGACCTTCTTTAGTCTTCTCACGAAGAAGAGACGCTGGTGAGCTTTCTTGATCAGTGTTGAGGTATTGTGGGTCCAAGAGAGGTCATCAGAGTTGTTGACCCCCAGAAACCTGAAGCTGGAAACACGCTCCACCTCCGTCCCGTTAATATGTATGGGGGTGTGCGTGCCGCCCCTAGACCTTCTGTAGTCTACAATGAGCTTCTTGGTCTTCTTGGTGTTAAGGGCCAGGTTGTTGTCAGCGCACCATGCTGCTAGGAGCTGGACCTCTTCCCTATAGGCCGACTCATCGTTGTCGCTGATGAGGCCAATCACCATTGTATCATCTGCATACTTGATTATGGTGTTAGTACCATGTGCAGTCGTAGGTGAAGAGGAGTAGAGGAGAGGGCTCAGCACACAGCCCTGTGGAACGCCGGTGGTGAGGGTTGTAGACGTGTGGTTGTCTAACCTAACAGACTGGGGTCTGTTGGTTAGAAAGTCCAGTATCCAGTTGCAAAGGGAGGGGTTGATGCCCAGGTCAATGGTGATTGGAATGTTTTAATTGAAACATAGGATTCTGAGGCTTATCAGGGAAGATACAAATCTAAAACGAGGAGATAAGGAATGAAGACCGAGTTGAGAGGCACATTTTAAAGTGCACAAGGCCTAGATAGAATGGATGTGGTGGCAAGGATGTTTCCACTAGTGGGCGAGTCTAGAACCAGGGGGCACAGTCTCACAATAAAAGGATGTACCTTTAGAATGGAAACGAGGAAGAATTTATTTAGTCAGAATGGTGAATCTGTGGAATTCATTGCCACAAATGGCTGTGGATGCCAAGTCATTGGGTATTTTTAAAGCAGAGATTAATAGGTTCTTGATTAGTAAGGGTGTCAAAGTTTTCAGAGAGTTGGCAGGAGAATGGACTTGAGAGGGAAAGATACTGATCAGCCATGATGGAGTAGACCCAAAGGGCCGATTGGCAGTTGTGAAAAGTAAACGGGTCCTTTTCACAATGGCAGGCAGTGACTAGTGGGGTACCGCAAGGCTCAGTGCTGGGACCCCAGCTATTTACAATTTATATTAATGAACTGGATGAGGGAATTGAAAGCAACATCTCCAAGTTTGTGGATGACACTAAGCTGGGGGGCAGTGTTAGCTGTGAGGAGGATGCTAGGAGACTGCAAGGTGACTTGGATAGGCTGGGTGAGTGGGCAAATGTTTGGCAGATGCAGTATAATGTGGATAAATGTGAGGTTATCCACTTTGGTGGCAAAAACGGGAAGGCAGACTATTATCTAAATGGTGGCCGATTAGGAAATGGGGAGATGCAGCGAGACCTGGGTGTCATGGTACACCAGTCATTGAAAGTAGGCATGCAGGTGCAGCAGGCAGTGAAGAAAGCGAATGGTATGTTGGCCTTCATAGCAAGAGGATTTGAGTATAGGAGCAGGGAGGTTCTACTGCAGTTGTACAGGGTCTTGGTGAGACCACACCTGGAGTATTGCGTACAGTTTTGGTCTCCAAATCTGAGGAAGGACATTATAGCCATAGAGGGAGTGCAGAGAAGGTTCACCAGACTGATTCCTGGGATGTCAGGACTTTCATATGAAGAAAGACTGGATAGACTTGGCTTATACTCGCTAGAATTTAGGAGATTGAGAGGGGATCTTATAGAAACGTACAAAATTCTTATGGGGTTGGACAGGCTAGATGCAGGAAGATTGTTCCTGATGTTGGGGAAGTCCAGGACAAGGGGTCACAGCTTAAGGATAAGGGGGAAATCCTTTAAGACCGAGATGAGGAAAAACTTTTTCACACAGAGAGTGGTGAATCTTTGGAACTCTGCCACAGAGGGTAGTTGAGGCCAGTTCATTGGCTATATTTAAGAGGGAGTTAGATGTGGCTCTTGTGGCTAAAGGGATCAGGGGGTATGGAGAGAAGGCAGGTACGGGATACTGAGTTGGATGATCAGCCATGATCATATTGAATGGCGGTGCAGGCTCGAAGGGTCGAATGGCCTACTCCTGCACCTATTTTCTATGTATCTATGTATCTATGTATTTAGCAATGCTTCACTTGGGTAGCACGCAAAACAAACATTTTCACTGTATCACAATAATAACCCTTTACCAACAGCAGATAGAAAATATGTTCAGTTTGATCTTTAGAACTACTACTTGTCATTCAAGAATGCTTAATTCAGTTAATTATAAGCATGGGTCCACATGACAAACAACTATTAGGCAGTGACTTGCCAATCTTATTTGGAGGCTTTGCAGGGTGCTGGATGACATTAGTCAACATTTTGCAGTGTTACCATCAAATAAATACGTCGTGTGTTGACTTATATTTGTGCATAGAGAGATTTTCTGTATATGTAACTGTGATATGCTTGGCTTAATAGTGCTTGATATTAATACTAGTTGTCTAAAATAGAAAATCTCTCACAAGACTAAAAATTAAGTAAACAAAGGTAACTAAATCCAAAATATTTGCTATTTATTCACTTCTAAGTTCCCTGTTAACTCTGTGCTGCACGCATGTGTTTAGAGTTTAGTTTAGAGGATAAGCGTGGAAACAGGCCCTTCGGCCCACCGAGTCCATGTTGACCAGCGATCCCTGCACACTAAAGGGCCTGTCCCACGATGCGAGTTCACCCAAGAGCTCTCCCGAGTAAAAACAAAAAATCAAACTCGTGGTACCTCATCACGAGTATTTTTTTACTCTTGGAAATTTTTCACACTGTTGAAAAAGCTTCACGAGTTTCCGCGTTTCCCGAGTACCTGCCGTTAGCATTACGAGTCATCCACGAGCTCCGACGTACCCGCTACGTACATTCTACGTACTTACCACGAGTTTGATTTTTTAAAAACTCGGGAGAGCTCTTGGGTGAACTCGCACCGTGGGACAGGCCCTTAACACACACTCAGGACAATTTACAATTTTACCGTAGCCAATTAGCCCACAAATCTGTATGTCTTTGGAATGCGGGAGGAAACCCACGTGGGTCTCGGGGAGAACATACAAACTCCGTATAGACAGCACCTGTAGTCAGGTTCGAGACTGGGTCTCTGTTGCAGCAAATCTACCGCTGCACCACCGTGCTGTGCCTCCCCATTGTAATTAATTGGAAAATAATATTAATTGAAAGATTTTTTTATTTTTTAGATTTTTCAATTCCTTTTATTAAAAGTTTTGAAAGGTGTTATTTTTTTTCAAATTTAACTCTTTTTGACATAAAGCAGCATAAAGCTTTTTCCAGATGCAGTAGAAGACCTGGATTAATGTTGCCACACTTAGTTTTTTGTGCTTTCCAAATGGAAAATGCTTGACTTAGTCAATTAATGTGATTAATTAAAATGTAGCAGACGTAGCTGAATAAGCTATACTGAGGAACATAGAATGCAGATTTAGTGTTGTGAGGTAAGCCTACTGTTATTGTTAAAGCCTCAAACAGTAGCGGCCTTTGTTGAGCAGTTGACAGTGCAGATGGCCAAGATGGCTCTGCGGTTCAATTTGACAGGCTTTGCCCATTACTCCTGGATAATCCAGCATGGTGCAGTGGAAGCAGGGTGGTCTCACTGTCCAAGTTCATTTTAATAGGCTTATGGGCGTTAATCCAAAGCACGATAGGTCACATGTGCACTCTACTGACCTCCTTATACTCCAGAGAAATAAGATTTTTTTCAACGGACTACAACACCGCATCTTCTGTAAGGTATAGTATTTTAAGAATTTTTGGAAAAAGTGACAAATATCTTAAATATGTTCAAGGCCAAAGTGGCAAATGTTAGAATTTGAATACAAGTGGGACACTCCATCATATAATCCCACTTTACAGTAAAAAGTTACAAAGAGCCTTGTAAAAATTGTAAAAAAAATTAAACCATCAATGTATTGTTTGAATTTTGGTATATTTACCAAATTACTATGGTAGCTTTAAAGAGCTGACATTCTATTGAAATATTATTAATGCATAATTTGTGGCAATCTGCTACAAGATTTTCATTGTACCTGTACCTCCCATACTTGTGTATATGATGGTAAACTCAAATTGACTTGAATTTCAATTATAGAATACCTCTCAGTGGCTCGTTGCAAATTCATTCTGATGCATTTCCTTAGTACCCGTATTTCCCGGCAATGAAGACATTTTTTACCCAGAAATAAGGCACGAAAATTTACCTGCGAAGCTTAGGTTGTTAGCCAAGACAGATAGACTTGGCTATCCCTCAGTTCAGCAACATCAAGAACGATGTTGCTGTACTGAGGGATAGCCAAGTATTGTGAAGTATTGTGTGGAGTTTCGGTCCCCTAATTTGAGGAAGGACATTCTTGCAATTGAGGGAGTGCAGCGTAGGTTCACAAGGTTAATTCCCGGGATGGCGGGACCTGTCATGTGCTCAGAGAATGGAGCGGCTGGGCTTGTATACTCTGGAGTTTAGAAGGATGAGAGGGCATCTTATTAAAACATATAAGATTATTATGGGTTTGGACACGCTAGAGGCAGAAAACATGTTCCCGATGTTGGGGGAGTCCAGAACCAGGGGCCACAGTTTAAGAATAACGGGTAAGCCATTTAGAACGGAGACGAGGAAACACTTTTTCTCACAGAGAGTTGTGAGTCAGTGGAATTCTCTGCCTCAGAGGGCGGTGGAGGCCGGTTCTCTGTATACTTTCAAGAGAGAGCTAG
>JAXLNO010003397.1:2500-37500 GCA_038087875.1 Malacoraja senta
AAGACGACGACGACGACGAAGAAGACGACGAAGACGAAGACGAAGACGAAGACGAAGACGAAGAAGAAGAAGAAGAAGACGAAGACGAAGAAGAAGCAGAAGAAGAAGAAGAAGAAGACGAAGAAGAAGACGACGAAGACGACGACGACGACGAAGACGACGACGAAGACGACGACGACGGCGACGAAGAAGACGACGACGAAGACGACGACGACGAAGACGACGACGACGAAGACGACGATGACGAAGAAGACGACGACGAAGACGACGACGACGAAGACGACGACGACGAAGAAGACGACAACGAAGACGACGACGACGAAGACGACGACGACAAAGACGACGATGACGAAGAAGACGACGACGACGAAGACGACGACGACGATGACGACGACGAAGAGGACGACGACGAAGACGACGATGACAAAGACGACGACGACGAAGACGACGACGACGAAGACGACGACGGCGAAGACGACGACGAAGACGACGACGACGAAGACGACGACGACGAAGAAGACGGTGACGAAGAAGTCGACGACGAAGACGACGACGACGAAGACGACGACGACGAAGAAGACGACGACGAAGACGACGACGACGAAGACGACGACGACGAAGACGACGACGACGAAGACGACGACGACGAAGACGACGACGACGAAGAAGACGACGACGAAGACGACGACGACGAAGACGACGACGACGAAGAAGACGAGGACGAAGACGACGACGACAAAGACGACGACGACGAAGAGGACGACGACGAAGACGACGACGACGAAGACGACGACGACGAAGAAGACGATGACGAAGACGACGACGACGAAGACGACGAAGATGACGACGAAGACGAAGACGACGACGATGACGAAGACAACGAAGACGACAACGACGAAGACGACGACGATGAAGAAGACGACGACGAAGACGACGACGACGAAGATGACGACGATGACGATGAAGACGAAGACGACGAAGACGACGACGACGACGAAGAAGACGATGAAGACGAAGATGAATACGACGACGACGAAGAAGAAGACGACGACGATGACGAAGAAGACGACGAAGACGAAGATGAAGACGAAGACGAAGAAGAAGAAGACGACGACGACGACGAAGAAGACGACGAAGACGAAGACGAAGACGACAACGACGACGAAGAAGACGACGAAGATGAAGACGAAGATGACGATGACGACGAAGAAGAAGACGACGACGACGACGAAGAAGACGACGAAGACGACGACGACGACGACGAAGAAGACGACGACGAAGACGACGACGACGAAGACGACGACGACGACGACGAAGAAGACGACGAAGACGAAGATGAAGACGAAGACGAAGAAGAAGAAGACGACGACGACGACGAAGAAGACGACGAAGACGAAGACGAAGACGACAACGACGATGAAGAAGACGACGAAGATGAAGACGAAGATGATGATGACGACGAAGAAGAAGACGACGACGACGACAAAGAAGACGACGAAGACGACGAAGATGCCGACGACGAAGACGACGACGATGAAGACGACGACGACGAAGAAGACGACGACGACGACGACGACGAAGAAGACGACGACGACGACGACGACGACGAAGACGACGACGACGACGACGAAGACGAAGACGACGACGACGAAGACGACGACGACGACGACGAAGATGAAGACGACGAAGACGACGACGACGACGAAGAAGACCACAAACACGAAGACGAAGACGACGACGACGACGAGGAGGAAGAAGACGACGACGACGACGAAGAAGACGACGAAGACGAAGATGAAGACGAAGACGAAGACGAAGAAGAAGAAGAAGAAGACGAAGACGAAGAAGAAGCAGAAGAAGAAGAAGAAGAAGACGAAGAAGAAGACGACGAAGACGACGACGACAACGAAGACGACGACGAAGACGACGACGACGGCGACGAAGAAGACGACGACGAAGACGACGACGACGAAGACGACGACGACGAAGACGACGATGACGAAGAAGACGACGACGAAGACGACGACGACGAAGACGACGACGACGAAGAAGACGACAACGAAGACGACGACGACGAAGACGACGACGACAAAGACGACGATGACGAAGAAGACGACGACGACGAAGACGACGACGACGATGATGACGACGACGAAGAGGACGACGACGAAGACGACGATGACAAAGACGACGACGACGAAGACGACGACGACGAAGACGACGACGGCGAAGACGACGACGAAGACGACGACGACGAAGACGACGACGACGAAGAAGACGGTGACGAAGAAGTCGACGACGAAGACGACGACGACGAAGACGACGACGACGAAGAAGACGACGACGAAGACGACGACGACGAAGACGACGACGACGAAGACGATGACGACGAAGACGACGACGACGAAGACGACGACGACGAAGAAGACGACGACGAAGACGACGACGACGAAGACGACGACGACGAAGAAGACGAGGACGAAGACGACGACGACAAAGACGACGACGACGAAGAGGACGACGACGAAGACAACGACGACGAAGACGACGACGACGAAGAAGACGATGACGAAGACGACGACGACGAAGACGACGAAGATGATGACGAAGACGAAGACGACGACGATGACGAAGACGACGAAGACGACAACGACGAAGACGACGACGATGAAGAAGACGACGACGAAGACGACGACGACGAAGATGACGACGATGACGACGAAGACGAAGACGACGAAGACGACGACGACGACGAAGAAGACGATGAAGACGAAGACGAATACGACGACGACGAAGAAGAAGACGACGACGATGACGAAGAAGACGACGAAGACGAAGATGAAGACGAAGACGAAGAAGAAGACGACGACGACGACGAAGAAGACGACGAAGACGAAGACGAAGACGACAACGACGACGAAGAAGACGACGAAGATGAAGACGAAGATGACGATGACGACGAAGAAGAAGACGACGACGACGACGAAGAAGACGACGAAGACGACGACGACGACGACGAAGAAGACGACGACGAAGACGACGACGACGAAGACGACGACGACGACGACGAAGAAGACGACGAAGACGAAGATGAAGACGAAGACGAAGAAGAAGAAGACGACGACGACGACGAAGAAGACGACGAAGACGAAGACGAAGACGACAACGACGATGAAGAAGACGACGAAGATGAAGACGAAGATGATGATGACGACGAAGAAGAAGACGACGACGACGACAAAGAAGACGACGAAGACGACGACGACGACGACGAAGAAGACAACGACGAAGACGACGACGACGAAGACGACGACGACGAAGACGACGATGACGAAGAAGACGACGACGAAGACGACGACGGCGAAGACGACGACGACGAAGAAGACGACAACGAAGACGACGACGACGAAGACGACGACGACAAAGACGACGATGACGAAGAAGACGACGACGACGAAGACGACGACGACGAAGATGACGACGACGAAGAAGACGACGACGAAGACGATGACGACGAAGAAGACGACGACGACGAAGACGACGACGACGAAGATGACGACGACGAAGAAGGAGACGACGAAGACGACGACGATGAAGACGACGACGGCAACGAAGAAGTCGACGACGAAGACGACGACGACGAAGACGACGACGACGAAGACGACGGCGACGAAGAAGTCGACGACGAAGATGACGACGATGAAGACGACGACGACGATGATGACGACGACGAAGAGGACGACGACGAAGACGACGACGACGACGAAGACGACGACGACGAAGACGACGACGGCGAAGACGACGACGAAGACGACGACGACGAAGACGACGACGACGAAGAAGACGGTGACGAAGAAGTCGACGACGAAGACGACGACGACGAAGACGACGACGACGAAGAAGTCGACGACGAAGACGACGACGATGAAGACGACGACGGCGAAGACGACGACGACGAAGACGACGACGACGAAGACGACGACGACGAAGAAGACGACGACGAAGACGACGACGACGAAGACGACGACGACGAAGAAGACGAGGACGAAGACGACGACGACAAAGACGACGACGACGAAGAGGACGACGACGAAGACGACGACGACGAAGACGACGACGACGAAGAAGACGATGACGAAGACGACGACGACGAAGACGACGACGATGACGACGAAGACGAAGACGACGACGACGACGAAGACGACGAAGACGACGACGACGAAGACGACGACGATGAAGAAGACGACGACGAAGACGAAGACGACGAAGATGACGACGATGACAACGAAGACGAAGACGACGAAGACGACGACGATGACGAAGAAGACAACGAAGACGAAGACGAAGACGACAACGACGACGAAGAAGACGATGAAGACGAAGACGAATACGACGACGACGAAGAAGACGACGACGACGACGATGAAGAAGACGACGAAGACGAAGATGAAGACGAAGACGAAGAAGAAGAAGACGACGACGACGAAGAAGACGACGAAGACGAAGACGAAGACGACAATGACGACGAAGAAGACGACGAAGATGAAGACGAAGATGACGATGACGACGAAGAAGAAGACGACGACGACGACGAAGAAGACGACGAAGACGACGACGACGACGACGAAGAAGACGACGACGAAGACGACGACGACGAAGACGACGACGACAACGACGAAGAAGACGACGAAGACGAAGATGAAGACGAAGACGAAGAAGAAGAAGACGACGACGACGACGAAGAAGACGACGAAGACGAAGACGAAGACGACAACGACGATGAAGAAGACGACGAAGATGAAGACGAAGATGACGATGACGACGAAGAAGAAGACGACGACGACGACGAAGAAGACGACGAAGACGACGACGACGACGACGAAGAAGACGACGACGAAGACGACGACGACGAAGACGACGATGACGAAGACGACGACGACGAAGATGACGACGACGAAGACGACGACGACGAAGAAGACGACAACGAAGACGACGACGACGAAGACGACGACGACAAAGACGACGATGACGAAGAAGACGACGATGACGAAGACGACGACGACGAAGATGACGACGACGAAGAAGACGACGACGAAGACGACGACGAAGAAGACGACGACAACGAAGACGACGACGACGAAGATGACGACGACGAAGAAGGCGACGACGAAGACGACGACGACGAAGACGACGACGACGAAGACGACGACGGCAACGAAGAAGTCGACGACGAAGACGACGACGACGAAGACGACGACGACGAAGACGACGGCGACGAAGAAGTCGACGACGAAGACGACGACGACGAAGACGACGACGACGAAGACGACGACGACGAAGACGACGACGACGAAGACGACGACGACGAAGAAGACGACGACGAAGACGACGACGACGAAGAAGACGACGAGGAAGACGACGACGACGAAGACGACGACGACGAAGATGACGACGACGAAGAAGACGACGACGAAGACGACGACGACGAAGATGACGACGACGAAGAAGACGACGACGAAGACGACGACGACGAAGACGACGATGACGAAGAAGACGACGACGAAGACGACGACGACGAAGACGACGACGACGAAGACGACGACGACAAAGAAGACGACGAAGACGATGACGACGAAGACGACGACGAAGACGAAGACGACGAAGACGACGACGACGACGAAGACGACAACGAAGACGACGATGACGGCGACGAAGAAGACGACGACGAAGACGACGACGACGAAGAAGACGATGACGAAGACGACGACGACGAAGACGACGACGAAGATGATGACGACGAAGAAGACGACGACGAAGACGACGACGACGAAGACGACGACGACGAAGAAGACGACGATGAAGACGACGACGACGACGAAGAAGACGACGACGAAGAAGACGACGACGAAGACGACTACGACGAAGAAGACGATGACGAAGAAGACGACGACGAAGTCGACGACGACGAAGACGACGACGACGAAGACGACGACGACGAAGACGACGCCGAGGAAGACGACGACGACGAAGTCGACGACGACGAAGACGACGACGACAAGTACGACGATGATGAAGACGACGACGACGAAGACGACAACGACGAAGACGACGACGACGAAGAAGACGACGACGAAGACGACGACGACGAAGACGACGACGACGAAGAAGACGATGACGAAGACGACGACGACGACGACGACAACGACGAAGAGGACGACGACGAAGAAGACGACGACGAAGAAGACGACGACGAAGACGACGACGACGAAGAAGACGACAACGAAGACGACGACGACGAAGACGACGACGACAAAGACGACGATGACGAAGAAGACGACGACGACGAAGACGACGACGACGATGATGACGACGACGAAGAGGACGACGACGAAGACGACGATGACAAAGACGACGACGACGAAGACGACGACGACGAAGACGACGACGGCGAAGACGACGACGAAGACGACGACGACGAAGACGACGACGACGAAGAAGACGGTGACGAAGAAGTCGACGACGAAGACGACGACGACGAAGACGACGACGACGAAGAAGACGACGACGAAGACGACGACGACGAAGACGACGACGACGAAGACGATGACGACGAAGACGACGACGACGAAGACGACGACGACGAAGAAGACGACGACGAAGACGACGACGACGAAGACGACGACGACGAAGAAGACGAGGACGAAGACGACGACGACAAAGACGACGACGACGAAGAGGACGACGACGAAGACGACGACGACGAAGACGACGACGACGAAGAAGACGATGACGAAGACGACGACGACGAAGACGACGAAGATGATGACGAAGACGAAGACGACGACGATGACGAAGACGACGAAGACGACAACGACGAAGACGACGACGATGAAGAAGACGACGACGAAGACGACGACGACGAAGATGACGACGATGACGACGAAGACGAAGACGACGAAGACGACGACGACGACGAAGAAGACGATGAAGACGAAGACGAATACGACGACGACGAAGAAGAAGACGACGACGATGACGAAGAAGACGACGAAGACGAAGATGAAGACGAAGACGAAGAAGAAGACGACGACGACGACGAAGAAGACGACGAAGACGAAGACGAAGACGACAACGACGACGAAGAAGACGACGAAGATGAAGACGAAGATGACGATGACGACGAAGAAGAAGACGACGACGACGACGAAGAAGACGACGAAGACGACGACGACGACGACGAAGAAGACGACGACGAAGACGACGACGACGAAGACGACGACGACGACGACGAAGAAGACGACGAAGACGAAGATGAAGACGAAGACGAAGAAGAAGAAGACGACGACGACGACGAAGAAGACGACGAAGACGAAGACGAAGACGACAACGACGATGAAGAAGACGACGAAGATGAAGACGAAGATGATGATGACGACGAAGAAGAAGACGACGACGACGACAAAGAAGACGACGAAGACGACGACGACGACGACGAAGAAGACAACGACGAAGACGACGACGACGAAGACGACGACGACGAAGACGACGATGACGAAGAAGACGACGACGAAGACGACGACGGCGAAGACGACGACGACGAAGAAGACGACAACGAAGACGACGACGACGAAGACGACGACGACAAAGACGACGATGACGAAGAAGACGACGACGACGAAGACGACGACGACGAAGATGACGACGACGAAGAAGACGACGACGAAGACGATGACGACGAAGAAGACGACGACGACGAAGACGACGACGACGAAGATGACGACGACGAAGAAGGAGACGACGAAGACGACGACGATGAAGACGACGACGGCAACGAAGAAGTCGACGACGAAGACGACGACGACGAAGACGACGACGACGAAGACGACGGCGACGAAGAAGTCGACGACGAAGATGACGACGATGAAGACGACGACGACGATGATGACGACGACGAAGAGGACGACGACGAAGACGACGACGACGACGAAGACGACGACGACGAAGACGACGACGGCGAAGACGACGACGAAGACGACGACGACGAAGACGACGACGACGAAGAAGACGGTGACGAAGAAGTCGACGACGAAGACGACGACGACGAAGACGACGACGACGAAGAAGTCGACGACGAAGACGACGACGATGAAGACGACGACGGCGAAGACGACGACGACGAAGACGACGACGACGAAGACGACGACGACGAAGAAGACGACGACGAAGACGACGACGACGAAGACGACGACGACGAAGAAGACGAGGACGAAGACGACGACGACAAAGACGACGACGACGAAGAGGACGACGACGAAGACGACGACGACGAAGACGACGACGACGAAGAAGACGATGACGAAGACGACGACGACGAAGACGACGACGATGACGACGAAGACGAAGACGACGACGACGACGAAGACGACGAAGACGACGACGACGAAGACGACGACGATGAAGAAGACGACGACGAAGACGAAGACGACGAAGATGACGACGATGACAACGAAGACGAAGACGACGAAGACGACGACGATGACGAAGAAGACAACGAAGACGAAGACGAAGACGACAACGACGACGAAGAAGACGATGAAGACGAAGACGAATACGACGACGACGAAGAAGACGACGACGACGACGATGAAGAAGACGACGAAGACGAAGATGAAGACGAAGACGAAGAAGAAGAAGACGACGACGACGAAGAAGACGACGAAGACGAAGACGAAGACGACAATGACGACGAAGAAGACGACGAAGATGAAGACGAAGATGACGATGACGACGAAGAAGAAGACGACGACGACGACGAAGAAGACGACGAAGACGACGACGACGACGACGAAGAAGACGACGACGAAGACGACGACGACGAAGACGACGACGACAACGACGAAGAAGACGACGAAGACGAAGATGAAGACGAAGACGAAGAAGAAGAAGACGACGACGACGACGAAGAAGACGACGAAGACGAAGACGAAGACGACAACGACGATGAAGAAGACGACGAAGATGAAGACGAAGATGACGATGACGACGAAGAAGAAGACGACGACGACGACGAAGAAGACGACGAAGACGACGACGACGACGACGAAGAAGACGACGACGAAGACGACGACGACGAAGACGACGATGACGAAGACGACGACGACGAAGATGACGACGACGAAGACGACGACGACGAAGAAGACGACAACGAAGACGACGACGACGAAGACGACGACGACAAAGACGACGATGACGAAGAAGACGACGATGACGAAGACGACGACGACGAAGATGACGACGACGAAGAAGACGACGACGAAGACGACGACGAAGAAGACGACGACAACGAAGACGACGACGACGAAGATGACGACGACGAAGAAGGCGACGACGAAGACGACGACGACGAAGACGACGACGACGAAGACGACGACGGCAACGAAGAAGTCGACGACGAAGACGACGACGACGAAGACGACGACGACGAAGACGACGGCGACGAAGAAGTCGACGACGAAGACGACGACGACGAAGACGACGACGACGAAGACGACGACGACGAAGACGACGACGACGAAGACGACGACGACGAAGAAGACGACGACGAAGACGACGACGACGAAGAAGACGACGAGGAAGACGACGACGACGAAGACGACGACGACGAAGATGACGACGACGAAGAAGACGACGACGAAGACGACGACGACGAAGATGACGACGACGAAGAAGACGACGACGAAGACGACGACGACGAAGACGACGATGACGAAGAAGACGACGACGAAGACGACGACGACGAAGACGACGACGACGAAGACGACGACGACAAAGAAGACGACGAAGACGATGACGACGAAGACGACGACGAAGACGAAGACGACGAAGACGACGACGACGACGAAGACGACAACGAAGACGACGATGACGGCGACGAAGAAGACGACGACGAAGACGACGACGACGAAGAAGACGATGACGAAGACGACGACGACGAAGACGACGACGAAGATGATGACGACGAAGAAGACGACGACGAAGACGACGACGACGAAGACGACGACGACGAAGAAGACGACGATGAAGACGACGACGACGACGAAGAAGACGACGACGAAGAAGACGACGACGAAGACGACTACGACGAAGAAGACGATGACGAAGAAGACGACGACGAAGTCGACGACGACGAAGACGACGACGACGAAGACGACGACGACGAAGACGACGCCGAGGAAGACGACGACGACGAAGTCGACGACGACGAAGACGACGACGACAAGTACGACGATGATGAAGACGACGACGACGAAGACGACAACGACGAAGACGACGACGACGAAGAAGACGACGACGAAGACGACGACGACGAAGACGACGACGACGAAGAAGACGATGACGAAGACGACGACGACGACGACGACAACGACGAAGAGGACGACGACGAAGAAGACGACGACGAAGAAGACGACGACGAAGACGACGACGACGAAGATGACGACGACGAATAAGACGACGACGAAGACGACGACGACGAAGACGACGACGACGAAGACGACGATGGCAACGAAGAAGTCGACGACGAAGACGACGACGACGAAGACGACGACGACGAAGACGACGGCGACGAAGAAGTCGACGACGAAGACGACGACGACGAAGACGACGACGACGAAGACGACGACGACGAAGACGACGACGACGAAGACGACGACGACGAAGAAGACGACGACGAAGACGACGACGACGAAGACGACGACGACGAAGACGACGACGACGAAGAAGATGACGACGAAGACGACGACGACGAAGACGACGACGACGAAGAAGACGACGACGAAGACGACGACGACGAAGACGACGACGACGAAGAAGACGACGACGAAGACGACGACGACGAAGACGACGACGACGAAGACGACGACGACGAAGAAGACGATGAAGACGACGACGACGAAGATGACGATGAAGACGAAGACGATGAAGACGACGACGACGACGAAGACGACAACGAAGACGACGACGACGGCGACGAAGAAGACGACGACGAAGACGACGACGACGAAGAAGACGACGACGAAGACGACGACGACGAAGACGACGACGAAGACGACGACGACGAAGAAGACGACGACGAAGACGACGACGACGAAGACGACGACGACGAAGAAGACGACGACGAAGACGACGATGACGAAGACGACGACGACGAAGAAGACGACGATGACAAAGACGAAGATGACGACGACAACGAAGAAGACGATGAAGATGAAGATGAAGACGCCGACGACGACGAAGAAGAAAACGACGACGACGACAAAGAAGACGACGAAGACGAAGACGAAGACGAAGACGAAGACGAAGAAGAAGAAGAAGAAGACGAAGACGAAGAAGAAGAAGAAGAAGAAGAAGAAGAAGAAGAAGACGAAGAAGAAGACGACGAAGACGACGACGACGAAGAAGAAGACGACGAAGACGACGACGACGACGAAGACGACGATGAAGACGACGACGACGACGACGAAGAAGACGACGACGAAGACGACGACGACGACGAAGACGACGACGACGAAGACGACGATGACGAAGAAGACGACGACGAAGATGACATCGACGAAGACGACGACGACGAAGAAGACGACAACGAAGACGACGACGACGAAGACGACGACGACAAAGACGATGATGACGAAGAAGACGACGACGACGAAGACGACGACGAAGACGACGACGACGACGACGAAGATGACGACGACGAAGAAGACGACGACGAAGACGACGACGAAGAAGACGACGACAACGAAGACGACGACGACGAAGAAGACGACGACGAAGACGACGACGACGAAGACGACGACGACGAAGACGACGACGATAAAGAAGACGACGAAGACGACGACGACGAAGACGACGACGAAGACGAAGACGACGAAGACGACGACGAAGACGAAGACGACGAAGACGACGACGACGACGAAGACGACAACGAAGACGACGACGACGGCGACGAAGAAGACGACGACGAAGACGACGACGACGAAGAAGACAACGACGAAGACGACGACGACGAAGACGACGACGAAGACGATGACGACGAAGAAGACGACGACGAAGACGACGACGACGAAGACGACGACGACGAAGAAGACGACGACGAAGACGACGACGACGACGAAGAAGACGACGACGAAGAAGACGACGACGAAGATGACTACGACGAAGAAGACGACGACGAAGAAGATGACGACGAAGTCGACGACGACGAAGACGACGACGACGAAGACGACGACGACGAAGACGATGCCGAGGAAGACGACGACGACGAAGTCGACGACGACGAAGACGACGACGACAAGTACGACGATGATGAAGACGACGACGACGAAGACGACAACGACGAAGACGACGACGACGAAGAAGACGACGACGAAGACGACGACGACGAAGACGACGACGACGAAGAAGACGATGACGAAGACGACGACGACGACGACGATAACGACGAAGAGGACGACGACGAAGAAGACGACGACGAAGAAGACGACGACGAAGACGACGACGACGAAGATGACGACGACGAAGAAGACGACGACGAAGACGACGACGACGAAGACGACGACGACGAAGATGACGACGGCAACGAAGAAGTCAACGACGAAGACGATGACGACGAAGACGACGACGACGACGAAGAAGACGACGACGAAGACGACGACGACGAAGACGACGACGACGACGACGAAGAAGACGACGAAGACGAAGATGAAGACGAAGACGAAGAAGAAGAAGACGACGACGACGACGAAGAAGACGACGAAGACGAAGACGAAGACGACAACGATGATGAAGAAGACGACGAAGATGAAGACGAAGATGATGATGACGACGAAGAAGAAGACGACGACGACGACAAAGAAGACGACGAAGACGACGACGACGACGACGAAGAAGACAACGACGAAGACGACGACGACGAAGACGACGACGACGAAGACGACGATGACGAAGAAGACGACGACGAAGACGACGACGACGAAGACGACGACGACGAAGAAGACGACAACGAAGACGACGACGACGAAGACGACGACGACAAAGACGACGATGACGAAGAAGACGACGACGACGAAGACGACGACGACGAAGATGACGACGACGAAGAAGACGACGACGAAGACGATGACGACGAAGAAGACGACGACGACGAAGACGACGACGACGAAGATGACGACGACGAAGAAGGCGACGACGAAGACGACGACGATGAAGACGACGACGGCAACGAAGAAGTCGACGACGAAGACGACGACGACGAAGACGACGACGACGAAGACGACGGCGACGAAGAAGTCGACGACGAAGATGACGACGACGAAGACGACGACGACGATGATGACGACGACGAAGAGGACGACGACGAAGACGACGACGACGACGAAGACGACGACGACGAAGACGACGACGGCGAAGACGACGACGAAGACGACGACGACGAAGACGACGACGACGAAGAAGACGGTGACGAAGAAGTCGACGACGAAGACGACGACGACGAAGACGACGACGACGAAGAAGACGACGACGAAGACGACGACGATGAAGACGACGACGGCGAAGACGACGACGACGAAGACGACGACGACGAAGACGACGACGACGAAGAAGACGACGACGAAGACGACGACGACGAAGACGACGACGACGAAGAAGACGAGGACGAAGACGACGACGACAAAGACGACGACGACGAAGAGGACGACGACGAAGACGACGACGACGAAGACGACGACGACGAAGAAGACGATGACGAAGACGACGACGACGAAGACGACGACGATGACGACGAAGACGAAGACGACGACGACGACGAAGACGACGAAGACGACGACGACGAAGACGACGACGATGAAGAAGACGACGACGAAGACGAAGACGACGAAGATGACGACGATGACGACGAAGACGAAGACGACGAAGACGACGACGATGACGAAGAAGACGACGAAGACGAAGACGAAGACGACAACGACGACGAAGAAGACGATGAAGACGAAGACGAATACGACGACGACGAAGAAGAAGACGACGACGACGACGAAGAAGACGACGAAGACGAAGATGAAGACGAAGACGAAGAAGAAGAAGACGACGACGACGAAGAAGACGACGAAGACGAAGACGAAGACGACAATGACGACGAAGAAGACGACGAAGATGAAGACGAAGATGACGATGACGACGAAGAAGAAGACGACGACGACGACGAAGAAGACGACGAAGACGACGACGACGACGACGAAGAAGACGACGACGAAGACGACGACGACGAAGACGACGACGACAACGACGAAGAAGACGACGAAGACGAAGATGAAGACGAAGACGAAGAAGAAGAAGACGACGACGACGACGAAGAAGACGACGAAGACGAAGACGAAGACGACAACGACGATGAAGAAGACGACGAAGATGAAGACGAAGATGACGATGACGACGAAGAAGAAGACGACGACGACGACGAAGAAGACGACGAAGACGACGACGACGACGACGAAGAAGACGACGACGAAGACGACGACGACGAAGACGACGATGACGAAGACGACGACGACGAAGATGACGACGACGAAGACGACGACGACGAAGAAGACGACAACGAAGACGACGACGACGAAGACGACGACGACAAAGACGACGATGACGAAGAAGACGACGATGACGAAGACGACGACGACGAAGATGACGACGACGAAGAAGACGACGACGAAGACGACGACGAAGAAGACGACGACAACGAAGACGACGACGACGAAGATGACGACGACGAAGAAGGCGACGACGAAGACGACGACGACGAAGACGACGACGACGAAGACGACGACGGCAACGAAGAAGTCGACGACGAAGACGACGACGACGAAGACGACGACGACGAAGACGACGGCGACGAAGAAGTCGACGACGAAGACGACGACGACGAAGACGACGACGACGAAGACGACGACGACGAAGACGACGACGACGAAGACGACGACGACGAAGAAGACGACGACGAAGACGACGACGACGAAGAAGACGACGAGGAAGACGACGACGACGAAGACGACGACGACGAAGATGACGACGACGAAGAAGACGACGACGAAGACGACGACGACGAAGATGACGACGACGAAGAAGACGACGACGAAGACGACGACGACGAAGACGACGATGACGAAGAAGACGACGACGAAGACAACGACGACGAAGACGACGACGACGAAGACGACGACGACAAAGAAGACGACGAAGACGATGACGACGAAGACGACGACGAAGACGAAGACGACGAAGACGACGACGACGACGAAGACGACAACGAAGACGACGATGACGGCGACGAAGAAGACGACGACGAAGACGACGACGACGAAGAAGACGATGACGAAGACGACGACGACGAAGACGACGACGAAGACGATGACGACGAAGAAGACGACGACGAAGACGACGACGACGAAGACGACGACGACGAAGAAGACGACGATGAAGACGACGACGACGACGAAGAAGACGACGACGAAGAAGACGACGACGAAGACGACTACGACGAAGAAGACGATGACGAAGAAGACGACGACGAAGTCGACGACGACGAAGACGACGACGACGAAGACGACGACGACGAAGACGACGCCGAGGAAGACGACGACGACGAAGTCGACGACGACGAAGACGACGACGACAAGTACGACGATGATGAAGACGACGACGACGAAGACGACAACGACGAAGACGACGACGACGAAGAAGACGACGACGAAGACGACGACGACGAAGACGATGACGACGAAGAAGACGATGACGAAGACGACGACGACGACGACGACAACGACGAAGAGGACGACGACGAAGAAGACGACGACGAAGAAGACGACGACGAAGACGACGACGACGAAGATGACGACGACGAATAAGACGACGACGAAGACGACGACGACGAAGACGACGACGACGAAGACGACGATGGCAACGAAGAAGTCGACGACGAAGACGACGACGACGAAGACGACGACGACGAAGACGACGACGACGAAGACGACGACGACGAAGACGACGATGACGAAGAAGACGACGACGAAGACGACGACGACGAAGACGACGACGACGAAGACGACGACGACGAAGAAGATGACGACGAAGACGACGACGACGAAGACGACGACGACGAAGAAGACGACGACGAAGACGACGACGACGAAGACGACGACGACGAAGAAGACGACGACGAAGACGACGACGACGAAGACGACGACGACGAAGACGACGACGACGAAGAAGACGATGAAGACGACGACGACGAAGATGACGATGAAGACGAAGACGACGAAGACGACGACGACGACGAAGACGACAACGAAGACGACGACGACGGCGACGAAGAAGACGACGACGAAGACGACGACGACGAAGAAGACGACGACGAAGACGACGACGACGAAGACGACGACGAAGACGACGACGACGAAGAAGACGACGACGAAGACGACGACGACGAAGACGACGACGACGAAGAAGACGACGACGAAGACGACGATGACGAAGACGACGACGACGAAGAAGACGACGATGACAAAGACGAAGATGACGACGACAACGAAGAAGACGATGAAGATGAAGATGAAGACGCCGACGACGACGAAGAAGAAAACGACGACGACGACAAAGAAGACGACGAAGACGAAGACGAAGACGAAGACGAAGACGAAGAAGAAGAAGAAGAAGACGAAGACGAAGAAGAAGAAGAAGAAGAAGAAGAAGAAGACGAAGAAGAAGACGACGAAGACGACGACGGCGACGAAGAAGAAGACGACGAAGACGACGACGACGACGAAGACGACGACGAAGACGACGACGACGACGACGAAGAAGACGACGACGAAGACGACGACGACGACGAAGACGACGACGACGAAGACGACGATGACGAAGAAGACGACGACGAAGATGACATCGACGAAGACGACGACGACGAAGAAGACGACAACGAAGACGACGACGACGAAGACGACGACGACAAAGACGATGATGACGAAGAAGACGACGACGACGAAGACGATGACGAAGACGACGACGACGACGACGAAGATGACGACGACGAAGAAGACGACGACGAAGACGACGACGAAGAAGACGACGACAACGAAGACGACGACGACGAAGAAGACGACGACGAAGACGACGACGACGAAGACGACGACGACGAAGACGACGACGATAAAGAAGACGACGAAGACGACGACGACGAAGACGACGACGAAGACGAAGACGACGAAGACGACGACAAAGACGAAGACGACGAAGACGACGACGACGACGAAGACGACAACGAAGACGACGACGACGGCGACGAAGAAGACGACGACGAAGACGACGACGACGAAGAAGACAACGACGAAGACGACGACGACGAAGACGACGACGAAGACGATGACGACGAAGAAGACGACGACGAAGACGACGACGACGAAGACGACGACGACGAAGAAGACGACGACGAAGACGACGACGACGACGAAGAAGACGACGACGAAGAAGACGACGACGAAGACGACTACGACGAAGAAGACGACGACGAAGAAGATGACGACGAAGTCGACGACGACGAAGACGACGACGACGAAGACGACGACGACGAAGACGATGCCGAGGAAGACGACGACGACGAAGTCGACGACGACGAAGACGACGACGACAAGTACGACGATGATGAAGACGACGACGACGAAGACGACAACGACGAAGACGACGACGACGAAGAAGACGACGACGAAGACGACGACGACGAAGACGACGACGACGAAGAAGACGATGACGAAGACGACGACGACGACGACGACAACGACGAAGAGGACGACGACGAAGAAGACGACGACGAAGAAGACGACGACGAAGACGACGACGACGAAGATGACGACGACGAAGAAGACGACGACGAAGACGACGACGACGAAGACGACGACGACGAAGATGACGACGGCAACGAAGAAGTCAACGACGAAGACGATGACGACGAAGACGACGACGACGAAGACGACGGCGACGAAGAAGTCGACGACGAAGACGACGACGACGAAGACGACGACGACGAAGACGACGACGACGAAGACGACGACGACGAAGACGACGACGACGAAGAAGACGACGACGAAGACGACGACGAAGAAGACGACGACAACGAAGACGACGACGACGAAGATGACGACGACGAAGAAGGCGACGACGAAGACGACGACGACGAAGACGACGACGACGAAGACGACGACGGCAACGAAGAAGTCGACGACGAAGACGACGACGACGAAGACGACGACGACGAAGACGACGGCGACGAAGAAGTCGACGACGAAGACGACGACGACGAAGACGACGACGACGAAGACGACGACGACGAAGACGACGACGACGAAGACGACGACGACGAAGAAGACGACGACGAAGACGACGACGACGAAGAAGACGACGAGGAAGACGACGGCGACGAAGACGACGACGACGAAGATGACGACGACGAAGAAGACGACGACGAAGACGACGACGACGAAGATGACGATGACGAAGAAGACGACGACGAAGACGACAACGACGAAGACGACGATGACGAAGAAGACGACGACGAAGACGACGACGACGAAGACGACGACGACGAAGACGACGACGACAAAGAAGACGACGAAGACGATGACGACGAAGACGACGACGAAGACGAAGACGACGAAGACGACGACGACGACGAAGACGACAACGAAGACGACGATGACGGCGACGAAGAAGACGACGACGAAGACGACGACGACGAAGAAGACGATGACGAAGACGACGACGACGAAGACGACGACGAAGACGATGACGACGAAGAAGACGACGACGAAGACGACGACGACGAAGACGACGACGACGAAGAAGACGACGATGAAGACGACGACGACGACGAAGAAGACGACGACGAAGAAGACGACGACGAAGACGACTACGACGAAGAAGACGATGACGAAGAAGACGACGACGAAGTCGACGACGACGAAGACGACGACGACGAAGACGACGACGACGAAGACGACGCCGAGGAAGACGACGACGACGAAGTCGACGACGACGAAGACGACGACGACAAGTACGACGATGATGAAGACGACGACGACGAAGACGACAACGACGAAGACGACGACGACGAAGAAGACGACGACGAAGACGACGACGACGAAGACGATGACGACGAAGAAGACGATGACGAAGACGACGACGACGACGACGACAACGACGAAGAGGACGACGACGAAGAAGACGACGACGAAGAAGACGACGACGAAGACGACGACGACGAAGATGACGACGACGAATAAGACGACGACGAAGACGACGACGACGAAGACGACGACGACGAAGACGACGATGGCAACGAAGAAGTCGACGACGAAGACGACGACGACGAAGACGACGACGATGAAGACGACGGCGACGAAGAAGTCGACGACGAAGACGACGACGACGAAGACGACGACGACGAAGACGACGACGACGAAGACGACGACGACGAAGACGACGATGACGAAGAAGACGACGACGAAGACGACGACGACGAAGACGACGACGACGAAGACGACGACGACGAAGAAGATGACGACGAAGACGACGACGACGAAGACGACGACGAGGAAGAAGACGACGACGAAGACGACGACGACGAAGACGACGACGACGAAGAAGACGACGACGAAGACGACGACGACGAAGACGACGACGACGAAGACGACGACGACGAAGAAGACGATGAAGACGACGACGACGAAGATGACGATGAAGACGAAGACGACGAAGACGACGACGACGACGAAGACGACAACGAAGACGACGACGACGGCGACGAAGAAGACGACGACGAAGACGACGACGACGAAGAAGACGACGACGAAGACGACGACGACGAAGACGACGACGAAGACGACGACGACGAAGAAGACGACGACGAAGACGACGACGACGAAGACGACGACGACGAAGAAGACGACGACGAAGACGACGATGACGAAGACGACGACGACGAAGAAGACGACGATGACAAAGACGAAGATGACGACGACAACGAAGAAGACGATGAAGATGAAGATGAAGACGCCGACGACGACGAAGAAGAAAACGACGACGACGACAAAGAAGACGACGAAGACGAAGACGAAGACGAAGACGAAGACGAAGAAGAAGAAGAAGAAGACGAAGACGAAGAAGAAGAAGAAGAAGAAGAAGAAGAAGAAGACGAAGAAGAAGACGACGAAGACGACGACGACGACGAAGAAGAAGACGACGAAGACGACGACGACGACGAAGACGACGACGAAGACGACGACGACGACGACGAAGAAGACGACGACGAAGACGACGACGACGACGAAGACGACGACGACGAAGACGACGATGACGAAGAAGACGACGACGAAGATGACATCGACGAAGACGACGACGACGAAGAAGACGACAACGAAGACGACAACGACGAAGACGACGACGACAAAGACGATGATGACGAAGAAGACGACGACGACGAAGACGACGACGAAGACGACGACGACGACGACGAAGATGACGACGACGAAGAAGACGACGACGAAGACGACGACGAAGAAGACGACGACAACGAAGACGACGACGACGAAGAAGACGACGACGAAGACGACGACGACGAAGACGACGACGACGAAGACGACGACGATAAAGAAGACGACGAAGACGACGACGACGAAGACGACGACGAAGACGAAGACGACGAAGACGACGACGAAGACGAAGACGACGAAGACGACGACGACGACGAAGACGACAACGAAGACGACGACGACGGCGACGAAGAAGACGACGACGAAGACGACGACGACGAAGAAGACAACGACGAAGACGACGACGACGAAGACGACGACGAAGACGATGACGACGAAGAAGACGACGACGAAGACGACGACGACGACGAAGACGACGACGACGAAGAAGACGACGACGAAGACGACGACGACGACGAAGAAGACGACGACGAAGAAGACGACGACGAAGACGACTACGACGAAGAAGACGACGACGAAGAAGATGACGACGAAGTCGACGACGACGAAGACGACGACGACGAAGACGACGACGACGAAGACGATGCCGAGGAAGACGACGACGACGAAGTCGACGACGACGAAGACGACGACGACAAGTACGACGATGATGAAGACGACGACGACGAAGACGACAACGACGAAGACGACGACGACGAAGAAGACGACGACGAAGACGACGACGACGAAGACGACGACGACGAAGAAGACGATGACGAAGACGACGACGACGACGACGACAACGACGAAGAGGACGACGACGAAGAAGACGACGACGAAGAAGACGACGACGAAGACGACGACGACGAAGATGACGACGACGAAGAAGACGACGACGAAGACGACGACGACGAAGACGACGACGACGAAGATGACGACGGCAACGAAGAAGTCAACGACGAAGACGATGACGACGAAGACGACGACGACGAAGACGACGGCGACGAAGAAGTCGACGACGAAGACGACGACGACGAAGACGACGACGACGAAGACGACGACGACGAAGACGACGACGACGAAGACGACGACGACGAAGAAGACGACGACGAAGACGACGACGACGAAGACGACGACGACGAAGAAGATGACGACGAAGACGACGACGACGAAGACGACGACGACGAAGAAGACGACGACGAAGACGACGACGACGAAGACGACGACGACGAAGAAGACGACGAGGAAGACGACGACGACGAAGACGACGACGACGAAGAAGACGACGACGAAGAAGACGACGACGAAGTCGACGACGACGAAGACGACGACGACGAAGACGACGACGATGAAGACGACGCCGAGGAAGACGACGACGACGAAGTCGACGACGACGAAGACGACGACGACAAGTACGACGATGATGAAGACGACGACGACGAAGACGACAACGACGAAGACGACGACGACGAAGAAGACGACGACGAAGACGACGACGACGAAGACGACGACGACGAAGAAGACGATGACGAAGACGACGACGACGACGACGACAACGACGAAGAGGACGACGAAGAAGACGACGACGAAGAAGACGACGACGAAGACGACGACGACGAAGATGACGACGACGAAGAAGACGACGACGAAGACGACGACGACGAAGACGACGACGACGAAGACGACGACGGCAACGAAGAAGTCGACGACGAAGACGACGACGACGAAGACGACGACGACGAAGACGACGGCGACGAAGAAGTCGACGACGAAGACGACGACGACGAAGACGACGACGACGAAGACGACGACGACGAAGACGACGACGACGAAGAAGACGACGACGAAGACGACGACGACGAAGACGACGACGACGAAGACGACGACGACGAAGAAGATGACGACGAAGACGACGACGACGAAGACGACGACGACGAAGAAGACGACGACGAAGACGACGACGACGAAGACGACGACGACGAAGAAGACGACGACGAAGACGACGACGACGAAGACGACGACGACGAAGACGACGACGACGAAGAAGACGACGAAGACGACGACGACGAAGACGACGATGAAGACGAAGACGACGAAGACGACGACGACGACGAAGACGACAACGAAGACGACGACGACGGCGACGAAGAAGACGACGACGAAGACGACGACGACGAAGAAGACGATGACGAAGACGACGACGACGAAGACGACGACGAAGACGACGACGACGAAGAAGACGACGACGAAGACGACGACGACGAAGACGACGACGACGAAGAAGACGACGACGAAGACGACGACGACGAAGACGACGACGACGAAGAAGACGACGATGACAAAGACGAAGATGACGACGACAACGAAGAAGACGATGAAGATGAAGATGAAGACGCCGACGACGACGAAGAAGAAGACGACGACGACGACGACGACGACAAAGACGACGATGACGAAGAAGACGACGACGAAGATGACGACGACGAAGAAGACGACGACGAAGACGACGACGAAGAAGACGACGACAACGAAGACGACGACGACGAAGATGACGACGACGAAGAAGGCGACGACGAAGACGACGACGACGAAGACGACGACGACGAAGACGACGACGGCAACGAAGAAGTCGACGTCGAAGACGACGACGACGAAGACGACGACGACGAAGACGACGGCGACGAAGAAGTCGACGACGAAGACGACGACGACGAAGACGACGACGACGAAGACGACGACGACGAAGACGACGACGACGAAGACGACGACGACGAAGAAGACGACGACGAAGACGACGACGACGAAGAAGACGACGAGGAAGACGACGACGACGAAGACGACGACGACGAAGATGACGACGACGAAGAAGACGACGACGAAGACGACGACGACGAAGATGACGACGACGAAGAAGACGACGACGAAGACGACGACGACGAAGACGACGATGACGAAGAAGACGACGACGAAGACGACGACGACGAAGACGACGACGACGAAGACGACGACGACAAAGAAGACGACGAAGACAACGACGACGAAGACGACGACGAAGACGAAGACGACGAAGACGACGACGACGACGAAGACGACAACGAAGACGACGATGACGGCGACGAAGAAGACGACGACGAAGACGACGACGACGAAGAAGACGATGACGAAGACGACGACGACGAAGACGACGACGAAGACGATGACGACGAAGAAGACGACGACGAAGACGACGACGACGAAGACGACGACGACGAAGAAGACGACGATGAAGACGACGACGACGACGAAGAAGACGACGACGAAGAAGACGACGACGAAGACGACTACGACGAAGAAGACGATGACGAAGAAGACGACGACGAAGTCGACGACGACGAAGACGACGACGACGAAGACGACGACGACGAAGACGACGCCGAGGAAGACGACGACGACGAAGTCGACGACGACGAAGACGACGACGACAAGTACGACGATGATGAAGACGACGACGACGAAGACGACAACGACGAAGACGACGACGACGAAGAAGACGACGACGAAGACGACGACGACGAAGACGACGACGACGAAGAAGACGATGACGAAGACGACGACGACGACGACGACAACGACGAAGAGGACGACGACGAAGAAGACGACGACGAAGAAGACGACGACGAAGACGACGACGACGAAGATGACGACGACGAAGAAGACGACGACGAAGACGACGACGACGAAGACGACGACGACGAAGACGACGACGGCAACGAAGAAGTCGACGACGAAGACGACGACGACGAAGACGACGACGATGAAGACGACGGCGACGAAGAAGTCGACGACGAAGACGACGACGACGAAGACGACGACGACGAAGACGACGAAGACGAAGACGACGACGACGAAGACGACGACGACGAAGAAGACGACGACGAAGACGACGACGACGAAGACGACGACGACGAAGACGACGACGACGAAGAAGATGACGACGAAGACGACGACGACGAAGACGACGACGACGAAGAAGACGACGACGAAGACGACGACGACGAAGACGACTACGACGAAGAAGACGACGACGAAGACGACGACAACGAAGACGACGACGACGAAGACGACGACGACGAAGAAGACGATGAAGACGACGACGACGAAGATGACGATGAAGACGAAGACGACGAAGACGACGACGACGACGAAGACGACAACGAAGACGACGACGACGGCGACGAAGAAGACGACGACGAAGACGACGACGACGAAGAAGACGACGACGAAGACGACGACGACGAAGACGACGACGAAGACGACGACGACGAAGAAGACGACGACGAAGACGACGACGACGAAGACGACGACGACGAAGAAGACGACGACGAAGACGACGATGACGAAGACGACGACGACAAAGAAGACGACGATGACAAAGACGAAGATGACGACGACAACGAAGAAGACGATGAAGATGAAGATGAAGACGCCGACGACGACGAAGAAGAAAACGACGACGACGACAAAGAAGACGACGAAGACGAAGACGAAGACGAAGACGAAGACGAAGAAGAAGAAGAAGAAGACGAAGACGAAGAAGAAGAAGAAGAAGAAGAAGAAGAAGAAGACGAAGAAGAAGACGACGAAGACGACGACGACGACGAAGAAGAAGACGACGAAGACGACGACGACGACGAAGACGACGACGAAGACGACGACGACGACGACGAAGAAGACGACGACGAAGACGACGACGACGACGAAGACGACGACGACGAAGACGACGATGACGAAGAAGACGACGACGAAGATGACATCGACGAAGACGACGACGACGAAGAAGATGACAACGAAGACGACGACGACGAAGACGACGACGACAAAGACGATGATGACGAAGAAGACGACGACGACGAAGACGACGACGAAGACGACGACGACGACGACGAAGATGACGACGACGAAGAAGACGACGACGAAGACGACGACGAAGAAGACGACGACAACGAAGACGACGACGACGAAGAAGACGACGACGAAGACGACGACGACGAAGACGACGACGACGAAGACGACGACGATAAAGAAGACGACGAAGACGACGACGACGAAGACGACGACGAAGACGAAGACGACGAAGACGACGACGAAGACGAAGACGACGAAGACGACGACGACGACGAAGACGACAACGAAGACGACGACGACGGCGACGAAGAAGACGACGACGAAGACGACGACGACGAAGAAGACAACGACGAAGACGACGACGACGAAGACGACGACGAAGACGATGACGACGAAGAAGACGACGACGAAGACGACGACGACGAAGACGACGACGACGAAGAAGACGACGACGAAGACGACGACGACGACGAAGAAGACGACGACGAAGAAGACGACGACGAAGACGACTACGACGAAGAAGACGACGACGAAGAAGACGACGACGAAGTCGACGACGACGAAGACGACGACGACGAAGACGACGACGACGAAGACGATGCCGAGGAAGACGACGACGACGAAGTCGACGACGACGAAGACGACGACGACAAGTACGACGATGATGAAGACGACGACGACGAAGACGACAACGACGAAGACGACGACGACGAAGAAGACGACGACGAAGACGACGACGACGAAGACGACGACGACGAAGACGATGACGAAGACGACGACGACGACGACAACGACGAAGAGGACGACGACGAAGAAGACGACGACGAAGAAGACGACGACGAAGACGACGACGACGAAGATGACGACGACGAAGAAGACGACGACGAAGACGACGACGACGAAGACGACGACGACGAAGATGACGACGGCAACGAAGAAGTCAACGACGAAGACGATGACGACGAAGACGACGACGACGAAGATGACGGCGACGAAGAAGTCGACGACGAAGACGACGACGACGAAGACGACGACGACGAAGACGACGACGACGAAGACGACGACGACGAAGACGACGACGACGAAGAAGACGACGACGAAGACGACGACGAGGAAGACGACGACGACGAAGAAGAGGACGACGAAGACGACGACGACGAAGACGACGACGACGAAGAAGACGACGACGAAGACGACGACGACGAAGACGACGACGACGAAGAAGACGACGAGGAAGACGACGACGACGAAGACGACGACGACGAAGAAGACGACGACGAAGAAGATGACGACGAAGTCGACGACGACGAAGACGACGACGACGAAGACGACGACGACGAAGACGACGCCGAGGAAGACGACGACGACGAAGTCGACGACGACGAAGACGACGACGACAAGTACGACGATGATGAAGACGACGACGACGAAGACGACAAAGAACGAAGACGACGACGACGAAGAAGACGACGACGAAGACGACGACGACGAAGACGACGACGACGAAGAAGACGATGACGAAGACGACGACGACGACGACGACAACGACGAAGAGGACGACGACGAAGAAGACGACGACGAAGAAGACGACGACGAAGACGACGACGACGAAGATGACGACGACGAAGAAGACGACGACGAAGACGACGACGACGAAGACGGCGACGACGAAGACGACGACGGCAACGAAGAAGTCGACGACGAAGACGACGACGACGAAGACGACGACGACGAAGACGACGGCGACGAAGAAGTCGACGACGAAGACGACGACGATGAAGACGACGACGACGAAGACGACGACGACGAAGACGACGACGACGAAGACGACGACGACGAAGAAGACGACGACGAAGACGACGACGACGAAGACGACGACGACGAAGACGACGACGACGAAGAAGACGACGACGAAGACGACGACGACGAAGACGACGATGACGAAGAAGACGACGACGAAGACGACGACGACGAAGACGACGACGACGAAGAAGACGACGACGAAGACGACGACGACGAAGACGACGACGACGAAGACGACGACGACGAAGAAGACGACGAAGACGACGACGACGAAGACGACGATGAAGACGAAGACGACGAAGACGACGACGACGACGAAGACGACAACGAAGACGACGACGACGGCGACGAAGAAGACGACGACGAAGACGACGACGACGAAGAAGACGACGACGAAGACGACGACGACGAAGACGACGACGAAGACGACGACGACGAAGAAGACGACGACGAAGACGACGACGACGAAGACGACGACGACGAAGAAGACGACGACGAAGACGACGACGACGAAGACGACGACGACGAAGAAGACGACGATGACAAAGACGAAGATGACGACGACAACGAAGAAGACGATGAAGATGAAGATGAAGACGCCGACGACGACGAAGAAGAAGACGACGACGACGACAAAGAAGACGATGAAGACGAAGACGAAGACGAAGACGAAGACGAAGAAGAAGAAGAAGAAGACGAAGACGAAGAAGAAGAAGAAGAAGAAGAAGAAGAAGAAGAAGAAGAAGAAGAAGAAGACGAAGAAGAAGACGACGAAGACGACGACGACGACGAAGAAGAAGACGACGAAGATGACGACGACGACGAAGACGACGACGAAGGCGACGACGACGACGACGAAGAAGACGATGACGAAGACGACGACGACGAAGACGACGACGACGAAGACGACGATGACGAAGAAGACGACGACGAAGACGACATCGACGAAGACGACGACGACGAAGAAGACGGACAACGAAGACGACGACGACGAAGACGACGACGACAAAGACGACGATGACGAAGAAGACGACGACGACGAAGACTACGACGACGAAGATGATGACGACGAAGAAGTCGACGACGAAGACGACGACGACGAAGACGACGACGACGAAGACGACGACGACGAAGACGACGACGACGAAGACGACGACGACGAAGATGACGACGACGAAGACGACGACGACGAAGACGACGACGACGAAGAAGAGGACGACGAAGACGACGACGACGAAGACGACGACGACGAAGAAGACGACGACGAAGACGACGACGACGAAGACGACGACGACGAAGAAGACGACGAGGAAGACGACGACGACGAAGACGACGACGACGAAGAAGACGACGACGAAGAAGATGACGACGAAGTCGACGACGACGAAGACGACGACGACGAAGACGACGACGACGAAGACGACGCCGAGGAAGACGACGACGACGAAGTCGACGACGACGAAGACGACGACGACAAGTACGACGATGATGAAGGCGACGACGACGAAGACGACAACGACGAAGACGACGACGACGAAGAAGACGACGACGAAGACGACGACGACGAAGACGACGACGACGAAGAAGACGATGACGAAGACGACGACGACGACGACGACAACGACGAAGAGGACGACGACGAAGAAGACGACGACGAAGAAGACGACGACGAAGACGACGACGACGAAGATGACGACGACGAAGAAGACGACGACGAAGACGACGACGACGAAGACGGCGACGACGAAGACGACGACGGCAACGAAGAAGTCGACGACGAAGACGACGACGACGAAGACGACGACGACGAAGACGACGGCGACGAAGAAGTCGACGACGAAGACGACGACGACGAAGACGACGACGACGAAGACGACGACGACGAAGACGACGACGACGAAGACGACGACGACGAAGAAGACGACGACGAAGACGACGACGACGAAGACGACGACGACGAAGACGACGACGACGAAGAAGACGACGACGAAGACGACGACGACGAAGACGACGATGACGAAGAAGACGACGATGAAGACGACGACGACGAAGACGACGACGACGAAGAAGACGACGACGAAGACGACGACGACGAAGACGACGACGACGAAGACGACGACGACGAAGAAGACGACGAAGACGACGACGACGAAGACGACGATGAAGACGAAGACGACGAAGACGACGACGACGACGAAGACGACAACGAAGACGACGACGACGGCGACGAAGAAGACGACGACGAAGACGACGACGACGGAGAAGACGACGACGAAGACGACGACGACGAAGACGATGACGAAGACGACGACGACGAAGAAGACGACGACGAAGACGACGACGACGAAGACGACGACGACGAAGAAGACGACGACGAAGACGACGACGACGAAGACGACGACGACGAAGAAGACGACGATGACAAAGACGAAGATGACGACGACAACGAAGAAGACGATGAAGATGAAGATGAAGACGCCGACGACGACGAAGAAGAAGACGACGACGACGACAAAGAAGACGATGAAGACGAAGACGAAGACGAAGACGAAGACGAAGAAGAAGAAGAAGAAGACGAAGACGAAGAAGAAGAAGAAGAAGAAGAAGAAGAAGAAGAAGAAGAAGAAGAAGACGAAGAAGAAGACGACGAAGACGACGACGACGACGAAGAAGAAGACGACGAAGATGACGACGACGACGAAGACGACGACGAAGGCGACGACGACGACGACGAAGAAGACGATGACGAAGACGACGACGACGAAGACGACGACGACGAAGACGACGATGACGAAGAAGACGACGACGAAGACGACATCGACGAAGACGACGACGACGAAGAAGACGACAACGAAGACGACGACGACGAAGACGACGACGACAAAGACGACGATGACGAAGAAGACGACGACGACGAAGACTACGACGACGAAGATGATGACGACGAAGAAGACGACGACGAAGACGACGACGACGACGACGAAGATGACGATGACGAAGAAGACGACGACGAAGACGACGACGAAGAAGACGACGACAACGAAGACGACGACGACGACGAAGATGACGACGACGAAGAAGGCGACGACGAAGACGACGACGACGAAGACGACGACGACGAAGACGACGACGGCAACGAAGAAGTCGACGACGAAGACGACGACGACGAAGACGACGACGACGAAGACGACGGCGACGAAGAAGTCGACGACGAAGACGACGACGACGAAGACGACGACGACGAAGACGACGACGACGAAGACGACGACGACGAAGACGACGACGACGAAGAAGACGACGACGAAGACGCCGACGACGAAGACGACGACGACGAAGACGACGACGACGAAGAAGATGACGACGAAGACGACGACGACGAAGACGACGACGACGAAGAAGACGACGACGAAGACGACGACGACGAAGACGACGACGACGAAGAAGACGACGACGAAGACGACGACGACGAAGACGACGACGACGAAGACGACGACGACGAAGAAGACGACGAAGACGACGACGACGAAGACGACGATGAAGACGAAGACGACGAAGACGACGACGACGACGAAGACGACAACGAAGACGACGACGACGGCGACGAAGAAGACGACGACGAAGACGACGACGACGAAGAAGACGACGACGAAGACGACGACGACGAAGACGACGACGAAGACGACGACGACGAAGAAGACGACGACGAAGACGACGACGACGAAGACGACGACGACGAAGAAGACGACGACGAAGACGACGACGACGAAGACGACGACGACGAAGAAGACGACGATGACAAAGACGAAGATGACGACGACAACGAAGAAGACGATGAAGATGAAGATGAAGACGCCAACGATGACGAAGAAGAAGACGACGACGACGACAAAGAAGACGACGAAGACGAAGACGAAGACGAAGACGAAGACGAAGAAGAAGAAGAAGAAGACGAAGACGAAGAAGAAGAAGAAGAAGAAGAAGAAGAAGAAGAAGAAGAAGAAGAAGAAGAAGAAGACGAAGAAGAAGACGACGAAGACGACGACGACGACGAAGAAGAAGACGACGAAGACGACGACGACGACGAAGACGACGACGAAGACGACGACGACGACGACGAAGAAGACGACGATGAAGACGACGACGACGAAGACGACGACGACGAAGAAGTCGACGACGAAGACGACGACGACGAAGACGACGACGACGAAGACGACGACGACGAAGACGACGACGACGAAGACGACGACGACGAAGAAGACGACGACGAAGACGACGACGACGAAGACGACGACGACGAAGACGACGACGACGAAGAAGACGACGACGAAGACGACGACGACGAAGACGACGATGACGAAGAAGACGACGATGAAGACGACGACGACGAAGACGACGACGACGAAGAAGACGACGACGAAGACGACGACGACGAAGACGACGACGACGAAGACGACGACGACGAAGAAGACGACGAAGACGACGACGACGAAGACGACGATGAAGACGAAGACGACGAAGACGACGACGACGACGAAGACGACAACGAAGACGACGACGACGGCGACGAAGAAGACGACGACGAAGACGACGACGACGAGAAGACGACGACGAAGACGACGACGACGAAGACGAAGACGAAGACGACGACGACGAAGAAGACGACGACGAAGACGACGACGACGAAGACGACGACGACGAAGAAGACGACGACGAAGACGACGACGACGAAGACGACGACGACGAAGAAGACGACGATGACAAAGACGAAGATGACGACGACAACGAAGAAGACGATGAAGATGAAGATGAAGACGCCGACGACGACGAAGAAGAAGACGACGACGACGACAAAGAAGACACGATGAAGACGAAGACGAAGACGAAGACGAAGACGAAGAAGAAGAAGAAGAAGACGAAGACGAAGAAGAAGAAGAAGAAGAAGAAGAAGAAGAGAAGAAGAAGAAGAAGACGAAGAAGAAGACGACGAAGACGACGACGACGAAGAAGAAGACGACGAAGATGACGACGACGACGAAGACGACGACGAAGGCGACGACGACGACGACGAAGAAGACGATGACGAAGACGACGACGACGAAGACGACGACGACGAAGACGACGATGACGAAGAAGACGACGACGAAGACGACATCGACGAAGACGACGACGACGAAGAAGACGACAACGAAGACGACGACGACGAAGACGACGACGACAAAGACGACGATGACGAAGAAGACGACGACGACGAAGACTACGACGACGAAGATGATGACGACGAAGAAGACGACGACGAAGACGACGACGACGACGACGAAGATGACGATGACGAAGAAGACGACGATGAAGACGACGACGAAGAAGACGACGACAACGAAGACGACGACGACGAAGATGACGACGACGAAGAAGGCGACGACGAAGACGACGACGACGAAGACGACGACGACGAAGACGACGACGGCAACGAAGAAGTCGACGACGAAGACGACGACGACGAAGACGACGACGACGAAGACGACGGCGACGAAGAAGTCGACGACGAAGACGACGACGACGAAGACGACGACGACGAAGACGACGACGACGAAGACGACGACGACGAAGACGACGACGACGAAGAAGACGACGACGAAGACGCCGACGACGAAGACGACGACGACGAAGACGACGACGACGAAGAAGATGACGACGAAGACGACGACGACGAAGACGACGACGACGAAGAAGACGACGACGAAGACGACGACGACGAAGACGACGACGACGAAGAAGACGACGACGAAGACGACGACGACGAAGACGACGACGACGAAGACGACGACGACGAAGAAGACGACGAAGACGACGACGACGAAGACGACGATGAAGACGAAGACGACGAAGACGACGACGACGACGAAGACGACAACGAAGACGACGACGACGGCGACGAAGAAGACGACGACGAAGACGACGACGACGAAGAAGACGACGACGAAGACGACGACGACGAAGACGACGACGAAGACGACGACGACGAAGAAGACGACGACGAAGACGACGACGACGAAGACGACGACGACGAAGAAGACGACGACGAAGACGACGACGACGAAGACGACGACGACGAAGAAGACGACGATGACAAAGACGAAGATGACGACGACAACGAAGAAGACGATGAAGATGAAGATGAAGACGCCGACGATGACGAAGAAGAAGACGACGACGACGACAAAGAAGACGACGAAGACGAAGACGAAGACGAAGACGAAGACGAAGAAGAAGAAGAAGAAGACGAAGACGAAGAAGAAGAAGAAGAAGAAGAAGAAGAAGAAGAAGAAGAAGAAGAAGAAGAAGACGAAGAAGAAGACGACGAAGACGACGACGACGACGAAGAAGAAGACGACGAAGACGACGACGACGACGAAGACGACGACGAAGACGACGACGACGACGACGAAGAAGACGACGATGAAGACGACGACGACGAAGACGACGACGACGAAGACGACGATGACGAAGAAGACGATGACGAAGACGACATCGACGAAGACGACGACGACGAAGAAGACGACAACGAAGACGACGACGACGAAGACGACGACGACAAAGACGACGATGACGAAGAAGACGACGACGACGAAGACTACGACGACGAAGATGATGACGACGAAGAAGACGACGACGAAGACGACGACGACGACGACGAAGATGACGACGACGAAGAAGACGACGACGAAGACGACGACGAAGAAGACGACGACAACGAAGACGACGACGACGAAGATGACGACGACGAAGAAGGCGACGACGAAGACGACGACGACGAAGACGACGACGACGAAGACGACGACGGCAACGAAGAAGTCGACGACGAAGACGACGACGACGAAGACGACGACGACGAAGACGACGGCAACGAAGAAGTCGACGACGAAGACGACGACAACGAAGACGACGACGACGAAGACGACGACGACGAAGACGACGACGACGAAGACGACGACGACGAAGAAGACGACGACGAAGACGACGACGACGAAGTAGACGACGACGAAGACGACGACGACGAAGACGACGACGACGAAGACGACGACGACGAAGAAGACGACGACGAAGACGACGACGACGAAGATGACGACGACGAAGAAGACGACGACGAAGACGACGACGACGAAGACGACGACGACGAAGAAGACGACGACGAAGACGACGACGACGAAGACGACGACGACGAAGACGATGACGATAAAGAAGACGACGAAGACGACGACGACGAAGACGACGACGAAGACGAAGACGACGAAGACGACGACGAAGACGAAGACGACGAAGACGACGACGACGACGAAGACGACAACGAAGACGACGACGACGGTGACGAAGAAGACGACGACGAAGACGACGACGACGAAGAAGACGACGACGAAGACGACGACGACGAAGACGACGACGAAGACGATGACGACGAAGAAGACGACGATGAAGACGACGACGACGAAGACGACGACGACGAAGAAGACGACGACGAAGACGACGACGACGACGAAGAAGACGACGACGAAGAAGACGACGACGAAGACGACTACGACGAAGAAGACGACGACGAAGAAGACGACGACGAAGTCGACGACGACGAAGACGACGACGACGAAGACGACGACGACGAAGACGATGCCGAGGAAGATGACGACGACGAAGTCGACGACGACGAAGACGACGATGACAAGTACGACGATGATGAAGACGACGACGACG
>JAXLNO010003398.1:0-52778 GCA_038087875.1 Malacoraja senta
GATGAGAGGAGATCTTATTGAAACGTGTGAGATTATTAAGGGTTTGGACACACTAGAGGCGGGAAACATGTTCCCGATGTTGGAGGAGTCCAGATCCAGGGGCCACAGTTTAATAGAATAAGGGGTAAGCCATTTAGAACGGAGACAAGGAAACACTTTTTCACACAGGGAGTTGTGTGTCTGTGGAATTCTATGCCCCAGAGGGGGGTGGAGGCCGGTTCTCTGGATATTTCAAGAGAGAGCTAGATAGGGCTCTTAAAGATAGCGGACTCGGGGGACATGGGAAGAAGGCAGCAACGGGGTACTGATTGGGGATGATCAGCCATGATCAAATTGAATTGTGGTGATGGCTCAAAGCGCCGAATGGCCTACTCCTGCACCTATGGTCTATTGTCTATAAGAAGGGTCTCGACCCAAAACTTCACCCGTTCCTTCTCTACAGAGATGCTGCCTGTCCCTTTGAGTTACTCCTGCATTTTGTGTCTACCTGAGAAGGCACAATGTGTAGAGAGCCCGAGAGGTGAGGAGAGACTGAAGCAGAGAGAGATGTTTGTGCTCTATTCCTGCTGACTCTTGAAAGTAACGTTAGTTGTTTCTCTGCGTTTCCAGGAAGCTGTGCTTTCAGGAGGCCATGTGTAGCTGAGAGTGGGTGCAGAGAGTGATGGTGTGAAACAAAGAGGTGGACCACTCTCTCAGGTTCAGTGAGGTGAAAGGAACAGAAAAGCAGAGTGGGCCAGGTATAGAAAGTGTCTCGGCGTGTGGAGCTGGTTCTAAGAAATGAGTTGGCAGGGAATTTTGATCAAACTGCTCGAGATGAGAGAAGGGAGGTTTTACTGGAAAATCTTCTCCTGAAACTAAAGAAAGTGTGTAGGGTAATTCTGCTTGTTTTACACAATCGACTCAACAACACTTACTTATTTAAATAAGATTGGTACACAGAATGTGGGGTAGTGTTGCATGGGGCAAGCCTTTTGGCCTACCGAGTCAATAGACAATAGGTGCAGGAGTAGGCCATTCGGCCCTTCGAGCCAGCACCACCATTCAATGTGATCATGGCTGATCATCCACAATCAGTACCCCGTTCCTGCCTTCTCCCCATATCCCCTGACTTCGCTATCTTTAAGAGCCCTACCTCGCTCTCTCCTGAAAGTATCCAGAGAACCGGCCTCCACCGCCCTCTGAGGCAGAGAATTCCATAGACTCGCAACTGTCTGTGTGAAAAAGTGTTTTCTCATCTCCGTTCTAAAAGCCTTACCCCTTATTCTTAAACTGTGGCCCCTGGTTCTGCACTCCCCCAACATCGGGAACATGTTTCCTGCTCCTAGCATGTCCAAACCCTTAATAATCTTATATGTTTCAATGAGAAGCCCTCTTATCCTTCTAAACTCCCGGGTATACAAGCCCAGCCGCTCCATTCTCTCAGCATATGACAGTCCCGCCATCCCGGGAATTAACCTTATACACCTACGCTGCATTCCCTCAATAGCAAGAATGTCCTTCCACAAATTAGGAGACCAAAACTGCACACAATACTCCAGGTGTGGTCTCACTGGGTCCAGAGGAAATTTACGAGGATTGGGGGGAGGTGGGCTCATTGAAACCTACCGAATAGTTAAAGGCCTGGAAACAGTGGATTCTGAGAGGGTGTTTCCACTAGTGGGAGAGTCTATAACCAGAGGACGGCGCCTCAGAATTAAAGGATGAACCTTTAGAGAAGAGATGAGGAGGAATTTCTTTAGAATCAAAATCAGAATAGTACTTTATTTGCCAAGTATGTTTTGCAACATACGAGGAATTTCATTTGCCAAGTCAGTCATACAAATAAAAAGTAACAGATCACCCAAAACACATTTTAACATGAACATCCATCACCGTGACCCCTACACATTCCTCGCTGTGATGGAAGGCGAAATAAAGTTCAAGTCCCTTCCCTTTGTTCTCCCGCGGTCGGGGGCCTCGAGCCCTCCGTTGACGGGACGATCTTGACTCCCGTAGCCGGCGGCGTTCGGGCCTTCTGCGTCGTGGCGATCAACTCCCACATCGGGGGGATGTCAGCTCCACCGCGCCGGGTGATCTGACTTCGCGTGTCGAACTTTCTGCGTGATTGGAGCTTCCCGACTCGCCTCTCCCAAGACTGCGAGCTCTGATGGTAAGTCCGCAGGCCGCGCGGTTGGAGCGATCCCAGGCAAGGGATCGGCTGTGATGTTAAGTCCGCTCCCCGCGGTGGGGCTCACGACAGTCCGAGGAGGCTTCCAGCTCCATCGATGGTAGGCCGCAGAGCGCCCGGAGAATGTGATCCGAATATTGATCACATCTCCGGCAAGGTAAGAACCTGAAAAAAAGTTTCCCCGATCCCATCCGCCTCCCCCCACATAAGACAAACCGGGGAACATTAAAACAAACTTTCACGAAACACTAAAAATAAAAAAAAGACGAAAAAAAGAACAGACTGCCGGCAGAGCAGCCATCATACGGAGCCCCTGGTGGTATGAGGGTGGTGTCAGAGGGTGGTGAATCAGTGCAATTCTTTGCCACAGAAGGCTGTGGTGGCCAAGTCAATGGATATATTTAAGGCAGAGATTGACAGATTCCTGATTAATACAGGTATCAGGGTGTTTTGGGGAGGAGGCAGGAAAATGGGGTTAGGAGGGAGAGGATTGAATGGCGGAGTAGACTTCATGGATGGAGTAGTATCTGGTCGAATAGTACCCACACCACCATGGCCATGCTCTCATTTCACTCAGTGGCATTGAGTAGTGGTAGAGAATATTGGTACATCACTGGCCAGTCCGACCCTTGCATCTCTGACCAGAGGCAATGAGCCTTTACAGCCAAGTTAAGACTCGTATTTTTTTTAATTTCAGACTTTTAGTTTAACTCATTTGAGAGATAGCGCAGAAATCGGTGGAGAGGATGTTTCCACTAATGGGAGAGTCTACGAATAAAGGTCACAGCCTCAGAATTAAAGGATGCTCTTTTAGAATGGAGATGAGGAAAAATTTATTTAGTCAGAGGGTGGCGAATCTGTGGAATTCTTTGCCACAGAAGGCTGTGGTGGCCAGGTCAGTGGATATTTTTAAGGCAGAGATAGATTCTTGATTAGTACGGGTGTCAGAGGTCATGGGGAGTAGGCAGGAGAATGGGTTTAGGAAGGAGAGACAAATCAGCCATGCTTGAATGGTGGAGGAGACGTGATAGGCCGAATGGCCTAATTCTACTACTATTCCTTATGACCTTATGAAATAGACCCTTCAGACCACCAAGTCAGCAGCGACCAGTGATCCCCGCACATTCGCACTATCCTACACACACTAGGGACAGTTTACAATTATAGCAAGCCAATTAGCCTACAAACCTGTACGTCTTTGGAGTGTTTTGAGGGAACCGGAGAAAACCCAAGTAGTCACGGAGAGAACGTACAAACTCTGTGTGGACCAACACCCAGAGTCAGGATCAAACCCGAGTCCCTGGCGCTGTAAGGTAGCGACTCTACTGCTGAGCCACCATGCAGCCCTTCAGACTTGAAGTGGAAGCGTAGAAGATGGTGCCTGAAACATGGTGACTCTGGTGTATGGAGTCAATGTGGTCGACTTTCTTACACTCTTGATCTTGGTATGATTATGCCTAATGTAGAGTGGGAATGTCACTGACATGTGTGCAGAAAAAGAACCTCACTGCACTCAGGTACAAACTGCCATAGGACCATTGAACCACTCCTACCATATGGAAGAAGGTACTGGAGTCTTGAAAACTCTGACTAGCAGGTTCAAGAAAAGGTGTGTAGTATGCTCACTTGTCACTTTACCTCCTCCCTCGACTCCATCCAAGGACCCAAGTAGTCTTTCCAGGTGAGACAGATGTTTACCTGCACCTCATCCAACCTCATCTATAGCATCCGCTGCTCTAGGTGTCATCTGCTCTGCTTCGGTGAGACCAAGCACAGGCTTGGCGACCATGTCCAGTTTTGTTCCATATTCCGAGTTTGTTGCGCCCATTGTGTGCAGTGCACATTGTGTAGTATTTACTGCCATCTACAGGTAAAGCACACATTCAGAGTTTGTTGTCTTCATTATGCACAGTACACATAGTACACATAGGATGGGATGGAGGTGTAGAGTGACTGGACGTCCACAGTAAAGATGAGGGAGTGAGGGCCTGGAAAACGGAAGTCATTGAAGAGCCGAAGAGCGTGTGAGGTATCTTGGACATAGGTGGGGAGGAATTGGACCAGATGCGATAGGATGGAGTCGAGGTATGTGGGAATCAATTTGGTGAGACATGAACAAGCAGAAACAATGGGTCTGCCAGGACAGTTCTGTTTGTTGATTTTGGGGAGAAGGTAAAATCGGGCCGTGCGGGGCTGAGGAATGATACGGTTGGAGGCTTCAGAGGGCAGAGAGCCAGAAGTAATAAAATCAGAAATGGTGTGTGATATTAAAGTCTGTGGGGGCTGTGGGGTTTGAATATTGATTTTTCTCACTTGAAGTAGCCCCGGAATTCCCTCCCTCTCTATCCCGCCCCCACCCAAGTCCCACAAGCTTCCCGTTTTCACCCCACAGTCCGCTACCAATGGCCTTTATCATCGTTACTTTTTTTGCATAGCTTTCATTCATTGTTCGGTATCTCTCCGCATCGCCGTCTATATTTCTCGTTTCCTTTGTCCCCAACCAGTGAAGAAGGGGCTCGACCCGCAGCATCACCCATTCCTTCTCTCCAGAGATGCTGCCTGTCCCCGCTGAGTTACTCCAGCTTTTTGTGTCTATCTTCGGACATTGTGTAGAGTTTACTGCCATCTTCAGGTGAAGCAGGGTAAATGCAGGGTTCAACATGGCATCACACAGACCAGACTCCTCGCCATTGACTCAATAGATAATAGGTGCAGAAGTAGGCCATTCGGCCCATCAAGCCAGCACCGCCATTCAATGTGATCATGGCTGATCATCCACAATCAGTACCCCGTTCCTGCCTTCTCCCCATATCCCCCGCCTCCGCTATCTTTAAGAGCCCCATATGGCTCTCTTGAAAGTATCCAGAGAATCGGACTCCACCGCCCTCCGAGGCAGAGCATTCCACAGACTCACAACTCTGTGTGAAAAAGTGTTTCATAGTCTCCGTTCTAAATGGCTTACCCCTTATTCTTAAACTGTGCAACCCGATTCTGGACTCATCCAACATCTGGAATATGTTTCCTGCCTCTAGCGTGTCCAAATCCTTAAGAATCTTATATGTTTCAATAAGATCCCCTCTCATCCTTTTAAACTACAGAGTACACAAGCCCAGCCGCTCCATTCTCTCAGCATATGACAGCTCCGCCATCCCGGGAATTAACCTTGTGAACCTACGCTGCACTCCCTCAATAGCAAGAATGTCCTTCTTCAAATTAGGGGACCAAAACTGCACACAATACTCAAGGCGTGGTCTCAATAGGGCCCTGTACAACTGCAGAAGGACCTCTTTGCTCCATCAATGCTTCGTGCAACCACAGTCTTCTTAGGCCCACTTCAGTCATGGCTGGCCATGGGTGTCTCCAGGGTGCTATTCCCTATATGGAGGATGCCTGTGCGTGACTTTGTTTAATGTGGGGAGACTGGTGCAGAGACAGCCACCCCACGGTCCTTGGCAGATCTGGGTCGGGTTCCAGTGGCATGGAGTCCAAGACGACCGGAGACCCTTTTCTGCTGCAGCCTTCATCCGCCTTCCCAGCCGTTGTGATGCTCCACTCAGGTCAGCCATTGTCCTCCGCCTGTTCCACCGTTGAGGTCTTGGTTGGATTGCTCTTTGTCAGAGACCTCTCCCTCAACCTTACCGCCATGGGTGGCCCTACCAGGAGCATAGCTCCTAACGGCATCTCTCTCAGGATCTCAGGACCACACAAGCTTCTCCACCACGACAAGGTGACAATCCACGGAGAAGCGTCAGTAAACATCAATGTTTTAGATTAGTTCAGAGATACAGCACGGAAACAGGCCCTTCCGCCCACCAAGTCCGCGTCGACCAGCGATCCCCGCACATTAACGTTACCGACACACACTAGGAGACAATTTTTTGTACATTTTACATGTATACCAAGCCAATTAATCTAAAATCCTGTACGTCTTTCGAGTGAGGGAGGAAACCGAAGATCCCGGAGAAAACCCACGCAGGTCACAGGGAGCAGGTACAAACTCCGTACAGACATGTACCTGTAGTCAGGTTGGAACCCAGGTCTCTGGCACTGTGAGACAATAACTCTACCGTATCACCATTTTCAGTTAATTCTATTTTATTGAACCAAACAACAAAAAACAAGCATGTTATCCAGCTGGGATCCCAGGCAAGTGCTATTCCTTACAACAGAGGGAGGGTGCAAATCTCTACATTTTGATTAAATTGTCTTGGCAAGATTTTACAGTTTGCTATGTTTTGGCGAGAGCGCTTTTGTCGAGAGCTTTGAGTTCTTGGGTGTAAATATCACCAACAATATCTCCTGGATCAACCACAATGAAGCACCAGCCTCCCTTCCATTGGCTCATCAGGTCATAAGTGATAGGAGCAGAATTAGGCCGTTCGGCCCAACAAATCATTTCCACCATTCAATCATGGCTGATCTATCTCTCCCTCCTAACCCCATTCTCCTGCCTCCCCCCCACGTAACTTCTGACACCTGTGCTAATCTATCTAGCTCTACCTTAAAAATATCCACTGACTTGGCCTCCACAGCCTTCTGCGGCAAAGAATTCCACGGATTCACCACTCCCTGATTAACAAAATTTCTCCTCATCTCCTTCCTAAAAGAACGTCCTTTAATTCTGAGGCTATGACCTCTCGTCCTAGACTCTCGCACTAGTGGAAACATCCTCTCCACATTCAATCTATCAAAGCCTTTCACTATTCTGTATGTTTCAATGAGACAGACTATTCTGTATATAAAGCAGGATAGTAAACGCTTCTTTAGGTATGTGAAGAGGAAAAAAATATTTAAGACCAAAGTTGGACCCTTGAAGACCGAAAGGGTTGAATATATTATGGGGAACAAGGAAATTGCAGATGAGTTGAACAGGTACCTTGGATCTGTCTTCACTAAGGGGGACACAAACAATCTTCCTGATATAGTAGTGGCCAGAAGATCTGGAGTGACAGAGGAACTGAAGGAAATCCACATTAGGCAGGAAATGTTGTTGGATAGACTGATGGGACTGAAGGCTGACGAATCCCCAGGGCCTGATGGTCTGCATCCCAGGGTACTTAAGGAAGTGGCTCTAGAAATCGTGGATGCATTGGTGATAATTTTCCTAATGATATCCCACTTTGTAAGAAAGGCGCGAGAGAGAAAACAGGGAATTATAGACCAGTTAGCCTGACATCGGTGGTGGAAAGATGCTGGAGTCAATTACAAAAGATGAGATAGCCAAACTTTTGGATAGCAGTAACAGGATCGGTCCGAGTCAGCATGGATTTACGAAGGGGAAATCATGCTTGACTAATCTTCTGGAATTTTTTGAAGATGTAACTAGGTAAATGGACAAGGGAGAGCCAGTGGATGTAGTGTACCTGGACTTTCAGAAAGCATTTGATAAGGTCCCACATAGGAGATTAGTGGGCAAAATTAGGGCACATGGAATTGTGGGTATAGTGCTGACATAGAGAAGTGGTTGGCAGACAGGAAACAAAGAGTAGGGATTAACGGCTCCCTTTCAGAATGGCAGGCAGTGACTAGTGGTGTACCGCAAGGCTCGGTGCTGGGACCGCAGCAATTTACAATATACATCAATGATTTGGATGAAGGGATTCAAAGTAACATTAGCAAATTTGAAGATGACACCAAGCTGGGTGGCAGTGTGAACTTTGAGGAGGATGCTATGAGAATTCAGCGTGACTTGGACAGGTTGGGGGAGTGTGCAGATGCGTGGCAGATGAAGTTTAATGCGGATAAATGTGCGGTTATCCACTTTGGTAGCAAAAACAGGAAGGCAGATTACCATCTAAATGGCGTCAAGTTGGGGAAAGGGGAAGTACAACGGGATCTGGGGGTCATTGTACATCAGTCTATGAAAGTAAGCATGCAGGTACAGCAGGCAGTGAAGAAAGCGAATGGCATGTTGGCCTTTATAACAAGAGGAATCGAATAGAGCAGCAAAGAGGTCCTTCTGCAGTTGTACAGAGCCCTAGTGAGACAACACCTGGCGCATTGTGTGCAGTTTTGGTCCTCTAATTTGAGGAAAGGCATTGTTGCTATTGAGGGAGTGCAGCGTACGTTTACAAGGTTAATTCCCGGGATGGCGGGACTGTCATATGCTGAGAGAATGGAGCGGCTGGGCTTGTACACTCTGGAGTTTAGAAGGATGAGAGGTGATCTCATTGAAACATATAAGATTGTTAAGGGTTTGACACGCTAGAGGCAGGAAACATGTTCCCGATGTTGGGGGAGTGCAGAATCAGGGCCACAGTTTAAGAATAAGGACTAAGCCATTTAGAACCGAGAGGAGGAAACACTTTTTCGCACAGAGAGTGGCGAGTCTGTGGAATTCTCTGCCTCAGAGGGCGGTGGAGGCCGATTCTCTGGATGATTTCAAGAGATAGCTAGATAGGACTCTTAAAAATAGCTGAGTCAGGGGATATGACGCCCACAGAACACAATTTCGGTGGGCGGCGCGACTTTCGTCTGCAGCGACCTCTGCAGTCCGTCTGTCTTTTTATTATTTTTGTCTCGTTTTTATGTAGTTTTTTATTATTTTTTTTGTAGGGGTATGTGTGTGGGGGGGGGGGGGGGTGGGGGTGGGGGTGGGGGGGGGAACTTTGAAATCTTTCCGCAGCACGGGAGACCCGACCTTTTCTTTGTCGGGTCTCCGTTGTCGTTGGGGCTGGGCAACGTGGAGCGGCCTCCAGCAGGAACGACCTGGGGCTCCCGTGGAGCTGCGGACTACTCACCGTCGCGGGGCTGGCCGAGTCCGGAGCGGGTGGAGCTGTGGTGGAGACAATCGCTGCTGCTACCCGACCTCCGGAGATTCGGAGGCTACAACCGCGGGTCTGGCGGACGGCAACACCGTAAGCCCGTGGGTCCCTAGTGGGAGACCGCTTTTCGGGGCTTCCGCAGCGGCGACTTCTCCCGCCCGAGTTGCGGGGTTGAAGCGCACCTGGAGCAGGACTTTACATCGTCGCCCCACGCGGCTTGGAATGGCCACCGGACTTTGCGAGCGCGCGCCGGGGCTCTAACACCAAGACCCGGTGCGCGACCTTGCATCACCCGGTGTGGCTTTAATGGCTGCGGGACAATCACCATCGCCCACCGGGGGCTTTGACTTTGACTCTGACATCGGGGGGGGGGGAGTGCAGTGGAGAGATATGTTTTTTTGCCTTCCATCACAGCGCTGTGATGGATGTATGTGTAAATTGTGTTGTGTCTCGGGTCTTCTTCGTTTTGTATTGTATGGCTGCAGAAACGACATTTCGTTTGGACCTCAAGGGGTCCAAATGACAAATTTGACAAAAAGACAAATAAATTGAATTGAATTGAATTGAATTGAATTGAATAATGGGAGAAGGCAGGAACGGGGTACTGATTGGGGATGATCAGCCATGATCACATCGAAGGGCTCGAAGGGCCGAATGGCCTACTCCTACACCTATTGTCTATTGATCCTGGACCTGTAACCAAGAATTCATTCAACTGCGGGTAAACCAATATATGGGCTTTCGTGGGGCATTGGACATGTTACCTCATGGTGGACGAGTGGCGAAAGAGAAGGCATATGATATCCGATATGACCTGGATAATTGGATCCAAGATTGACTTGGTTTAAGGAGGCAGAGGGTATTAGCATCAGGATAGTTTTGTGATTGAAAGGTATGGAATGGTAATGGCTATCTGTTCGCAGTGGTCTTCAGCAGGGATCTGTCCTGGGATTGTTGGTGATTATGATATATATTAACGACCACTTTCCGTGCCATCGGCATGTGAAGTACATTTGCACTTACATGGAAATTGTTGGTGCTCTGGGTCACGTGTAAGGCTATCTAGGCTGGTCAGCCTCGCTTGGTGTATTGTGTGCAGGTCGACACGCTCAAGGAAGGATGTGTTTATGCTGGAGAGGGAACAGAGGAGATTCATCGGGTCTGAATCGGATTCATTGATTCATTGAGTCTGAAGTAGGGTCTCGACACGAAACATCACCCATTCCTTCTCTGCCTGTCCCGGTAAGTTACTCCAGCATTTGTTGTCTACCTTCGATTTAAACCAGCAGCTGCACTACAGTGAGAAATTCGGCACAAGATCTCAATTTTCCAGGTGTATGTGCGTAAGAGGATCTTTGCCTGGACAAATAGCTGGGCGTATTCCACCGAGCAAAAGCCTTGACTGAGGTGAATGATAGATTCCCTGACGAATCTAATTCAAGCAATGCCTCAACATGATTGACAGTTAATAACAGTGAACCTCACGATTCCAACAGGGCCAACACTGATTCACCAGAAACTTCAGTCACTGACAAGTCAGAGAGTTACGGCACAGATTTCCCTCTCTGAAGATTGCCCATAAATTTTGATAACAATCCTGGTCAGCACATTGATACCACATTTCAATACTTAAGATCATAATATCATAAGTGATAGGAGTAAAATTAGGCCGGTCGGCCCATCAAGTCCACTCCGCCATTCTATAATGGCTGACCTAACTCTCCCTCCTAAACCCATTCTCCTGCCTTCTCCCCAAAACTGCTGACTCCCGTACTAATCAAGAATCTATCTATCTCTGCCTTAAAAGTATCCACTGACTTGGACTCCACAGTTTATTGTGACAAAGAATTCACACAGATTCACCAGCCGCTGACGAAAGGACTTTCCCATCATCTCCTTCCTAAAAGAAAGTCCGTTAATTCTGAGGCTATGACCTCCAGCCCTAGACTCTCCCACTAGTGGAAACATCCTCTCCACATCCACCCTATCGAAGCCTTTTACTATTCTGTATGTTTCAATGAGGGACCCCCTCATCATTCTAAACTCCTGCGAGTACAAAAGCTCATCATAGGTTAACCTACTCATTCCTGGGATCATTCTTGTAAACCTCCTCAGGCCCTTCTCCAGAGCCAGCACATCCTTCCTCAGATATGATGTCCAAAATTGCTCACAATATTCCAAATGCGGCCTTACGAGCGCCTGATAGAGCCTCAGCATTACATCCCTGTTTTTGTATACAAGCTCTCTTGAGTTTGCTTTCTTTACTACCAATTAGACTCGCAGATTAACTTTTTGGGACTAGTTTTAACTAGATTTAGATAAATTCATTTAAAATCAATTGAATAAGTAACTGGGTGTTTTCGTCCGAGACAAAACTCCTGGCTGAGGTCAATGCTAGTTTGTCTGACGCGACTCCATCACTAATTCATTATTTTTTTAATTAACTTCTCTTTTGAAAAGCAAGGAGAGGGAAGAATTTCATTTCATATTTGTCTTCACTCCTTACAATGCTATGTACGACAGTGATCGCAACTTCTACTGAAGTGTGGATGGCCGTGGGCTCGCTAGAAGCTCATCCGCCCTTTGACCAGTCTTGTATTTGGACCTGCTGGGGGTCCACAGCCCCCTCCTCGCCTAGCAAACCAGGTGGGGGACAGTTTAGTCGCCGACTATAGGACCATGGGGCAGGTAGCGCGGGATTACATGGTACCCGTGGCGGGTTAAACTCCCCCGATCTGACAATGCTTCAACATGGTGGCTAGTTAATAACAATGATGTCATAACTCCAGCATTGGGCAGACATGAGTTAACCAAAGTCAGTGGTCAATGACAGCACAAGCAGGATCAGTGGCACATATATCCTTCACTGATGGAACCCTGTGTGTTTTTATGACAATCCTGGTCATCAAATTCCCACCAGTTTTCAAAATCTCTGATTAAATTAAGTCTTGGCTAACTGGTAGAATCTACTCATATTGTGGCGTGTTTCTGCGGTGCAGATGGGGTTAAGGTGTTTTAGTTCATCTGGCAGTCTGTGTCTTGGTTGTATTGTGCTCCTGTGTTGGATGTGTTCAGGGTTCTGACATCTCCAGCTGACCACTTGACTGTGAAGCTTCCCAACAGGTGAGATTGGTGCTGGTATAAAACTTTACTTCCCCTACAGTTCATCATTACGGTCAATGTTTGCATCTATTTACAACTTAAATATGTCACCCACATAAGAAGTAAGGAATCCATATGTTTTACCTTGGTGATTCGCAACAACGATATCTTTCAACACTGCGTTCAACCAGAAGGGGTGATGTAATCTTTCATCCAGTATGGCACCATCTCTCAGTGACAATGTCTGGGATTCATCACTAATTCTGCGAATATTAAATAACCGATTATAACCTGAGCGTCGACATGTTTATGTGACTTTACAGATCCGTACAGTTTAACTAAAGAGGATGTCCTACCTCCTCTTGCAACCAGCTTCCTCCTGTAATAAATAAAGCAGAAATTGACTGAGGGAACAGCAATTTCACGCAAGTTATTTCACATAGTTGAAAATTCCCATTTTCTGACTCGCGCTCACGTTGTCACACAGAAGACATTACATTGATGGGACCAATTCAGGAGAGTTGTTAAATGTTTGTGAAAATTATGCTATATCTCAAAGGAGGCAATGTGCAGGAATGTCTGCAGGGTGTGGTGGAGACACCCCTCAAAATAAGGGAAGGGATCCCACACCAGTGGGCCACATGAGTGGCAAGGGTGGGGGATAAATTAGTGAGATTTGAGCAATGTATGTAGACTGTATTAAATAATTGGCATCTCCTCCGAAAATGTCGGATGCGTTTTTTTTGCACGGTTCATGTATTGTATATATTTATTACCCGATTAAAGTATTTTGAGATTTAAAAAAAAGGAAAGTCTGGACGTGTTGTGAATTTTCTGCTGAATAATGTCATATGGTCATAAGTGATAGGAGCAGAATTAGACCATTCAGCCCATCAAGACTACTCCACTATTCAATCATGGCTGACCTATCTCTCCCTCCTAACCCCATTCTCCTGCCTTCTCCACATAACCTCTGACACCCATACTAATCAAGAATCTATATATATCTGCCTTAAAAATATCCACTGACTTGACCTCCAGAGCCATCTGTGGCAAAGAATTCCACAGAGTCACCACCCTTGGACTAAAATTCCTCCTCATTTCCTTCCAAAAGAAATGTCTTTTAATTCTGAGGATATGACCTCTAGTCCTAGACTCTCCCACTAGTGGAAACATCCTCTCCACATCCACTCTATCCAAGCCTTTCACTCCTCGGTCACTTTCATAGCGTCCGTGCTCATTTTTCTAAACTCCAGTGAGTACAGGCCCAGTGTCGAAAAACGCTTATCATATGTTAACCCAACAATAAGCTGTTAATCATAATTGGTTGGAGGAATTTAAGATTAATGATGGATTAGATTGGGTGTGGATGGAGAATGTATCACCGGTTCTGCAGATACCAAAACACAAATGTAAAATTCAAAGTGGCTTGGAGCAAATCCTGTCAGAAATTCAGTGATCAGAATTTGCAGTCACAGGTCTGGTCGATGCAGATGGTAATGTAACGTAAGATCACGTATCAGGATGAGGGAACCACAAAGGGTGTGAGGCACTGGTCGGGTACAGGTTGCTGTCATAAAGCAATTTGTTTTGCAGTATAAAAACTTGCAGGAGTAAATTAAAAGGAAAATCAGCAGAACTAAACAGAGTCACGAGACACTACAAACTAGAGGATCCCCAGAGATACAACAAGTATATTAATAGCAAAAGAATAACTCGGGAGAGAATGGTTCCCTCTGCGGTCAAACGGACAATGAGAGAGAGAATATGTGCGGAGAAAAGAACTGCAGATGCTGTTTTAAATCAAAGGTAGACACAAAATGCTGGAGTAACTCAGCGGGTCAGGCAGCATCTCTGGAGAGAAGGAACGAGTAAGCGCTGCTCTTTCTTAGTGAGAATCTGGTGCAGTTCAGCAAACTGGGTTGTGATCTGTGACTGAAAGTTGTTGTGTGACTGATCGTGTCAGATGAAAGGTGAAGATCAATATATTATGTAATTCTCCTGCATATCTTCACAAAATGGAAGGTCACATAGGCAACCCAATCTCGAGACATGGAGTGTAGACAAAGGCCCTTCGGCCCACAATGCCTATGCTTGCCACTGTACCTACCTACACCACTCCCATTTGCTTGCATTTAATCCGTAGCTTTCATTATCCTGGCAATTCAAGGGCTGTCTGAAAGCTACTAGAATGTTGTGAAAGTAATCTGCATTACCCTCCTTCCTATTCCCACAATCCAATTCCTTGTACCCTATTCCATTTCACGTGCCCATTAATTCCCATTCATTCGCCCTCCACTCACATTCACTGTCCATGTCTGTACACGGCTCCCAATACTATGTGCTCTAATTTTGCCCACTGATCTCCCATGTGGGATCTTAAAGGCTTTCTGAAAGTGCAGGTACACTACACCCCCCTGGCTCTCCCATCTCCATTTTCCTAGTTACATCCTAAAAAAAATTCCAGAAGATTAGTCAAGCATGATTTCCCCTTCGTAAATATCCATGCTGACTCGGACCAATCCTGTTACTGCTATCCAAATGTGCCGCTATTTCATCTTTTATAATTGACTCCAACATCTTCCCCACAACTGTCAGGCTAACTGGTCTATAATTCCCTCTCTGGTCTATATTTTCTCTCTCCCTCCTTTCTTAAAAAGTGGGATAACATGAGCAACCCTCCAATCCACAGGAACTGATCCTGAAACTATAGAACAATGGAAAATTATCACCAATGCGCCCAAGATTTCTAGAGCCACTTCGTTAAGTACCCTGAGATGCAGACCATCAGGCACTGGGGAGAAGGCACGTGAATGGAGTTGAAAATGTGAGCAAGATCAGACATGATTGAATAGCGGAGTAGACTTAATGGGCCAAATGGTCTAATTCGTCTACTATGAATTATGAGATAGCAGAGCCTGTTTGTATGAGGGACGTTGGATAAATATAGGAATTGATAAATGTTGCATTTGTGCAAATATATCGCTCCTAATGATGTGACTGCAGTTTCATTGAACGAGATTGAAACATAATCCCTGACCTTCAGAAATAACACAATATCTGTTAGTTCCATTCGCCCCTGCAGATTTGAGAGTTCCTCCTCAATAGCGGTTAAATTCTCTTGAATGTCTTGAATATTTTTCTCCATTGGACTTAGAATCTTCTCCTCATCCTCCTTGATCTCTCCGAGAATGCGCTGCTCTTTCTTCACGAGAATCTGGTGCAGTTCAGCAAACTGAGATGTGACGTGGGACTTGAGGCTTTGTGACTGCTCCTGTCAAATGAAAGGTGAAGATTGACCTAATATATTTCTGTATTCTATTTCGTTGTTAAGTAGAAGGTGACCATTTGGCCCATCGATATCTATGCTGTTCCTTAGAATAATCTCATTAATCACATTTCCTCACGTTTATCACGACTCATCACCCTACTACCTTCAGATAGAAGGTACAGGAGCCTGAAAACTGCAACGACCAGGTTCAGGAATAGCTACTTCCCCACAGCCATCAGGCTATTAAACCTGGCTCGGACAAAACACTGAACTTTATTAGCCAATTAAGTGTTATTTGCACTTTATCAGCATATTGATTAATGTGTGTATATATTTATAGAATGCCTTGTAATCAATGCCTACTATGTTCTGTTGTGCTGAAGCAAAGCAAGAATTTCATTGTCCTATCAGGGACACATGACAATAAACTCACTTGACTTGACTTGACTTATCTGAAAAACAATGGCCCTCACGTCCACCATTAACTCCCACTGACTCACAGATCACCCGCCTTCAGCAGCTTAATTACAGCAACCAATCAAACCAACATGTCTGGGAGATGTGGGCAGAAGGCACCCTGGTCACGGGGAGAACATAAAAACATAGAAAATTGGTGCAGTAACATAGAAACATAGAAAATAGGTGCAGGAGTAGGTCATTCGGCCCTTCGAGCCTGCACCGCCATTCAATATGATCATGGCTGATCATCCAACTCAGTATCCCGTACCTGCCTTCTCTCCATACCTCCTGATCCCTTTAGCCACAAGGGCCACATCTAACTCCCTCTTAAATATAGCCAATGAACTGGCCTCAACTACCCTCTGTGGCAGAGAGTTCCAGAGATTCACCACTCTCTGTGTGAAAATGTTTTTTCTCATTTCGGTCTTAAAGGATTTCCCCCTTATCCTTAAGCTGTGACCCCTTGTCCTGGACTTCCCCAACATCGGGAACAATATCCTGCATCTAGCCTGTCCAACCCCATAAGAATTTTGTACGTTTCTATAAGATCCCCTCTCAATCTCCTAAATTCTAGCGAGTATAAGCCAAGTCTATCCAGTCTTTCTTCATATGAAAGTCCTGACATCCCAGGAATCAGTCTGGTGAACCTTCTCTGCACTCCCTCTATGGCTATAATGTCCTTCCTCAGATTTGGAGACCAAAACTGTACGCAATACTCCAGGTGTGGTCTCACCAAGACCATGTACAACTGCAGTAGAACCTCCCTGCTCCTATACTCAAATCCTCTTGCTATGAAGGCCAACATACCATTCGCTTTCTTCACTGCCCGCTGCACCTGCATGCCTACTTTCAATGACTGGTGTACCATGACACCCAGGTCTCGCTGCACCTCCCCATTTCCTAATCGGCCACCATTTAGATAATAGTCTGCCTTCCCGTTTTTGCCACCAAAGTGGATAACCTCACATTTATCCACATTATACTGCATCTGCCAAACATTTGCCCACTCACCCAGCCTATCCAAGTCACCTTGCAGTCTCCTAGCATCCTCCTCACAGCTAACACTGCCCCCCAGCTTAGTGTCATCCGCAAACTTGGAGATGTTGCTTTCAATTCCCTCGTCCAGATCATTAATATAAATTGTAAATAGCTGGGGTCCCAGCACTGAGCCTTGCGGTACCACACTAGTCACTGCCTGCCATTGTGAAAAGGACCCGTTTACTCCTACACTTTGCTTCCTGTTTGCCAGCCAGTTCTCTATCCACATCAATACTGAACCCCCAATACCGTGTGATTTAAGTTTGTATCCTAATCTCTTACGTGGTACCTTGTCGAAAGCCTTCTGAAAGTCCAGATACAACACATCCACTGGTTCTCCCCTATCCACTCTACTAGTTACATCCTCAAAAAATTCTATAAGATTCGTCAGACACGATTTACCTTTCGTAAATCCATGCTGACTTTGTCCAATGATTTCACCACTTTCCAAATGTGCTGCTATCCCATCTTTAATAACTGACTCTAGCAGTTTCCCCACTACCGATGTTAGACTAACTGGTCTGTAATTCCCCGTTTTCTCTCTCCCTCCCTTCTTAAAAAGTGGGGTTATGTTTGCTACCCTCCAATCCTCAGGAACTACTCCAGAATCTAAAGAATTTTGAAAAATTATCACTAATGCATCCACTATTTCTGGAGCTACTTCCTTAAGTACTCTGGGATGCAGCCTATCTGGCCCTGGTGATTTATCGGCCTTTAATCCATTCAATTTACCCAACACCACTTCCCGACTAACCTGGATTTCACTCAGTTCCTCCATCTCCTTTGACCCGCGGCCCCCTGCTATTTCCGGCAGATTATTTATGTCTTCCTTAGTGAAGACGGAACCAAAGTAGTTATTCAATTGGTCCGCCATATCCTTGTTCCCCATGATCAATTCACCTGTTTCTGACTGCAAGGGACCTACATTTGTTTTAACTAATCTCTTTCTCTTCACATATCTATAAAAACTTTTGCAGTCAGTTTTTATGTTCCCTGCCAGTTTCCTTTCATAATCTATTTTCCCTTTCCTAATTAAGCCCTTTGTCCTCCTCTGCTGGTCTCTGAATTTCTCCCATTCCTCTGGTATGCTGCTTTTTCTGGCTAATTTGTACGCAACATCTTTTGCTTTGATACTATCCCTGATTTCCCTTGTTATCCACGGATGCACTACCTTCCCTGATTTATTCTTTTGCCAGTAGTAGGCCATTCAGCCCTTCGAGCCAGCACCACCATTCAATACGATCATGACTGATCATCCAGAATCAGTATCCCATTCCTGCTTTCTCCCCATATCCCCTGATCAGGCATGAGACAGGAAAAAAACTGAATAAAGAGGAAGAGAGATGGGGATCGAGGGGGCAGCGCCGCTGGTGGGGGTAAAATGAGGCAGCGCCTCCCCCCATGCAGAGAATTTTTGATAATTATACCTTGAAATAATTATACCTTAAACTGAACAAGGGGGGTGGGGTGTCAAATGGGATAGTCGAGGATGGAGTTAAAGGGAAAGAGAATAAAGGGATGGTTAGTGACCCGAGAATTAATGGGAAAGGAAGCTCACAAAGGGATAGGAGAGTATGGCCAAGTGTAATAGGGATCGATGTGAACGGTGAGATGCGTAAGGAATTAAAAGTATTGTATATGAATGCGCGAAGTATAAGAAGTAAAGTAGATGAGCTTGAGCCTCAATTAGAGGTTGGTAGATATGACATTGTGGGGATTACTGAGACGTGGCTGAGGAGGATCGGGCCTGGGAACAATATTCAGGGTTATACATCCTATAGAAAGGACAGGCAGGTGGACAGAGGGGAGGGTAGCTCTGCTGGTGAGGGATGGAATTCAGTCCCTTGCGAGGGAAGACATAGGGACTGACGAGGTAGAGTCACTGTGGATTGAGTTGAGGAATTCTAAAGGCAAGAAGACACTAATTGGTGTTATCTACAGACCCCCAAATAGTAGCCCGGATGTAGGGTGTAAGTTGCAGCAGGAGTTAAATCTTGCATGTAACAAAGGTAATGCCACTATGGTGATGGGGGATTTCAATATGCAGGTAGACTGGGAAAATCAGGTTGGTTCAGGACCCCAAGAAAGAGAGTTTGTAGAATGCCTCCGAGATGGATTCTTAGAGCAGCTTGTAATGGAGCCGACCAGAGAAACGGCAATTCTGGATTTAGTGTTGTCCAATGAACCAGATATGATAAGAGAACACGAGGTAAAGGAACATCTTGGAGGTAGTGATCATAATATGATTAGTTTTAATCTGCAATTTGAGAAGGAGAAGGTTAAATCAGAAGTGTCAGTGATGCAGTTGAACAAAGGGGACTATGAAGGCATGAGAGGGGAGCTGGCCAAGGTAGACTGGAAAGGGATCCTAGCAGGAATGACGGTGGAACAGCAATGGCAGGAATTTCTGGGCATACTCCGGAAGACGCAGGATCATTTCATTCCAAAAAGGAAGAAAGATTCTAAGGGAAGTAGGAGGCAACCGTGGCTGACAAGAAAAGTTAGGGATAGAATAAAACTAAAAGAAAAGATGTATAAAACAGCAAAGAGTAGCCGGAAGCCAGAGGATTGGAAAACTTTTATAGGACAACAGAAGTAAACAAAACGGGCAATACGGGCTGAAAAGATGAAATATGAAGGGAAGCTGGCCAGGAATATAAAGAAGGACAGTAAAAGCTTCTTTAGATATGTTAAGGGAAAAAGAGTAGCAAAGTGAAATGTGGGTCACTAGAAGGCAGACACTGGTACAATTATTATGGGCAACAAGGAAATGGCAGAAGAGTCGAATAGGTACTTCGGATCTGTCTTCACTAAGGAAGACACAAACAATCTCCCATATATATACTGGAGGACAGAGGATCTAAGGGGGTAGAGGAACTGAAAGAAATTAGGCGAGAAATAGTATTGGGTAGGCTAATGGGACTGAAGGATGATAAATCCCCTGGGCCTGATGGTCTGCATCCCAGGGTCCTCAGGGAAGTGGCTCTAGAAATAGTGGACGCATTGGTGATCATTTTCCAATGTTCAATAGATTCAGGATCAGTTCTTGTGGATTGGAGGATAGCTAATGTTATCCCACTTTTCAAGAAAGGAGCGAGAGAGAAAACGGGGAATTACAGACAAGTTAGCCTGACTTTGGTGGTGGGAAAGATGCTGGAGTCAATTATTAAATAGGTAATAATGGGGCATTTGGATAGCAGTAAAAGGATTAGTCCAAGTCAACATGGATTTATGAAGGGGAAATCATGCTTGACTAATCTTCTGGAATTTTTTGAGGATATGACAAGTAAAATGGATGAAGGGGTGCCAGCGGATGTAGTGTATCTAGACTTTCAGAAAGCCTTTAATAAGGTCCCGCACAGGAGACTGGTGATTAAAATTAGAGCACATGGTATTGGGGGTAGGGTGTTGACATGGATAGAAAATTGGTTGGCAGACCGGAAGCAAAGTGTAGGAGTGAACGGTTCCTTTTCAGAATGGCAGGCAGTGGTGAGTGGAGTGCCGCAAGGCTCGGTGTAGGGGGCTGCAACTGTTTACCATATATATATCAATGATTTGGAAGAGGGAATTAGGAGCAACAGCAGCAAGTTTGCAGATGACACAAAGCTGGGTGGCAGTGTGAACTGTGAAGAGGATGTTAGGAGGTTGCAGGGTGACCTGGACAGGTTGAGTGAGTGGGCAGGTGCAGATGCAGTAGAATAGAGATAAATGTGAGGTTATCCACTTCGCCAGCAAAAACAAGCAGGCAGATTATTATCTCAATTAGGTTAGGTAAGGGGGAGGTGCAGCGAAACCTGGACGTCCTTGTACACCGGTCACTAAAAGTTGGCGTGCAGGTACAGCAGGCAGTGAAGAAAGCTAATGGAATGTTGGCCTTCATAACAAGAGGATTTCAGAAAAGGAGTAAAGAGGTTCTTCTGCAGTTGTATAGGGCTCTGGTGGGACCACATCTGGAGTATTGTGTACAGTTTCGGTCTCCTAATTTGAGGAAGGACATCCTTGTGATTGAGGCAGTGCAGTGTAGGTTCACGAGATTCATCCCTGGGATGGCAGGACTGTCATATGAGGAAAGATTGAAAAGACTAGGCTTGTATTCACTGGAGTTTAGAAGGATGAGGGGGATCTTATAGAAACATATAAAATTATAAAAGGACTGGTCAAGATAGATGCAGGAAAAATGTTCCTAATGTGGGGCGAGTTCAGAACCAGGGGGCCACAATCTTAGAATAAAGGGGAGGTCATTTAAGATTGAGGTGAGAAAAAATGTTTTCACCCAGAGAGTTGTGAATTTATGGAATTCCCTGCCACAGAGGGCAGTGGAGGCCATGTCAATGGATGGATTTAAGAGAGAGTTAGATAGAGGTCATGGGGCTAGTGGAGTCAAGGGATATGGGGAGAAGGCAGGCACGATATATTTCTAGGGGACGATCAGTCATGATCACAATAAATGACGGAGCTGGCTCGAAGGGCTGAACGGCCTCCTCCTGCACCTATTTTCTATGTTTCTATGAAATGACACAATTTCCTTGCTTGTTTACCCTTAAATTATACCGGAAGAAGCATGGGGGTGGGCAGAGTTGTGTGAGAGAGGAGGGCAGGGTTATGCCTGGGGGTGGTGGTGGGAGAACAGACTTGTTCGAGGGGAGGGGTAGGGGAGAGTTGTACCAGGTTAGGAAGTGGGGGGGAGGGGGGTGTTGTACCATGGGAGGGAGTTGTGGCGGGGACAGGGGGGGGTGTAGGGGAGAGTTATACCAGGGGAGGGAGATGGGCGGTGGGGGTAGGGGGGGGAGTTGTACTAGGGGAGGGTAGAGAGCGGGGGGAAGGGGACATGGAAGCGTCATGTAGGCAATACCAGAATTCAGGGTCGAACCGAATTCACCGGAGCAGCGAAACAGCGCAACTAACTGCTGCCACGCTACGCTGTAGGGCATGAACCAAAATACAAAACTACACAACACGAACAGAAATGCCACACAGCAAGGCCTCACCCGGACTTGGGAAATCTTCTGCTTCTGTTGCTGTTCCATTTCCTGGATGGCTGATTTATTTTTTGTCAGAGATTGTATGGTTGATTTAACCTGATCCTGGGAATCGGAGAGAAAGTGGGTTTGACAATAAACATTCAACTATGCATTCAAGCAAGTGATCGTAGTCGGTTTGCTTTTATCTTGTATGTTTCAACAGCTTCATCTACCGGCATGAAGCTGTGAGACTTGTGTTCCCGCCCAGCTGCACAAATCACACAGATCAGTTTCTTGTCCGTTTCACAAAACAGCTTCAGTTCTTCCTGATGTTTCTCGCAGTGAAGTTTACTTTCCTTCTCTTCCGTATTCAGGCTCAGTGTTCGAGCTTTCTCAGCCAGACTCGCCAAGGCCCGACTAACCCTGAGGCTGCTGTCTGCAAACTCCTCTCTACATTCCGGGCAGGAGTTTCTCCCCTCCCTGTCCCAACTCTGTGTGATACAGGAGCGGCAGAAGTTGTGCCCACACTCCAGTGACACTCGATCGGTGAAGAAATCCAGGCAGATGGCACAAATTGCCTCCACTGTTAAATTCTCGACCTGCTCTTTAGAAGCCATTTTAACTCCTCCCACCTCCTGGTTTGAAACTGCTTTCCCTGATTGGGAGCTGCTGCTCCCTTGTGATCCCTCTGTACCGCGAGTGTCACCCGCGCACGCTGCCGACTCCAGCACATTTGCTGTGGGCTTTCAGGGTGAACTTTTTCAAGGTAACCGTGTCCTGACCTCAAATACCCATGGAGGGTTTAGTGAGATGTTAAACAGACGGGTATATAAATGTAAACGCAGGGAATGTTATGGGACAGTTTAGAGCAGGACAGAAAATGACATGGCCTAAAAAGATACTAACTGGGGTGTAAAACGATGGTTAAATATCAACCTAGAGTGAAGTCAAGTCGGATTTATTGTCATCTACACAAGTACTGCGATGAACAGCTGCGATGAAAATCTCATCGCCGTTTCAGGAGCATCACACACACAAATACTCAGTGCTACACAAAATATAAATTAAACGCAAATTACAACCACATTACACATAAATTCTGCAAGTTAGTAAAAACAAAATTAAAAACCTCTCCAAAGATAAGGTTTTAATGCAAAAAACAATTAAAAATAAACACGTCCATGGCAGTGCAGGCGGTAGTGCAACTCGTGTGCGTTGGAAATGCCGCACCAGGCCATGATGCGAACAGTCAGGATACATTCTACAGCGCTTATGTGGAGGTTTCTTCGAGTATCAGGTTATATCCCGGAATATCCACAATACGAAGACACAATCCGTATGGAACAAAGAACAGTGCGCATAGGAGCAGCCCTTCGGCCCACAGTGTCTGTGCTGAATATGATGTCAAGACCAACTCTTACCTGTTGAAGATAATCTATATCCTTCAATTACCTGCATACTCACGTGCCTATCCAAAAATCTCTTCACCGCCTGTCTCGTATCAGCCTCCACCACCATCCCTGGCAGCGCGTTCCAGAAACTCACCATCATTGGGGTAGAAAACCTGCCTCGCACATCTCCTTTAAACTTTGCCCCTCTCATCCTATAGCTATGCTCTCTACTATTAAATATTTCCCTCTCGGTAAAAGGTTGTGATTGTGTACCCTGCCCACCCCTCTCATAATTCGATAGACTTCCATCAAGTCTCCCCTCAACCTCCGGCGGTCCGGAAAAATTTTCCATAGTCGGTCTGACCTCTCCATTCTCTTAATGAAACCATAATTCTGGTAAACCTCCTCTGCATCGTAGCCAAGTACTTCATATCCACTTTCTCATCCAGTGACTCTATCACCATCGACATTCCGGGTGCTCCGAAATAGGTGCGGGTGATGAGGAGGGGAGGGAGGATAGGAATTTAAGTGTTCAGCAACCGGGAGATCGGGTTACTTCCAGCGACTTACTCAAGGGTGGGGATCTGATTCGATATAAAACCTGTCTGATTATGAGAGAAACACGAATAACAAGAGCAGCTGACTATCACGGTGGCGCAGCGGTGGAGTTGCTGCCTGACAGCAAATGCTGTGCCGGCGACACGGGTTCGATCCCGACTACGGAGTTTGTCCGTTCTCTTCGTGACTTGCTTGGGTTTCCTCCGAGATCTCCGGTCTCCTCCCACACTCCAAAGACGTACACGTTTGATGTAAAAATTGTCCCTAGTCTGTTGTGTGTAGGATAGTGTTAATGTGCGGTGGGCCGAATGGCTTGTTTCCGCGCTGTATTTCTGAACAAAACAAAACTAAGGCTGGGAACGATTGTGAAATATGGATTGAGAACGGTTCAATGTAGTATTCTCTGTCATAAAACTGGGGGATTTGTACGAATATTGCGTTTTTACTCATTGCATTGACTGGGACAGCATTTGAAAATATAATCTGAGAATCAGTAAGGCCACTGTGGTAAATGCAGCAAATTAGTGAGCAATGGAAAATAGCCAAACCACAGAATCCCAATAGGCGTTATTAGATTTTAAAAACAGTGGAGAATGCAATTTGACACAAGGTAGTTTCTGCACCATGGCTGCTTGAGCAGATATTGTGTTTCGCGGCAAAAAAGCAAACAAATCTGAATTGGCCACCATTGTAGTCACAAAAAAATGCAGATGCTGGAAACTTGTGTAGAACCCAAAGTGCTGGAGTAACTCAGAATGTCAGGCAGCATCTCTGGAAGACATGGACATGGATAGGCAGCGTTTAAGGTCAGGACTCTTCCTCAGACTGCCTATAATGGCAACCATTATAATGCAGCGTGACCCAATGAAAACGACTGAGCACCAAGCGCGGGCAGCACGGTGGCACAGCGGTAGGGTTGCAGCCTTACAGCACTTGCAGCGCCGGAGACCCGGGTTCGATCCCAACTACGGGTGCTGTCTGTACAGAGTTTATACATTCTCACCGTGACCGTGTGGGTTTTCTCCGAGATCTTCGGTGACCTCTCACACCCCAAAGATGTACATGTTTGTAGGTTGATTGACTTTGTATAAATGCAAACTGTCCCGAGAATGTGGAGGATAGTGTTAATGTGCGGGGATCACAGGTCGGCGCGGACTCGGTGGGCCGAAGGGCCAGTTTGCGTGCTGTATTTCCAAATTAAACTAAACGACTGTGTCCTGATGGTGCATTTGCAGATGCCTGATGGTCCCTGCACTTACTCCGTTATCTGAAGTCAAAGGGAATTGAAAAACATTATAATAAAGCAACAAAGGAGGGAAACTGTGGCCATGTTTTCCTCTCAAACCTATTCTACCAATTGAAGAGGCAACTGATCTATGACCTCGAATATAGACACAAAATGTTGGAGTAACTCAGCGGGACAGGCAGCATCTCAGGAGAAAAGGAATGGGTGATACTTCAGGACCTTCATACTCTCATCTATGACACAGACTTTGATCTATGACCTTTCTCTATTTATCTGTCATTTTTCATGTAATTATAAAATTGTAAATTGTCCCTCGTATATGTAGGATAATGTTAATGTGCGGGGATCGCTGGTCGGCGCGGACTATGTGGGCCGAAGGGCCTGTTTCCGCACTATATCTCTAAACTAAACTAAAGTATACATCATAGGTGATGAGATATATGAATGACAGGCAGACTATACTAGATATAAAAGATTTAAAGTCATCGAGTCAGACGGCACAGAACCAGGCCCTTTAGCCTTGATACCCTGCCTGCTGTACCAATCTACAGTAATTCCATTTACCTGTATTTGGTTTGCACCATTCTATGGTTTGGTGATTCAAGGACATGTATCATTAGCTGTATAAATGCAGTGTGTGCTGTTCATTTCATTAGTCAGCAAGTATTCAATTTCACTATGTTTGCAACAAAATAACTCAACAATTTTTAAATATTTACGTTTCTGTGGATCTAATTCTATGATTATACTTCACATCTAATCTCTTGCAAGTGAGTATTTACAACCTGTATAATTGTTCTATAAATAATAGTTAACCCTGACAAATGGTGGCGAGTATATGGAATGGGCTGCCGGAGGTGGTAGTTGAGACAGAAACTATAACGACATTTAGAAGACATTTGGACAGGTACATGTATAAGTTCATAAGTTAAAGGAGCAGAATTAGGCCCATGACGTCTATTCCGCCATTCAATCATAGCTGTTCTATCTTTCCCTCGCAACCCCATTCTCCTGCCTTCTCCCTATAACCCATGACACCCTTACTAATCAAGAATCTGTCAATCTCTGCCTTAAAATTATCCATTGACTTGGCCTCCATAGCCGCCTGTGGCAACAAATTCCAGGTAGGAAATGTTTAAAGGGATGTGGGTCAAACGCAGGCAGGTTGGACTAGTGTACATGGTGAACCTTGGTCGGCATGGGCAAGCTGGGCTGAAGGGCCTGTTTCCATGCTGTTTGATTCTATGACTCTGAATGGTAAAAGTTGTATTTTATACCTAAAATGTTTCACCCAGGGTTTAAAATCGAACATTTGGCTCGTGCCAGCTTAAATTAGGCAGATGTAGATGAAACACTTGACTATACAGCAAAAAGCTTTCCATCTGCAATACTTCAAACTGACCTTGGAAAGTTTTATTAATCAAGACTGGCAGTGAATGGTAAGATAATACATTTCCAAAAAAACTGACTGCAATGACTGAAAAAGGGAAGGTTTGCAGGAGCCAAATATCTATCTTGATAGGAGTTCGATATTGTGCACGTAAATAAGTAAAAGCTTAACAAATGATGCATGATTACTAACTGAAGCCAAAAGGAGCACCAGTTTGGTTGCTTTGATTAACAGCACTGTAAACGCATTCAAATAACTGTGTTTGCAATAAAAACAGGAGATGCTAGAAATACTCAGATGATCAGGCAGCATCTGTGGAGGATTAAAGTTAACATATTTGGTTGATGACTTTTCTTCAGACCAATATCATAACACTTACTGCGAAAAAATTCTCTCTGCATTGGTGTCTGTTGTTCTTATGCGGAATAAGGTAAATGTGTGCACCTGCTCTAACCTCTTCTACTGCATCCAATGTGGCCTCCACTACATTGGCAAGACCAAGCCTAGACTTGGTGAGCATTTTGCCGAACATTTGCATTCGGTCTGCCAAGGCCTGCTGGATCTCCTAAGATAGACACAAAATGCTGGAGCAACTCAGCGGGTCAGGCAGCATCTACGGAGAAAAGGAACAGGTGATGTTTCGAATCTGAAGCTTTCTTCATACTGAATCACCTGCCAACGGCCAAACCACCAACCTTCCGATAATTGATCCAGTCCATCACTGCAATGCTAAGATCATCACAGGAATGCCATCTTTCAACATTCTCACTATTAGGATAGATTCCTTTCCTGCCAGTCCTGCCAGCAGTGAGATATGTTAACACACTGGATGACGGGAGGGAATGTGGAGCACATCTATACCTAAGCTTCCTTTGCTTGTCCTAGATAGAGATTCTCCACCAACTGGGTCGGCCTTCAAACATTAGCACCCAAGGAGATGTCCAGAAGAGTTTTGCTTAGATAAGATCTAGCGGCCAATCAAACAGCATTGAGGTGTCCAAATGGGGAAGTGAACGCTTCTTCCCCAGGTGACCAACAGGACTCTGTAACATGATGCCAATGTTAGAGATACCAATGCTAGTTAGGCAAGATGAAAGAGACAGCACCCAGGAGGTTGCTTGCTTTAGCAGATTTGAGGACTGTGATTTGATGAGTTTTTTGAGAAGATTGATGAACCCAGGGTGACAGGCGTTGTATATATGGACTTTAGAAAGGTATTTGAAAAGGTTAAGTTCGAAAAAGTTTTTTTTTTTTATTTTTTTTATTTTTATTTTATTTATTAGAAGTACATTACATTACAACCACATACATTAATACTCGTCATTTGTATCTTCTTACAATTAATGTACACCCTTTATTTATTTTTTTACACTAGAAAAGGAAAAGATTGAAAGAAAGAAGAAAGTGAAGGAAAAAGTGAAAGTGTAGAAAAGTGTAGAAAATGTAACAACAAAAAAGGACGAAGACCCTATAAGAGCGAAATTAAAAACAAAAGAAAAAGAGTTAAGAAATAGGCCCTAGGAAAAAAAAGAGAAAGAGAGAGAGGGAAAAAAAAAAAGAAAAACAAATGTTTTTTTGAGCATTACGTAAATAGGACATACCAACTCTTCAACTATCATCCCCCCTTACCTGACCTCAATTTTTTATTTTTTTTAAAGTAATTTTGCACCCTATGTTTGTAATAATTCTATAAATGCAGACCACGTCAGGTGGAAGTGATCTGGTTTACCTGCTAGGAGGAGTCTTATCTCTTCTAGGTGTAATGTTTCAAACATATTTGAAATCCACATATTTATAGTTGGTATTGGAGCCTTCTTCCAAAATTTTAGAATTAGCTTTTTTCCAGTTATTAACCCATAGTCCATTAATTTCTTTTGAAACACATTTAGTTCTGGATCATCTTCCGTTATTCCGAAGATAATCCATTCTGCTTTGGGTATCAGTCTTGTTTTAAATAACTTTGTAAAGATTTCAAAAATTTCATTCCAAAATTTTTGAATTTTTGTACAGAAGACGAATGAGTGCGCTATAGTAGCTTCTTGGGATTGACATTTATCACAAATAGATGATACGTTTGGGAAAATTTTATGAATTTTAGTTTTCGAATAATATAATCTATGTAAAATTTTAAATTGTATTAAAGTGTGTCTTACATTAATCGAGCATTTATGCACGTTTAATAAGTATTCATTCCAACTTTCCTTTGAAATTTTAATAGCTAACTCTTGTTCCCAGTCTCTTCTGATACCCTCCGTAGGTGGTATTTGTACATTTAAAATAATATTATACAAATATGATATTAAGTTTGCTGATTCCGCTTTTATCTGCATTGCCTCGTCCAATACATCTACTGGGTTATTATAATATACTGATTGGAAGCCTGTGTTTAGTGATGTAGCACAGTACCTTAGCTGTTTGTGATATACATTAATGACTTTGATATGAGTACAGGAGATACAATTAATATATTTGCAGATGACAGGAAAGTTGATGGTGTTGTGGCTAGGTAGGAATGTTGTCTTTGGACTACAGCAGGATATAGATCAGATGGAAGGTGGGCTGAAGTATTGGCAGATGGAATTTGAACTTGACAAGTACAGGATGCACATTTTGGAAAGTCATACAAGGATACAAAAGTGGGTGGTTTTGCAGATAGTAAAGATGGTTGTGAAAGATTGCAGCAGGATCTGGATCGATTGGCCAGGTGGGCAGAGGAATGGTTGATGGAATTTAATACAGAGAAGTGTGAGGTATTGCATTTTGGGACGTCGAACAAGGGCGGGACCTACACAGTAAATGGTAGGCCTCTGCGTAGTGTGGTAGAGTAGAGGGATCCAGGAATACAGGCGCATGGTTGTTTGAAGGTCAAGTCACAGGTAGATAAGGAGGTCAAAAAGGCTTTTGGCACTTTGGCCTTCATCAGTCAAGAGTTTTGAGTATATAAGTTAGGAGGTCATGTTGCAGTTGTATAAGACGTTGGTGCGACCGCATTTAGAATATTGTGTTCGGTTCTGGCCACCATGTTATAGGATATTGGCAAGCTTGAAAGGGGACAGGAAAGATTTACGAGGATGTTGCCAGGACTAGAGGGTGTGAGCTATAGGGAGAGGTTGAGTAGGCTGGGTATCTATTCCATGGAGCGCAGGAGGATGAGGGGGGATCTTATAGAGGTGTACAAAATCATGAGAGGAATAGATCAGGTAGATGCCCAGAGTAGGGGAATCAAGGACCAGAGGACATAGGTTCAAGGTGAAGGGGAAAAGCTTTAATAGGAATCGGAGGGGTAAATTTTTCACACAAAGGGTGGTGGGTGTATGGAACAAGCTGCCAGAGGAGGTAGTTGAGGCTGAAACTATCCCTTCGTTTGGGTTAGAGAGGTACATAGATAGGTTTGAAGGGATATGGACCAAGCGCAGGCAAGTGGGTCTAGTGTAGCTGGGACATTGTTGGCCGGTTTGGACAAGTTGGGTCGAAGAGCATGTTTCCACACTGTATCACTCTATTTTTATTTATTTTTTTATTTATTTATTTATTAGAAGTACATTACATTACAACCAATTACATTAGTACTCGTCACATATATCTTATTACAATTAATGTACTCCGTTTATTATTTACACTAATAAAGGGAAAGGATGAGATTGAGAGAAAGAAGAAAGTGAAGGAAAAAAGTGAAAGTGTAAAAAACGTGACAACAAAAAAGAACAAAGACCCTATAAGAAAGAAATTTAAAAAAAAAAGAGTTAAGAAATAGACCCTAAAAAAGAAGAAAAAAGAGAAAGAGGGAAAAGAGAAAAACAAGTACTTTTTTGTAATCATCAAGCAAATGGGATATACCAACTCTCCAGCTTTCATCCCCCCTTACCTGACCTCAGGGTTTTTTTTTAAGTACTTTTGCACCCTATACTTGTAATAATTCTATAAATGCAGACAACGTCAGGTGGAAGTGATCTGGTTTACGTGCCAGGAGGAGTCTTATCTCTTCTAGGTGTAATGTTTCAAACATATTTGAAATCCAGATGTTTATAGTTGGTATTGGAGTGTTTTTCCAGAATTTTAGGATTAACTTTTTTCCAGTTATTAACCCATAGTCTATTAATTTCTTTTGGAACACATTTAAATCTGGAATATCTTCCGTTGTTCCGAAGATAATCCATTCTGCTTTGGGTATCAGTTTTATTTTAAATAATTTTGTAAAGATTTCAAAAATTTCAATCCAAAATTTTTGAATTTTTGTACTGAAAACAAATGGGTGCGCTATAGTAGCTTCTTGAGATTGACATTTATCACAAATGGATGATACATTTGGGAAAATTTTATTGATTTTAGTTTTGGAATAATATAATCTATGTAAAATTTTAAATTGCATTAAAATGTGTCTTACATCAATCGAACATTTCTGCACGTTTAATAAATGTTCATTCCACCTTTCCTTTGAGATTTTAATAGCTAATTCTTGTTCCCAGTCTCTTCTAATACCTTCCGTAGATGGTATTTCTACATTTAAGATAATATTATACAAATATGATATTAAGTTTGCTGATTCAGCTTTTATCTGCATTGCTTCATCCAATACATCTGCTGGGCTATTATAATGATCTTTTATATTTTTTTCAAATAGTCACATATATGAAAATATTTAAAATATTGATTATTTCCGAGTTTATATTTGATTTGTAATTGTTGGAATGATAGTAATTTTCCAGTTTCATACAAGTCACCAAACTTTTTAATTCCTAGTCTATCCCATTGTGTGAAAGATTTGTCTGTAATAGAGGGATTAAACAAAGGGTTATTAACTATGGGAGATAAAAGCGATAAATATATTAATTACAAATTTTGTTTTATTTGTTTCCAAGTTCTGATTGTACTATGTATAATTGGGTTTTTGTTATAATTTATATTATTCAGTTTCATTGGTGAGAGGAGGATCGCTCCAATGTTTCCAGAGGAGCAGTCCTCCCTCTCCATTACAATCCAGTATCACTCTATGACTCTATCATAGGACATACACAGTATATGGTAGAGCACTAAGGAATGTAGATAAACGGAGAGCTCCAGGGATCCTAGTCCATTGATCCTTTAAAATGGGGGTGCAGGTGGATAAGGAGGTGAAGGAGGCATATGGCATGTTTCCCTTCATAGGCTGTAGCATAGAATTAAAGAGTTGCACATTAGATTGCAACTTTATAAAACACCGGTTATACAGCTTACGAGGGAATCTTGTGCTAAACCCATAACCTGTATCTGGCTTTACTCAGATAGGAGTGTTAACTGTGCACACCGTTAAGACCTTCAATAAACTGACCTGTTCTATAGCCTCACCATTGATCTACAAGTTGTTTAATTTTGTGTCTCTGCCTATCTGAGTAAAGCCTGATACAGGGTAAGGGAATCGCACAAAATTCCCTCCTTTAGACAGTACAAGAAATATTGTGTGCAGTTCCAGTTGCCAAGCTGTAGGGGGGAAATAAGAGGGTATGCGGAGGTGATTCATCAGAATTTTGCTGGATTGGAATAATTTGGTCATGGGATAGCTACGTAGGATGGGCTTGTTTCCCTTGGACCAAAGGGGCTTGAGGGATGATCTCAGAAAGGTATATAAGATAATGAAAGATACAGATAGGGTAGATAGTCCAAAGATATTCCCTTTGTATGGTATAAAAGCAATAGGGCACAGTTTTAAAGTGAGAGGTAGGAGCTTTAAATTAGATTAGAGGTGTTGGTTTTTCACACAGTGACTATTTGATGTTTGGAAAATGCTGAAGAGAATGGGGTGGGGTCTGATACAATTACCATGCTCAAGACAAATCTGTATTTACACAGATACTTAGTAAGCAAGACATAGAAAGGCATAGCGAGAGAATGATAATATTGGTTTCCTGATCTTGTAAAAGATTTTGGAGGATCTTGTGGGGAGAACACTCACTCTCTGGGGCTTTAAAGTATCTGCTGTAGGCTGTCCACTTATTTCAAGCAGATACAGAAGGTTAGGATAATTGCTGCTGGCTGCCATAAGTTTTGGGTCTGGTTTATGGTCGTGATCTTCAAATGCCCCTTTCTTCAGATAACCAAAGGGTATGCTGGTACAGAAATGAATCTCTTCATCAAATTATTTCTGAGAGAAACTGAAACATATACTTTTAAAGAAAAAATGGTCGGCAACGCAGGTAATATCTGTGGAGATAGAAACAAAATACATTTTACAAGTTAAGAGACAAAGTGCTCTAATATTTCTGCTGGTCAGGCAGCATCTCTGGAGAACATGTACAGGCAACATTTAGGATCTGGATCCTTCTAGATGCTTGCGTCTAAATTTTACAATAAATTTTGCAAGTTAATGACCTTTCATCAGAAAGCTTATTTTCCCCTTCACAAATGCAGCATGTCCTGCAGCATATATTTTATGTTTTTTCTCTATAAATTAGTGGAAATTAAAAAAATATATATGTTATTAATTTTTGAGCCAAGACCAAGATTTTCATTACTAAATGAACTCATGTACGACAGTACTTGTGTTCTGGACCCACTCTTTCAAAGAGTCAAGATTCTGTAGAACACGTAAACTGGATTTCATATCATAAACTATAGAAGCCAGTTCACCTTAGATGTGCATGAAAGGAGATTCAGTGTAAAAGCTGTTTCTTTACAAAATTTCCAGTTGGGTTTATATCAAAGAGAAGTTTTAGTACAGCTCAGAGCAACTAGTGTTCCAAACAAACTCCAGTTGCATGCAAATCAGCACAGCACAACAAGCAGAAATATGGCTCTAATCCAATTAATTATAATGTTCACTTTCTCAAAGTCTTCATTCCAGATGACTGCAAAGAGCCAATCTGGGGTTTGCATTAGTTTAAGTTAAGAAGGTTGTCAGTTTCAGAAGTCGGAAATGTTCACATACGGAATGCAGAAAAAGTTATTCTTTAGAAATAATGTTTAAATCACGTGAACATGGCAATAATAATTTCAGTTTTGGCAGATTATTTGCAGGAAATCTATTTGAAGTTACCACTTAATGTAATCAAATTTACCAGGTACTTCACCCAGCTCTGGCATTTAACACTTTTGTGCTGCCTTCCCAAATGGTTTCCATATAAAAGCACAGCATTGTATTCCTAAAAAAGAGTAACATCCATTCATATTTTGCTGAATAAAACGAGTGCTGATTTTCTTCAATTTATTAACTGAAACATACAATATTCTAGACCCTACAACATCCACACCCCCTCCTGAGGGCTGGTGATAATCTGCAAACTTCTTCATTAAACCATATGGCCATTCTTTGACTTTTAGTTTAATTCTGAAGTGTGAGAAATCTTTAAGAAAAATTGGGTACAAAGCACAGGCTTTCGATGTGAGACATCATGAGATACAGTTGCGTGAAATAACATTTGCTTTGAAAACTATTTTTAATAGATCATTGGTATCACTCGAAGAACTGGAAGCATGTTATGTCTGTAGACATTATTAAATGTCATGGTTAAAAAATGCCAACCATGGATAAATAGTTTCAATGGTCTTCTGGTATTTCTTTTCATAGGGGAGAGGGTAGGAAGAGGAGGGATGACATTCATTTCACGTTGGGCATAATGCAACAACAAACATCCTGATATGCTTTGAAGAAGCATATATAATGTCAAGAGATATTATAAACATGTTATTTTTACATCAAACTATAACCTTCTTCCCCCTCTTACACAATTCATATTACCACTTGATGTTTTGAATTGTTTTTTTTATTTTAATGTTCCAGAAGTAAGAGGAATGCCGTTGAAAGCATCTGAGCAATACATATTTATTGTTAGCCTTGCTGTGGCCTGCAATGTTACAGTCATTTTTAGCTAACTTAAAGGATCCATGTACTCAGTAACTCAGGAAAAGGAGAACAAATTAAAAAGCCATCTAGGCCCACCTAGATTCAAAATACATACAATTCGATTTTATATTGTTTCTAATCACACTTTTGACATTTGTACTTAGATATCGAAAACATTTAGCATATGCAATTTATATACCAAGTTGTCTTATAGTAATAGCTATGTCCACATTTTAATTTTAAAAAGTTATTATACTGAGAACGGTGTTTTCAAACCAGCACAGCCCTGTGCAAAAACTCTTGACTCATGTACAAATTAGAAAGACCTCATCATCCTTTCATCAGAATATGAATCCATAAATGGATTTCCACATTGCTCTCAATCACGGCATTCATCTTTTTTTCTTATAAAAACCTAAGGAGGTTGTTCCACCTCTCACAGACTTAGTCTTTAGACTTTAGAGATACAGCGCGGAAACAGGCCTTTCGGTCCACTGAGTCTTTGCCGACCAGCAACCCCCTACACTCGCACTATCCTACATACTAGGGACAATTTATAATTTTACCAAAACCAAATTAACCCACAAATCTGTACGTCTTTTGGAGTGTGGAAGGAAACTGGAGAACCCAGAGGAAACCCACGCGGTCACAGGGAGAGCGCACAAACTCCGTACAGACAGCATCCGTGGTCAGGATCGAACGAGAGTCTCTGGCGCTGTGATGCAGCAACTCTACCGCATCGCCACTGTGCAGCCACCTAGTCGTTAGTGAATTAATTCTATACCATTCAATGTCTGAAGATCCCCTAACCTATTGCGAAAAACTAAAATCTGTGCATATAGTTGGATTATAAATGTTTCATTCTCTGTATTCACCCTGTATCTGGAATATAGCTTTGGCTAACATCTAACAACCACATCCATCACATTAACTTCATTGGTGTGAACTATGTACAAAGCAGTGGAGCAAAGCCTGGTGACAAAAATGTAACATCACTGAGCAAAATATTTTGTATGAATATTGCTTGCCTCCAGTGCACTTAAAGTTAGATGAATAAGTTTCTGTGGATGTCTCTAATTTAATACCATACAAAGACTAATGTTTGAGATCTTGGAAATTAAAATTTGTTTCTGATTTGTGAATTTTCGCATCTCACGTGCTATTTTATGGCTGAAATAAAAGAATTGGATATTAACCTACAAATTTTTCACACAGTTGTATTTTTGCACTATTTAAAAGCGTCCAATTTGTTCATTTTAGGAAATTAAAAAAAAACTGCTGATCTTCTAAATCTGAAAGAAAGAGAGATGCTGAAAGAGAGAGCAGGTCAGGCAGCAGATCAGTTTTGATGAGAGGCGTTCAACCTGTAAGGCGAACTCTCCACAGATGCTTCCTGAGTTACTGAGTGTTTCGATTTCTTGTAAAAGAAAATAACAGGGCTTCAGATGCTGGAAATCTGAACTAAAAAGAGAAAACCGCTGGGAACAAACAGTGCATGTAGTAGATCCATGTAAAATGAATTAGTACTCGCGGGTTTCATATCTGAGACGTTTGCAACGGGTCTTCAACCTGAAACATTAGCTCTGTTTCCCTTGCCACAAATGCTGTCTGACCAGCTGAGTGTTTCTAGCATTTTCAGTTCATTTTAAACCCATATTTGATGATGTTGAAACCAATTTGCTAATCGTAGGCATTGGGATCCCATAACTGGGTATCGTTTCAATACCATTGTGACTTACAAAAAAAACACATGAGCTATTTGGTAATATCACTAGAAACCTCTCAATACATTTCCCCCCTCCTGTCACAAAGATAGTGATTGTTTTGTTAAGACACTCTCTTGTGGGCTCCAGGCCCCTTTCAATATCTGCTCCAAATGGTCTTTCCTAATTTTTCAGATAGCCTATTTGACCATTGGGACGTTGTAGCCAAGCCAATCTCACTCTCGTCCTCACTGTTATACCTACATATACAAGAACAGCATTTATGCAAGAGAGTAATTGGACCAGGACCACTTGCTTGTAGTTGTCCTCTCTAAGCCAGCATGATAAGATGGATGTTAGGCCCCTATTATTGTCCTTATTGAGACAAGTATACTCAGTGGCGATCGAGAGTCCAGTTAAGAACATAGAGTACTTTCTCTTCTGCTGACAACCACTAACACATAGAATCCCAATGAACTCCTTGAGCCACGAGCCAAACTCATTTTTATTCCAGAAACAGAAGGCCTGCTGTATTGACCTTAATTCTCATAATAGGTCATTCGATTATCGCAAAGGACCTGGATTTTACTTCGGAGTCACGTGAGTGACTACGTGAAGAACACCGCCAGTGCGCCATTACGTCGGACGCCTTGACGCAAACGGACGTGAGGAGCAGAGCTCCTCCAGTGGTTTGTTGTTTTTCAACTACAAGTTAAGTAAACACTTTTTTCATGTTTTCCAGGTCCGTTTACTGTGGGTCTGTGGGGATTTTTTCCACAGACGCCATGGGTAAAAATGGGCAGGGGGAAGAGGCGAGCGACTCAACCGACAGAAAGTCGGGAAAGTCGGGAGTCTGCGGTTAGCGACCGACCGCCTCTAAAACCCCGGTACAGTCGCCAGCGGTGAGCGTAGCGACTGTGGACCTGGGGCTGATTAAAACACAGTCAGCGCCTGTCTGGCGAAAGGCGAAGTTTAAATCCCGACGGCCCACGGAGGGAGTCCCAGGCAATGGAAGTAGCTCCAGGGCTAGATACTGCTTTCGAGCGTATTGCTCAAATAGAAAGCCTTTTACATAGGCTCTTGGAGCAAAGTTCACTCCGGGAGGATTGCACTGAAATGCAAGCTGCTGGAAGCAGCTCAACAGCTCCTGGTACAGGGCTGATGGAATGCACCCTCAGGGATGAGGAGCGTGCTACGGGTCATGAGATTTCAGACCCCGACTCTGACGGTGAGGCTGTACAAGGCGATGAATGGCAGCTGCCAGATGTTCCACAACTGGCAGTAGGATTCGCTGCCCCGTCAGGGTCAGGAGAGCCATTAGGAGAAGAACTGGCCTCCTTAATAAATTACATGGTTTCCCATCAGCTGGAACAGCAGGAGATGGATGAGACTGCAAGAAAGCAGGAGACCCCAAGTAACTGTGGGTTGCTGAAAGCACCAGCAGTGAACCAAATTATCTGGAATCAGTTGCAGAGAATATTAAAGCTGCTGGGTTCTGGAATAACTGCTTTTACCAGAATAGCAGATAACAGCCAAGAGATGACGAAGTTGCATCAGGAAGCACTGGGGTTGCTATGCAGCACCCACTTCGAGATCAATTGTCTGAGGAAGGTGCTATACGGCCTACTATGAATCCGAAATTCGCAGCACTCTGCAAACCAAGTAATATACAATTACCCAACTTACTCTTTGGACAGGATCTCGGGAGACGTATTAAAGAGTTGGAAGATGAAGCGAAAACAGGATTGATGAAAACATCAATGGTTGTAAAGTCTGTAAAGAGGAAGTATCCTTTCAGACGTCATACGGATCCTGGACCAGGACCAAGTTGCTCTTCAATGCAGGGACGTAGCTGGCGGCCTGCAGCGGGAGTAAAAACCAGTGGTGGTGCTTCCGGGAGAATCCAGGGAGATCAGAGTACTCAAATGACTCAAGAGGTAGGTGGACCTGGTTCTCATGGGAACATACTAACTGCATTAAGTCCAAAAGTTGGAGGCAGATTACGTCTCTTCTATAACAATTGGAAGAAGATTACTTCAGATGTGGTAATTCTGAATAATATACAAGGATTACGAATTGAATTCAATCCAAATTATGATTTGCCTGTCCAGCATGTTCCTAGCAGAACTCTCCACTTTGCAAAGTAATGGAGGTTCAAGCTGCGCTTCAAACCCCTATATATAAAAGGTGTTATTGAAGAATCAGTCTACCAAATTCACCAATTTGGGTCAAATATATTCCCTCGATCAAAAAAGGATGGAGGATGTAAGATTATTATAGACTTGACAAGTCTAAATCCTTTTGTTCAGTGTCTGTTCACTTGGAAGATATGAAGTATCTTAAATTTACATGGATGAACCAGTTAGGGCAATTCAAAGCTCTGCCTAATGGGTTAACGTCCACTCCCAGAATATTCACAAAATTGTTAAAATCAATCCTGGGGTTGCTGAGAAGCCAGGGGCATGTACTAATGGCATACCTGGTGATGTCATGTTATAGGAAGGACAAAACAGTCAACAGAAGCATCTGTTGCAGTTATGAAATCAACTTTTGAAAGTTTGGGGTTTCTAAATTCATCCAAAGAAATCAAGGTTAACAACATGTACCTCGATTGATTATTTGGGGTTCACGATTGATTCAGCCCAAATGAAAATTACTTTGCCCAGTGAAAAAAGGGTGGAGTTGATTAAAGATTGCAGTAATCTGTTAAACGAGCAAAAACCCTTAATCAGACAGGTGGCTCGAGTACTGGGAAAATTAGTAGATTCCCAGCAGTCCGGTATGGACCATTACATTATCAACAGCTGCAGAGAGTCAAAGAACAGACACTGAGAGTAAATGCTGGTCATTTTGATAGAACCATGCAACTAACAACAAATGATGTTTCTAATCTGCAGTGGTGGATTCTACATGTCTCAAGCAGTTCCGGCAAAGTGCTGATTGAACAACCTTCCATGATATTACAAACTGATGCCAGTGCACTAGGATGGGGTGCAACTGACTTAACATCTAGCTACGGAGGCAGATGGAATCAGGAAGAGTCATTGTTACTGCAGACATGGGGAATTACCTATTTGGAGCTTTTAGGAGGTTTCTATGGACTCCAAGCTTATTGTTCTAAACACAACTAAAAGGAAGGTTCAAGTTCAAATTAATAAACACAACAGCAGTTGCCTATATTAATGATATGGGTGGAATTAAGTCGGTGTCATGTGACAAAATGGTTAAATCAACTTTGGTCTTGGTGTATTGAAAAGAACATTTGGATTTCAGCTATCTATCTCAAGTTCAAGTCTCAAGTTTCCTTTATTGTCATTCAGACCTTTCGGTCTGAACAAAATTGTGATGCTATCTATCTACCAGGTAGAATGAACACGATAGCAGATACCAGGTCACGAAAGTTCCATGATAATAAAGAATGGATGTTGAATCAAGAGGTATTCAATGATATAGTAATCAGATTTGGAATGCCCGACATCGACTTGAATCATCAGCTATCGAGATATGTCTCATGGAAACCAGATCCAGGAGCAGTGGAGATTGATGCTTTCTCGCTACATTGGGGTGGTATGTTTTCATATATATTTCCACCTTTCTGCCTCATAAGCCAATGTTTGCTTAAAATCAGGCAAGATGCTGCTTCAAGGGTATTGGTAGTACCAGATTGGCCTACACAGCCATGGTATCCGTTGATATTAGAATTAACAACACAAATGTTGATGAAAGTCCCAAAAAGGAGTAATTTATTGCTGCACCCTGTAACAGGGGAACAACATCCATTATATGATCGTTTGGATTTGTTGATTTGCAGGTTTTAAGAATGCCTTTTCTGGGGCGAGGACTGTTTGAGCGTACTGTGGGCATGCTTACGGCAGCCTGGAGGAAGAGCACTCAAAAACATATATTAAGAAATGGGAAGAGTTCTGTGTACAAAAGAATGTGCAATATAGTACTGCAGATATTTCAAATGTTTAGAATTTCTGTCAAAACTTTATTATGATGAAGGTCTGAGTCGTAGTGCAATTAATTCAGCCAGAATTGCATTGTCCTCATATTTGGTTCTGTATTCAGAAAGAAACCAAATTCGGTCACACCCAATTGTTTCCAGACTAATGAAAGGAATCTTTAATTCCAAACCACCGAAACCTAAGTACATGACAATCTAGGATGTAAGTGTGGTACTGAAACTACTTCGTGAAAAGTCAAAACAAGGTTTTTTCCCACCTACAGGTGGGACACTCGCTACAGTGCCGACTATATCAGACACTGTAGCCTCACTTTTTTCGGGTTTTTTTTACCACATAAAATCACTTGTTTGTGTTTTGTGTTTAGTGATAAGCGTAAAATGGACATACCAGCAAAATTGAATAATTCAAAAACTCCCCCAATACCTAAAGACCTGGGATATGGATGCACCACAAAATTCAAAGGTACTATAATTATTCAAAATGCATGACACCACACAAAAGAACCTAGGAGGAATCTCATTTTGTAGTTGGAATATAAGAGGTATTAACGAACCTATTAAAAGGGGTAAGATACTAGCTCAGCTGAAACTGTACAACTCTGACATTACCTTCCTACAAGAAACACACCTAAAACCTCAGGATCAAGTTAGGCTGAGGGCGAAATGGATAGGTCAAACATACCATTCTTCATTTACTTCAAAATCTAGAGGCACGTCAATCATCATAAGAAAAGGTATACCATTTAAAGCAAAGAATATTATAACAGATATAGAAGGGAGATACCTAATAGTTAATGGAGAAATCCATGACACTCCACTTACTTTTGTAAATATATATGCCCCTAACTTTGATAACCCCCACTTTTTCAATAAAATTTTCAACATAATTGCAGAGTCAAACTATCAAAATGTTATAATAGGAGGAGACTTTAACTGTGTTTCAGATCCGTACTTAGATAAATCAAGTCAAAAACAGAGAGGGAATATGAAATCGAAAACTGGGGAACTCCTCAATACCTATATAAATAACACTAATATAGCAGATGTTTGGAGAATTGTTAATCCAACTGGCAGGGAATACTCGTTTTACTCAATGGTACACAAGACATACTCACGTATAGACTACTTTCTGCTGGATACAAAATTAATCCCCCAAACATCTAATGCAATATACCATACAAATTCAATTTCAGACCATTCTCCACTAACTTTCTTTTTAAAACTGGAAGGATTGTCTAAGAATAAATCGTTCTGGAGATTTAATTCTCAAATTTTAAAAGATCCACAAGCGAGTATATATTTAAAAGAACAAATGGAGGTCTTTTTTCAAACAAATGATACTTCAGATATATCGCCTACTTTATTTTGGAAATCTTTTAAAGCATACATTAGGGGTATTATAATTTCATATCAAGCTTTTCAAAATAAAAAGAATAAGAATGAACAAAGACAGTTAGAAGAACTTATTAGACAAATGGATATAGATAATGCTAAAGATCCATCAATAGATAAACATAATAAAATAATAATTTTAAAATTTAAATTAAATAAATTATTATCTGCCAAACGTATAAGACTTTTTCAAATTACAAAACAAGAGCACTTTGAATTTGGGGATAAACCGCATAAACTTTTGGCTCGCCAGCTAAAAAAACGAGAAAAGGAACATACTATACCAAAGATCAAATCAGATACGGATCAGATGCTTCCGGTGGCGTCATGTTAGACTAACAGACGTGCACCTAGCTCCTCTCCCGAAAAACTTCACGATTTATCGTGTAAAACGGGTCCAGAAATCGGGATTGTTTTTAAAAACCTTACCGGAGCTTCTGGTTATCGCGCTGATGACGTCATCGTTAAACGCGATGTTTTAAATGGTGGTTTGAAGCCCTTTAAATGAGTAAACTGTCTCCAGCTGTGAGCCCTCAGAGAGCAGTGAAAAAGCTGCTGAAAGACCAGAATAAGTCTGAAGCAGAAGTTACTTCTGAAGTTACCTCTGAAGTCTGTGAAGTGGCTGCAGAAATGGATACAAGATCTAAGAAAGACTTTGATGACTTGAAGAAATCAATGAAAAATTTGAAAGATGAGATTTCGGATAATATGAAGGAAGATAAGAAGGAAATGAAGGGAAATAGGATGGAAGATAAGAAGGAAATGAGGGAAAATACGGCAAAAATGATGGAAGGAATGGAGAAGATGATGAAGGATTTAAACGCTGGTAACCAGAAGAATATGATGGATTTACTGGACATTATGAATAAACGAATTGATGAGGTGAAAGATGGACTATCAGAGAAAATGGATAAGATGGATGTAACTACTACGGATAAGTTCACGGTTGTGCTTGAAACAGTAGCTGCAAGTATGCACACAATTACGGAATTGGAGAAAAACACAGCTCGAGTGGTTGAAGACATGGCGAAACTGAGGCAAGAATATGAGCAAATGAGGCGAGAAAACGAACAAGCTTCACTACAGATGGTGACTCAACTGGAGAAAGTCTCAGCCAAATGCCTGGACCTGGAAGCTCGCTCTAGACGCCAGAATTTGAGAATTCTTGGTGTTTCAGAGGGGGCAGAAGGGGAGCAGGTACGTGAATTTGCCATGGGCTTGTTGAAACAACTGTTGAATCTTTCCAAGGAACCGAAAATCGAAGTGGCTCATCGTGTCCCAAGATTTAAACAAAGATCTGGTGCGGGAAAAGCTTATCCACGACATATTATTGTGAAATTTCGGGATACTGTAGAACTGGAATATGTTATGAGCAAAATCAAATATGGTGTACAACTGCGGATGGACAAGGACACTATTAAGATATTCAGGGACTACCCGTATGAAATTGTGCAAAAAAGAAACAAATTTGATAAGGTTAAAGATCTTTTAAGAGGGAGAGAAGGGATCAGATTTGGGTTTTTTTACCCCGCGAAAATGCGTATTTCCTTTAATGGTCTTGAAAAGTCATTTGTTAAGCCTGAAGACGCATTCAAATATGCCCAAACTATCGTTGAAAAACAGAAATGAAAGGGAGTTTTGGCAGATCTGTACAATTCTAAGCAATGCTTTGTCTGGGGATAGTTACACTGTTATCTTTGGAATGTTGAATCAAGGACATTTTCTGTTCAAAACGTGTAAACAACTGAACAGTTGGAATATAAACCAGAAAATAATTGCTTATTAATTAAAATATTATAACCAATTGTAAGAACTTATCCTATTAACAACTTAACAAGTTATGTAGATTAGATTAGAACACTAACAAAACAAAAAGAAAAAATAATGAACTAACATACTAATATGAATTTTTAATAAATTGTAACCTTATCTATAAGTGGGAGGAGGGGATGAGAAACGAGCACCTGGCTTATATCCAGGGGCACGTCTCGTTAACCCCTTCAACCAACAGTTGATTCTTATTGAAGTCAAAAATATTGGTTTAATAATTAAACTCCGATATATATATATGTTATAAGGTAATATCAGGGTAAAATTGTATTATATATCTGAGGAGACTTTAACTGTGTTTTAGACCCGTACTTAGATAAATCAAGTCAAAAACAGAGAGGGAATATGAAATCGAAAACTGGGGAACTCCTCAATTCCTATATAAATAACACTAATATAGCAGATGTTTGGAGAATTGTTAATCCAACTGGCAGGGAATATTCGTTTTACTCAATGGTACATAAGACATACTCACGTATAGACTACTTTCTGCTGGATACAAAATTAATCCCCCAAACATCTAATGCAATATACCATACAAATTCAATTTCAGACAATTCCCCACTAACTTTCTTTTTAAAACTGGAAGGATTGTCTAAGAATAAATCGTTCTGGAGATTTAATTCTCAAATTTTAAAAGATCCACAAGCGAGTATATATTTAAAAGAACAAATGGAGGTCTTTTTTCTAACAAATGATACTTCAGATATATCGCCTACTTTATTTTGGGAATCTTTTAAAGCATACATTAGGGGTATTATAATTTCATATCAAGCTTTTCAAAATAAAAATAATAAGAATGAACAAAGACAGTTAGAAGAACTTATTAGACAAATGGATATAGATAATGCTAAAGATCCATCAATAGATAAACATAATAAAATAATAATTTTAAAATTTAAATTAAATAAATTATTATCTGCCAAACTTATAAGACTTTTTCAAATTACAAAACAAGAGCACTTTGAATTTGGGGATAAACCGCATAAACTTTTGGCTCGCCAGCTAAAAAAACGAGAAAAGGAACATACTATACCAAAGATCAAATCAGATAAAGGGGAATTATTAACAACACCGAAGGATATTAATAAAAGATTTGCGTAATTTTACGAGAATTTGTATACATCTAAAACGATAATTGATTCCGATAATATCACAAAGTTCTTGGATACCTGTAATCTTCCAAAGTTAGAGCTGAAGGAACAAGAGGAACTGGGTGCACAAATCTCAATTAAGGAATTAGAAGATACAATAAACTCATTAAAGAATGGAAAAACACCAGGCCCTGATGGATTTACTAATGAATTTTATAAAAGCTTTTATGATAAACTAATACCAAGATTACAAAAAATGTACCAATACGCTTTTAAAAAACGAATACTACCTGATACATTAGCGGAATCAACGATTACATTAATACCTAAGAAAAATAAAGATTTAGAAGAACCTGGTTCATATAGAGCTATAGCATTGTTAAACACAGAACAGAAAATATTAGCGAAAACATTAGCTAGAAGATTAAGTAAATACATTAGTAAATTAATAAACCCAGATCAGACAGGGTTTATCCCTAAGAGATACTCTTCTAATAATATGAGACGTCTACTCAACATAATGCACTCACACAAATCTGAAGATCAAGAATTATCAATTATTTCGCTGGATGCTGAAAAAGCATTTGATCAAGTAGAATGGAATTATATGGATAAAGTATTACAAAAATTTCAACTGGGAGAGAATTTTATTTTATGGATTAAGTTACTATATAACAAACCTACAGCTAGAATACTAACTAATAACATATTATCCTCGAAATTTCAACTATCAAGGGGAAATAGACAAGGATGCTCATTATCACCACAGCTGTTTGCTCTCATTATTGAACCGCTAGCAGAAAAAATTAGAATACACCCTGATATTCATGGATATAATACTAAAGACTCATATAATAAAATATCTTTATACGCGGATGATATATTACTGTATATTACAAAACCTCAAATCACTATACCAAATATATTAAATTTAATTGAAGACTTTGGATCTTTTTCTGGATATAGAATAAATTGGAATAAAAGTGAAATTATGTCAATAAAACCGAAAGATTCAACACATCTTTTAAAATTCCCTTTTAAAATAGCTACAGAAAAATTTAAATATTTGGGAATCGAAATTACCAGAACATATCAAGGTATGTTCAGGGCAAATTTTGACCCCCTACTTAATAAATTAAATACACTAATTAAATTCTGGAAAACGCTCCCGATGTCTTTAATAGGCCGAATAAACGCAATAAAAATGATCTTTTTACCACAAATTTTATACCTATTTCAATCAATTCTTATATACTTACCTAAGAAGTTTTTTAAAAAACTTGACTCAGATATCACTAATTTTATATGGGACTATAAATCACATAGAATACAAAAAACTCATCTGAATAAACCTAAAGTATTGCGGGCTTTAGCACTACCTAATTTTATGTATTATTATTGATCAGTAAATATTAAAAACATGATTCAACTGATGGATAACTCCGCCCAGCAAGTAGACTGGATTGTAATGGAGAAAGAGGATTGCTCCTCTAGAAACATTGGAGCGATCCTCCTCTCTCCAATGAAACTGAATAACATAAATTATAATAAGAACCCAATTATTCATAGTACAATCCGTATTTGGAAACAAATAAAACAAAATTTAAAATTAAGAAATTTATCACTTTTATTACCTATAGTCAATAACCCTTCGTTTAGTCCTTCTATTATAGATAAAGCTTATACACAATGGGATAGACTAGGAATTAAAACGCTTGGTGACTTGTATGAAACTGGAAAATTACTTTCATTTCAACAATTACAAATAAAATATAAACTCGGAAATAATCAATATTTTAAATATTTTCAAATATGCGACTATTTGAAAAAATATACAAAAGATCATTATAATAACCCAGTAGATGTATTGGACGAGGTAATGCAGATAAAAGCGGAATCAGCAAACTTAATATCATATTTGTATAATATTATTTTAAATGTACAAATACCACCTACGGAGGGTATCAGAAAAGACTGGGAACAAGAGTTAGCTATTAAAATTTCAAAGGAAAGTTGGAATGAATACTTATTAAATGTGCATAAATGCTCGATTAATGTAAGACACACTTTAATACAATTTAAAATTTTACATAGATTATATTATTCGAAAACTAAAATTCATAAAATTTTCCCAAACGTATCATCTATTTGTGATAAATGTCAATCCCAAGAAGCTACTATAGCGCACTCATTCGTCTTCTGTACAAAAATTCAAAAATTTTGGAATGAAATTTTTGAAATCTTTACAAAGTTATTTAAAACAAGACTGATACCCAAAGCAGAATGGATTATCTTCGGAATAACGGAAGATGATCCAGAACTAAATGTGTTTCAAAAGAAATTAATGGACTATGGGTTAATAACTGGAAAAAAGCTAATTCTAAAATTTTGGAAGAAGGCTCCAATACCAACTATAAATATGTGGATTTCAAATATGTTTGAAACACTACACCTAGAAGAGATAAGACTCCTCCTAGCAGGTAAACCAGATCACTTCCACCTGACGTGGTCTGCATTTATAGAATTATTACAAACATAGGGTGCAAAAGTACTTTAAAAAAATAAAAAATGGAGGTCGGGTAAGGGGGGATGATAGTTGAAGAGTTGGTATGTCCTATTTACGTAATGCTCAAAAAAATATTTGTTTTTCTTTTTTTCTTTTTTTTTTCCTCTCTCTTTTTCTCTTTTTTTTTCCTAGGGCCTATTTCTTAACTCTTTTTCTTTTGTTTTTAATTTCGCTCTCATAGGGTCTTCGTCCTTTTTTGTTGTTACATTTTCTACACTTTTCTACACTTTCACTTTTTCCTTCACTTTCTTCTCTCTTTCAATCTTTTCCTTTTTTAGTGTAAAAATAAATAAATAAAGGGAGTACATTAATTGTAAGAAGATACAAATGACGAGTATTAATGTATGTGGTTGTAATGTAATGTACTTCTAATAAATAAAAATTAAAAAAAAAAAAAAAAAAAAAAAAAAAAAATATACGGATCAGATCAAAGGGGAATTATTAACAATACCGAAGGATATTAATAAAAGATTTGCGCAATTTTACGAAAATTTGTATACATCTAAAACGATAATTGATTCCAATAATATCACAAAGTTCTTGGATACCTGTAATCTTCCAAAGTTAGAGCTGAAGGAACAAGAGGAACTGGGTGCACAAATCTCAATTAAGGAATTAGAAGATACAATAAACTCACTAAAGAATGGAAAAACACCAGGCCCTGATGGATTTACTAATGAATTTTATAAAAGCTTTTATGATAAAATAATACCAAGATTACAAAAAATGTACCAATACGCTTTTAAAAAACGAATACTACCTGATACATTAGCGGAATCAACGATTACATTAATACCTAAGAAAAATAAAGATTTAGAAGAACCTGGTTCATATAGAGCTATAGCATTGTTAAACACAGATCAAAAAATATTAGCGAAAACATTAGCTAGAAGATTAAGTAAATACATTAGTAAATTAATAAACCCAGCTCAGACAGGGTTTATCCCTAAGAGATACTCTTCTAATAATATGAGACGTCTACTCAACATAATGCACTCACACAAATCTGAAGATCAAGAATTATCAATTATTTCGCTGGATGCTGAAAAAGCATTTGATCAAGTAGAATGGAATTATATGGACAAAGTAGTACAAACATTTCAACTGGGAGAGAATTTTATTTTATGGATTAAGTTACTATATAACAAACCTACAGCTAGAATACTAAGTAATAACATATTATCCTCGAAATTTCAACTATCAAGGGGAAATAGACAAGGATGCTCATTATCACCACAGCTGTTTGCTCTCATTATTGAACCGCTAGCAGAAAAAATTAGAATACACCCTGATATTCATGGATATAATACTAAAGACTCATATAATAAAATATCTTTATACGCGGATGATATATTACTGTATATTACAAAACCTCAAATCACTATACCAAATATATTAAATTTAATTGAAGACTTTGGATCTTTTTCTGGATATAGAATAAATTGGAATAAAAGTGAAATTATGTCAATAAAACCGAAAGATTCAACACATCTTTTAAAATTCCCTTTTAAAATAGCTACAGAAAAATTTAAATATTTGGGAATCGAAATTACCAGAACATATCAAGGTATGTTCAGGGCAAATTTTGACCCCCTACTTAATAACTTAAATACACTAATTAAATTCTGGAAAACGCTCCCGATGTCTTTAATAGGCCGAATAAACGCAATAAAAATGATCTTTTTACCACAAATTTTATACCTATTTCAATCAATTCCTATATACTTACCTAAGAAGTTTTTTAAAAAACTCGACTCAGATATCACTAATTTTATATGGGACTATAAATCACATAGAATACAAAAAACTCATCTGAATAAACCTAAAGTATTAGGGGGTTTAGCACTACCTAATTTTATGTATTATTATTGGTCAGTAAATATTAAAAACATGATTCAACTGATGGATAACTCCGCCCAGCAAGTAGACTGGATTGTAATGGAGAAAGAGGATTGCTCCTCTAGAAACATTGGAGCGATCCTCCTCTCTCCAATGAAACTGAATAACATAAATTATAATAAGAACCCAATTATTCATAGTACAATCCGTATTTGGAAACAAATAAAACAAAATTTAAAATTAAGAAATTTATCACTTTTATTACCTATAGTCAATAACCCTTCGTTTAGTCCTTCTATTATAGGTAAAGCTTATACACAATGGGATAGACTAGGAATTAAAACGCTTGGTGACTTGTATGAAACTGGAAAATTACTTTCATTTCAACAATTACAAATAAAATATAAACTCGGAAATAATCAATATTTTAAATATTTTCAAATATGCGACTATTTGAAAAAATATACAAAAGATCATTATAATAACCCAGTAGATGTATTGGACGAGGCAATGCAGATAAAAGCGGAATCAGCAAACTTAATATCATATTTGTATAATATTATTTTAAATGTACAAATACCACCTACGGAGGGTATCAGAAGAGACTGGGAACAAGAGCTAGCTATTAAAATTTCAAAGGAAAGTTGGAATGAATACTTATTAAACGTGCATAAATGCTCGATTAATGTAAGACACACCTTAATACAATTTAAAATTTTACATAGATTATATTATTCGAAAACTAAAATTCATAAAATTTTCCCAAATGTATCATCTATTTGTGATAAATGTCAATCCCAAGAAGCTACTATAGCGCAATCATTTGTCTTCTGTACAAAAATTCAAAAATTTTGGAATGAAATTTTTGAAATCTTTACAAAGTTATTTAAAACAAGACTGATACCCAAAGCAGAATGGATTATCTTCGGAATAACGGAAGATGATCCAGAACTAAATGTGTTTCAAAAGAAATTAATGGACTATGGTTTAATAACTGGAAAAAAGCTAATTCTAAAATTATGGAAGAAGGCTCCAATACCAACTATAAATATGTGGATTTCAAATATGTTTGAAACATTACACCTAGAAGAGATAAGACTCCTCCTAGCAGGTAAACCAGATCACTTCCACCTGACGTGGTCTGCATTTATAGAATTATTACAAACATAGGGTGCAAAAGTACTTAAAAAAAAATAAAAAATTGAGGTCAGGTAAGGGGGGATGATAGTTGAAGAGTTGGTATGTCCTATTTACGTAATGCTCAAAAATATATATATATATATATATTTTTTTCCTCTCACTCTTTCTCTTTTTTTTCCTAGGGCCTATTTCTTAACTCTTTTTCTTTTGTTTTTAATTTCGCTCTTATAGGGTCTTCGTCCTTTTTTGTTGTTACATTTTCTACACTTTTCTACACTTTCACTTTTTCCTTCACTTTCTTCTTTCTTTCAATCTTTTCCTTTTCTAGTGTAAAAAAATAAATAAAGGGAGTACATTAATTATAAGAAGATATAAATGACGAGTATTAATGTATGTGGTTGTAATGTAATGTACTTCTAATAAATAAAAATTAAAATATTGTTAAAAAAAAAAAAAAAAAAAGAATTGCATTGTCCCCATATTTGCTTCTGTATTCAGAAAGAAACCAAATTGGGTCACACCCAATTGTTTCCAGACTAATGAAAGGAATCTTTAATTCCAAACCACCGAAACCTAGGTACATGACCTCCACCTCCAGTTTAAATTCCATTTGGAATATTTTGGAGGACCAAGAAACCAAGAACCAAGAACCATGACAATCTGGGATGTAAGTGTGGTACTGAAACTAATTCGTGAATAGTCACCAAGTGTGTCTTTACCTTTGGCCAAGCTCAGTATGGAAGTAGTTATGCTTATGGCATTAGTGACAGCACAACTAGTGCAAACACTTGGAAAATTACAAATAGACAGGATGGAAGTAATTGAAGACAAGGTTACATTCTATATCCATGACCTACTAAAGCAAAGTAGGCCAGGTGTGACAGGATATAACATTATGCTAGCAGCATATCCAAATGATTCTTGTCACTGTGTTAAGACATATTTGTTACAATACATTGAGGTCACAAAGAATTTGAGAAATACGGAAACTGGGTTGTTGATCACGCACAAGAAACCACACAAGAGAGTTTCAGTACAGACTATTTTCAGATGGATAAAATAAGTCTTAACAGCTGCTGGTATTAACACTGATGTTTTTACGTCTCACTCGGCTAGGGCAGCAGAAACGTCAGCGGCCGGGCAAAAGACGTCCCCGTTGACCATATCCTCGCAGCCGCCGGGTGGTCCAATGAGTTGATGTTTCAACATTTTTACCATCGGCCTATTGTTAATGCGGGATTGTTTGCAGAAACTATTTTAAGTTCTGTGTAAATTCTGTACAAACATAGGGTGCAAAAGTACTTTAAAAAAAATAAAAAATAAAAAATTGAGGTCAGGTAAGGGGGGATGATAGTTGAAGAGTTGGTATGTCCTATTTACGTAATGCTCAAAAAAATATTTGTTTTTCTTTTTTTCTTTTTTTTTTCCTCTCTCTTTTTCTCTTTTTTTTTCCTAGGGCCTATTTCTTAACTCTTTTTCTTTTGTTTTTAATTTCGCTCTCATAGGGTCTTCGTCCTTTTTTGTTGTTACATTTTCTACACTTTTCTACACTTTCACTTTTTCCTTCACTTTCTTCTCTCTTTCAATCTTTTCCTTTTTTAGTGTAAAAATAAATAAATAAAGGGAGTACATTAATTGTAAGAAGATACAAATGACGAGTATTAATGTATGTGGTTGTAATGTAATGTACTTTTAATAAATAAAAATTTAAAAAAAAAAAGAAAAAAAAAAAAAAAGATACGGATCAGATCAAAGGGGAATTATTAACAACACCGAAGGATATTAATAAAAGATTTGCGCAATTTTACGAAAATTTGTATACATCTAAAACGATAATTGATTCCAATAATATCACAAAGTTCTTGGATACCTGTAATCTTCCAAAGTTAGAGCTGAAGGAACAAGAGGAACTGGGTGCACAAATCTCAATTAAGGAATTAGAAGATACAATAAACTCACTAAAGAATGGAAAAACACCAGGCCCTGATGGATTTACTAATGAATTTTATAAAAGCTTTTATGATAAAATAATACCAAGATTACAAAAAATGTACCAATACGCTTTTAAAAAACGAATACTACCTGATACATTAGCGGAATCAACGATTACATTAATACCTAAGAAAAATAAAGATTTAGAAGAACCTGGTTCATATAGAGCTATAGCATTGTTAAACACAGATCAAAAAATATTAGCGAAAACATTAGCTAGAAGATTAAGTAAATACATTAGTAAATTAATAAACCCAGCTCAGACAGGGTTTATCCCTAAGAGATACTCTTCTAATAATATGAGACGTCTACTCAACATAATGCACTCACACAAATCTGAAGATCAAGAATTATCAATTATTTCGCTGGATGCTGAAAAAGCATTTGATCAAGTAGAATGGAATTATATGGACAAAGTAGTACAAACATTTCAACTGGGAGAGAATTTTATTTTATGGATTAAGTTACTATATAACAAACCTACAGCTAGAATACTAAGTAATAACATATTATCCTCGAAATTTCAACTATCAAGGGGAAATAGACAAGGATGCTCATTATCACCACAGCTGTTTGCTCTCATTATTGAACCGCTAGCAGAAAAAATTAGAATACACCCTGATATTCATGGATATAATACTAAAGACTCATATAATAAAATATCTTTATACGCGGATGATATATTACTGTATATTACAAAACCTCAAATCACTATACCAAATATATTAAATTTAATTGAAGACTTTGGATCTTTTTCTGGATATAGAATAAATTGGAATAAAAGTGAAATTATGTCAATAAAACCGAAAGATTCAACACATCTTTTAAAATTCCCTTTTAAAATAGCTACAGAAAAATTTAAATACTTGGGAATCGAAATTACCAGAACATATCAAGGTATGTTCAGGGCAAATTTTGACCCCCTACTTAATAAATTAAATACACTAATTAAATTCTGGAAAACGCTCCCGATGTCTTTAATAGGCCGAATAAACGCAATAAAAATGATCTTTTTACCACAAATTTTATACCTATTTCAATCAATTCCTATATACTTACCTAAGAAGTTTTTAAAAAAACTCGACTCAGATA
>JAXLNO010003399.1:0-19077 GCA_038087875.1 Malacoraja senta
GTTGGGCCCAGCTCATGACAAGGCCTGGTTGGGTTAAGACCGAAGATAGACTCAAAAGGCTGGAGAAACTCAGCGGGTCAGGCAGCATCTCTGGAGAAAAGGGATAGTTGATGCTTTTGGGTCGAGACCCTTTTAAGGTGGTTTAGGTTCCATTGATGCACTTCTCATGCTGCATCCATTGAGTCCTTTGAGGAGATAAAGTACCAGCATCTTTTACCTCTCACTGTGCCTACCATCCTTCTGCAAAAATGTTCAGTGCAGTTTAAGGGCCTGTCCCATATGGCGATGCTGCCAGCGTCATATCAGTATCGCAAAAGATTTTGAACATTTCAAAATCCAGCGGCGACAATTTTTGTTGTTGCAATACTTGAAAAAACACCGCGGGTCAATACGTTATCACGCCGCGTCATACGTCATCACGCAGCGTATTTTTCGGTGACCTGATATGTCAGTCAATGATGCGGGCAATCGCCGAATAAATCGCCAAGTGGGACAGGCCCTTTAGCATCTTGTCACGTGTACCGAGGTACAGTGAAAAGCCTTTTGTTCCGTACTAAAAGCCCTGTCCCACGACACGAGTTCATTCCAAGAGCTCTCCCGAGTTTGCCCTGATTCGAACTCGGAGATTTACGGTAATGGCCACTCTTCGGTGCTCGGGGCTCTCGTGGACATTTTTCAACCTGTTGAAAAATCTTCACGAGTCTTCCCGTGCTTACCGTTAGCGAGTCTTCCCGAGTACCTGCCGTTAGCGTTACGAGCCGCTCCGCGTACCCGCTAGGTTCATTCTCCGTGCTTACCACGAGTTTGATTTTTTTAAACTCGGGAGAGCTCTTGGAATGAACTCGTACCGTGGGACAGGGCTTTAACCAGTCAGGGGAAAGACAATACGTGATTACAATCGAGCCATTCACAGTGTACAGATGCAGGATAAAGGGAATAACGTTTAGTGCAAGGTAAAGTCCGATCAAAGATAGTCCGAGGGTCACCAATTGCGGTAGAGAGAAGGACCGCTCTCTAGTTGGTGATAGGATGGTTCAGTTGCCCGATAACAGCTGGGAAGAAACTGTCCCTGAATCTGGAGGTGTGCGTCGTCACACTTCTGTACCGCTTGCCTGACAGGAGAGGGGAGAAGAGGGAGTGGCCAGGACGAACGTGCTGGTGGCTTTGTCGAGGCAGCGTGAGGTGTAAATCGAGTCAATGGAAGGGGGGACATAAAAAGCTGGAGTAACTCAGCGGGTGAGGCAGCGTCTCTGGAGAGAAGGAATGGGCGTCGTTTCGGGCCGAGACCCTTCTTCAGACTGAATGGAAGGGAGGATGGTTTGTGTGTCGCAGCTACCAGCGTACAGGTCACTAGAAGTGTACAGCAAAATACAAAGCCCAAACAGCCTGCTCTGATCAAGATTTACTATCACTTTGAGTAACCATATTGTTCAGACCCCTTCAAATCTCCCCCCCCCCCCCTCCCCCATCTCAATTATATCTCCAAGCTCCCTAAATCTGCTGTTAAACAGCTTACACCTACAAGAGAAAGCATTGAAACTGGCCACTGAGCCCAACTAGTCAATAATAGTACTTTAGCCTTTGTGTAGCGTGTCTCAAGTGTGGAGTTAAGAATCCAAAGAAATGTCTGGCTCCCTAATCTTCTCTGCACTCTAACCCGATCTACTCCCTGAGCCTAACTGAGGAAGGATTCATTTAACATAGAAACATAGAAAATAGGTGCAGCAGTCAGCATTCGAGCCAGCACCGCCATTCAATGTGATCATGGCTGATCATCCACAATCAGTACCCCGTTCCTGCCTTCTCCCCATATCCCTTGATTCTAGCCCTAAGAGCTTATCGAACTCTCGTTTGAATGCATCCAGTGGATCGGCCTCCACTGCCTTCTGAGGCGGAGAATTCCACAGATTCACAACTCTGGGTGAAAAAGTTTTCCCCCATCTCAGTTCTAAATGGCCTACCCCGTAATCTTAACTGTGGCTCCTGGTTCTGGACTTCCCCCAACATCGGGAACATGTTTCCTGCCTCTAGCGTGTCCAAACCCTTAATAATTTTATATGTTTCTGTGACATGCCCTCTCATCCTTCTAAATTGCACAGCCCAGTTGTTCCATTCTTTCATCATATGACAGTCCCGCCATCCCAGGAATTAACTTTGTGAACCTATGCTGCACTTCCTCAATAGCAAGAATGCCCTTCCTCAAATTAGGAGACCAAAACTGCACACAATACTCCAGGTGTGGTCTCACCAGGGCCCTGTACAACCGCAGAAGGACCTCTTTGCCCCTATACTCAACTCCTCTTGCTATGAAGGCCAACATGCCATTAGCTTTCTTCACTGCCTGCTGTACCTGCATGATTACATGTTCGAGAGTAACTCAGCAAGTCAGGCAGAATCTCGGTTATGGTTAGGTGACCTTTTGGGTCGGGACCTTCTTCAGACTGATTGACCTATCTTCAATCAGTCTGAAGATCGATTTCGACCTGAAACGTCACCTATATCCATGTTCTCCAGAGATGCTGCCTGACCCGATGAGTTACTCCAGCACTCTGTGTCCTTTTGTGTAAAACCAGCACCTGGAGCGCAGGAGGATGAGGGATGATCTTATAGAGGTGTACAAAAACCATGAGAGGAATAGATCGGGTAGATACACAGAGTCTCTTGCCAAGAGTAGGTGAATCGAGAACCAGAGGACATAGGTTTACGGTGAGAGGGGGGAAAGATTCAATAGGAATCTGAGGGGACTTTCCCACACAAAGGGTGATGGGTGTATGGAACGAGCTGCCAGAGGAGATAGTTGGGGCAGGGACTATCCCAACGTTTAAGAAACATTTAGATAGGCACATGAGTAGGACAGGTTTAGATGGATATTGGTTGGCCGGCGTGGGCAAGCTGGGCCGAAGGGCCTGTTTCCACACTGTGTGAATCTGTGACTGTGACTCTGTTTATCTGTGACTGTGTTTCTGTGACTGTGTCTCTGTGACTCTGTGTTTCTGTGACTGTGACTGCGATGTTCTGAACGCATGGCCGGTGTGTTTCCTCTGCCTGCAGGCTTTTACAGCGGAGTATTCGCGCCTGGTCAGACTGGCACAGGAGGACACCACCCTGGACAACGACAACCGGCTAAAGCACGTGGTGGTGTACCTGCTCCACAACGAAGCGCCAAAGAAGATTATTGAGAGGACGCTGCTCGAGCAATTCGCTGATCGGAACCTCACGTTTGATGAAAGGTATTTTTTTCAAAAATATGTATTTTTTTCTTTCAGAGGTACCGCGCGGAAACAGGCCCACGAGTCCACCCCGACCAGCAAATCGGTTCCGTACACTAGCACTATCGTACACATCCTAATCTTTTCACTGTACCTCGGTACACTTGACAATAAACTAAACTAAATGAGACTAGGAACAATTTGCAGAAGCCAATTACCCCACAAATCTTCACGTCTTTGGAGTGTGGGAGGAAACCGGAGCACCCGGAGAAAACGCCACGCAGGTCACGGGGAGAGTGTGCAGATCATTGTCGGTGAAGTCATGGTGGCGCAGCGGTAGAGTTGTTGCCTCACTGCTCCAGCCACCCAGGATCGATACTGACTACGGATGCTGACTAGGTGGAGTTTGCACGTTGTCCCCGTGACCACCTGGTTCTTCTCCGGGTGCTCCGGTTTCTTCCCACATTCCAAAGACGTGAAGATTTGTGGGTTAATTGGCTTCTGTAAATTGGCCCGCGTGTGTGTCGGTTAGAACTAGTATACGGGGTGATCGCTGGTCGGCGTGGACTCAGTGGGCTGAAGGGCCTGCTTATATGCTTTATCTCTAAATGAAACATAATATTTACCATGGAGTAATGGGTAACGTTTTGGGTCGAGGCCCTTCTTCAGACTTAAGAAAGTCTGAAGAAGGGTCTCGACCCGAAACGTCACCCATTCCTTCTCTCCAGAGATGCCGCCTGTCCCGCTGAGTTAAGGGACTGTCCCACTTAGGCTATTTTTTAGGCGACTTCAGGCGACTAGGCTGTCGCCACATGGTCGCCTGTATGGTCGAGAGTCGTCTCCTCAGTCGCCCAAAGAGTCGCAGCGTCTCTCTGGTCGCCGCTGGATTTTTTAACATGTTCAAAACTTTTCGGAGACAGTGGGTTTGACACGAACAAGCGCAGCTTGACTTCTCCTGACGGAGGTGCAGTCGTAGGTTGTCGCCAGGTGACGTTGGTTGTCGCCGTCGCTGACCGGTGAATTCCATTGGCGACTACCTACGTCAACCAGCGACAGGTACCGGCGACTGAATTGTCTTCAGTTGTCGCCGACAGGGTCGTAGCTTGACGTCGACTAGGTGGTAGGTTGTTGTAGACATTGTCTTAGGGAGGGGTCCAGTTGCCGTTTTTTCAGCGACCTGCTCCAACTGTGACAGTCGGCGGCAGTCGCCTAAAAATAGCCTCAGTGGGACAGGCCCTTTACTCCAGCTTTTTGTTCTTTATCTTCAGTTTGAACCAGCATCTGCAGATCCTTCCCACACATAATTTGAGGAAGGACATCCTTGTGATTGAGGCAGTGCAGCGTAGGTTCACGAGATTGATCCCTGGGATGGCGGGACTGTCATATGAGGAAAGATTGAAAAGACTAGGCTTGTATTCACTGGAGTTTAGAAGGATGAGGGGGAATCTTATAGAAACATATAAAATTATAAAAGGACTGGACAAGCTAGATGCAGGCATAATGTTCCCAATGTTGGGCGAGTCCAGAACCAGGGGCCACAGTCTCCGAATAAAGGGGAGGCCATTTAAGACTGAGGTGAGAAAAAACGTTTTCACCCAGAGGGTTGTGAATTTGTGCAATTCCCTGCCACAGAGGGCAGTGGAGGCCAAGTCACTGGATGGATTTAAGAGAGAGTTAGATAGAGCTCTAGGGGCTAGTGGAATCAAGGGATATGGGGAGAAGGCAGGCACGGGTTATTGATTGGGGACGATCAGCCATGATCACAATGGATGGCGGTGCTGGCTCAAAGGGCCGAATGGCCTCCTCCTGCACCTATTTTCTATGTTTCTATAATATTTACCATGTTCGCCTGCATAACAGCGATCTGCTTTGTGATATCTTTGAGGCAGAAGTGTATGTAATTTGCCGTGGTGTTACCTGCCATTTTGATTTTGAGACTCATCCATTCCACGGTCGATCTGTTCCAGATGCCGCAGTGTGATGAAAATTGCCCGGGCCAAACTCGAGTTAATCAAACCTAAGGAGGTCAACATGGAGGAGTACGAGGTCAGTGTGTTGGCGTGGATTGAAAGTTGATTATCGTATAGAAAATAGATTCCATTAATTGTGACCGCGTGGGTTTTCTCCGGGCGCTCAGGTTTCCTCCCGCATTCCATGGACGTGCAGGTTTGTAGGCCAATTGGCTTTGCATGTCCCTTCTGTACTAGTCCCACCCTGCCTGCATTTGGCCCATATCGCTCTCATCTGTCCTGTCCGTGCACCTGGTGGAGGGTCTCAACCTGAAACGTCGCCCATTCCTGCCCCCCAGAGATGCTGCCTGTCCCATTGAGTTACCCCAGCTTTTTACGCCTTTCTTCGGTTCAAACCAGCATCTGCAGTTCCTTCCTGCACATGTGCCTGTCGAAATGTTTCTTAAATGGTACAATAGTACCTGCCTGAACAGCTCATTCCATACACCCACCAGCCTTAGTGTGAAAAAGTGACCCCTCAGGTTCTTATTAAATCTTTCCCCCCCCCTCCCCTCACCATAAACCTGGTTTGTGAAGGGGAGAAGGCAGGAACAGGGTACTGATTGTAGGTATGTTACAAAACTTACCTTCAGCCGCGCTGTAATTCTGCCACTGTCCGTGTGCGCGATTTTGGCGCCTTTAAGGGGGGGCGGGGTTAAAACGCGGGTTTCTCCTCCCTTGTCCTGGTTAATATTTTGTTGGAGTACAAGCCTTGGCTGAAGAATCGTTCCTAGTGGCGATTTGTGTATTTTTTATTTTTATTAAATCGTCAATGTCAGCGCTAGAGTAATTTTAAAATCAGCTCCTGAAGCGTCAACGCCGATAACGGGGATGGATTTCACACTGGGACAGGTAAACGAAAGTGGTTTCTTTAAATGTATAAAAGTGCTTCTTAAGAAGCCTTTAATTCACATTTTTTCATGCGACACGGTGATTTTATTCCCCGAATAAACGACAGTATTTTTCATGCCAATACGGGGTTAAATTCACCGCAAATGAACGTTCCAAAAGATCGCGTTCCAGAAATCCTCACTCACAAGATGAATTAAATGCCCATTAATTTACAGGTATTAAACATTCAATTCCTTCCATTTGGCCTGTAAATTCATGAAAATTAGATTTTAAAATTATGTTATATTGTGAATTATTGTGTGAATGTTATTTGGACACTTAGGCTATTTAAAAATGTTAATCTATTCTTAAGAAATTGATAGATGTTTAGATCTAGTAATTGAATTTTGTAATTAGCTACAATTAGGTAACCAACTAATTATATGCTTTACTTTCATGTCTTCGAAGTAAGATTGTTTCATATTTGTTTCAGAATGCTTCAATCTATAATAACTGAAAATTTCTTTCAGTTATCATAATTTTTAAGAAAGTTATGGGCTTTTAACTGTCCTCGATCACAGCTTTTGTGTTAAGTCAATGGAAAAGCAATAGGGAACTAGATGCTAATTTCTGAGTATGATAATGGCCATAACCTTTTTAATACTGAAGATATGAAAATGAATTAAGTGTCAAATTAAACTTCTTTTTATGCTTTATCTGATGGGATAAATTGCAGACTTTATTTTTAAAATCTCAAAATTTTGTAACATTGCTACTGATTGGGGATGATCAGCCATGATCACATTGAATGGCGGTGCTGGCTCGAAGGGCCGAATGGCCTTCTGCACCTATTGTCTATTGTCTAAACCTATGTCCTCTGGTTCTTGAGTCCCCTACTCGGGGCAAGACACTCTGTGTGTCTACCCGATCTATTCCTCCCATGATTTTGTACACGCATAATTGTACTGAATTATTGTCACATGTGACAAGTCACAGTGACAAATTCTTCGCTTGCATACCCTAGGTATGCAAACAGTTACCACATAAAGGGCGTTGCCAAAGTTATAAATTCCCCCCCCCCACACCGGGTCCTCCTTTGTTCCTTCCCCCGGCAGCGGCGTCCTCACTTCCGCGTGGTCCATCCTCGTCCCTCAGTCAGCGCCATCGTCGACCGCCGCGCCGACCTCTCCGCCAATGCCGCCGGGTCCTCTCCGGATGTCCCCGTGGCGCCGACCCCGGCCCCAGCCTGGTACAACGTTTATTGTTGAATCGACTGAAGGGAAGTTGCAGGAGGCAACAGAATGTAACGCAACGCCCTCATGTTTTGGTTTTGTTTCAGAGGTGGCACCGTGAGTACCGAAGATTTGGAGAAACCACCATCTGTATAATGATCGGCCTGGAGATGTTCCAGAAGAAATGGTAAGACAGCGATTATATCAGGCACAGAAGTGCCGGGCTGTTAAGGTCCCAGCCTCAACTTAGAGAAAAAAAAGTAGGTGCAGGAGTAGGCTATTCGGCCCTACGAGCCAGCACCTCCATTCAATATGATCGATAGACAATAGGGTGCAGGAGTAGGCCATTCGGCCCTTCGAGCCAGCGCCGCCATTCAATGTGGATGACCAGCCATGATCACATTGAATGGCGGTGCTTTCTCGAAGGGCCGAATGGCCTACTCCTGCACCTATTGTCTATTGACTTGAACCCGACAGACGTTTGAGCTGGCGCTGCCGTGGAGCGTGAATCTGTGATGATGGTTAGAGTTGTCTCGTTGTCTAGCGGGACCCCGCTGCCCGAGCTGAAGCCTGGCTGGGCAGCAGGAAGACTGTCTAGAGGCGATGACAACCGTGAAGAATTGTAACGCCTCAATTGTGGGATTTCAACAGCATGCTGACATATTTGCACCAAATACCTCTCATTTCACGGCGATGGTATCACAGTCCACTAATTACTGAAACTGAGCTGGGGGGGGGGTTTTGTCCATTCCGAAAAATTAATCTGCAGGAAAGTTATGAACTTCATGGGAGGCACGGTGGCGCAGCGGTAGAGTTGCTGCCTTGCAGCGTTTGCAGTGCCGGAGACCTGGGTTCGATCCCGACTACGGGTGCTGTCTGTACGGAGTTTGTACGTTCTCCCCGTGACCCGCGTGGGTTTTCTCCGAGATCTTCGGTTTCCTCCGACACTCCAAGGATGTGCAGGTTTGTAGGTTAATTGGCTCGGTGCATGTGTAAATTGTCCCTAGCCTGTGTATGATAATGTTAATGTGCGGGGATCGCTGGTCGGCACGGACTCGGTGGGCCGAAGGGCCTGATTCCGCGCTGTATCCCTAAAGCTAAAAAAACGAACTTGTGTCTCGCAACAGTGGACCGAACGAGGCAGGTTCGGTCGTCAGCTGCATTGTGACTGAAATGTGAGCACGTGCTCAAGACTTCTTCAGACTAAAGAAGGGTCTCGACCCGAAACGTCACCTAGTCCTTTTCTCCAGAGATTCTGCCTGACCCGCTGAGTTACTCCAGCTTTTAGTGTCTAGCTACAAGGAGAGGTTGGACAGACTTGAATGGTCTTCTCTGGACCACTGGAGATTGAGGGGAGACTGGATAGAAGTCTATAAAATGATAATAGACAATAGGTGCAGGAGCAGGCCATTTGGCCCTTTGAGCCAGCACCGCTTTTATTTTTAACGCACTTTGACCTCTGTATTCACTTCCCCCCTCGCACCGCTCGCAATTGGCCCTGACCTTACTCTGTTGTCCATTCTCGAGCTTTCCTTCCCATTAATTCGAGAATCTTTTTGTAATTTTTCCTGTAGTCACTTCCCCTTCAACTCCATCTTTATACTCCCAATTTGTCAATCCCTCCCCCCCACTATTTAGTTTAAACCCACACGTGTAGCCCTAGCAAACCTGCCTGCCTCCAGTTAAGGTGTAACCTGTCCCTTATGTACAGGTCACCCCTAACCCAGAAGAGATCCCAGTGGTCTATAAATCTAAATCCTTGCTCCCTGCACCAGCCCCGCAGCCACACATTCAGATCCCCTATCTCCCTGTTCCTGTCCTCACTAGCACAAGGTACTGGAAGCAATCCAGAGATAACCACCCTAGAAGTCCAGTATTTCAGTCTTCTTCCCAACTCTCTGAACTCATGTTGGAGAACCTCCTTCCTCTTCTTCCCGATGTCGTTTGTGCCTACATGCACAACTACTGCCGGCTGTTCACCTTCTCTCTCGAGGATGTTCTGAATTCGGCTCGTGACATCCTGAACCCTGGCACCAGGGAGGCAACAGACCATCCTCGCATCCTCCCTTAATGTTTAAAACAAAGTTGCGATGAGTTTTGACTTTAGAGGTACAGCGCGGAAACAGGCCCTTCGGCCCACCGCAACCTCGCCGACCAGCGATGCCCGCACATTAACACCATCCTACACACAGTAGGGCCAATTTACAATTTTTACCGAAGCCAACTAGCCGACAAACCCGCGCGTCTTTGGAGTGTGGGAGGAAACTGGAGCACCCGGAGAAAACCCATGCAGGTCACGGGGAGAGCGTACAGGCAGCACCCGTGGTCAGGACGGAACCCGGGTGTCTGGCGCTGTGAGACAGCAACTCTACCGCTGTGCCACCAATGCCGCTGTAATGAGCTCTCGAGCTGAGTGATCGCAGAGTGAGCAGATTGCTTGTGGTTCAGTTCCACCTCATGGCATGTTGTATGATTATGCAGATAAAGTTAGTGAAGTTGGCAATGAGCCCAATTGGATTTATAATGCGGCCACATATCTGCAATTTTCCACATTGTCTGCTCGATGCCACTGCTGCAGTAATACTGGGATAGCAAGGCTGGAGTTGTCAGGCACATCTTCAGACTACCACCAGGCTGTGATGTTCTTGTCCCATAGCCTTGCCACATTCACTGCTCATGTTGGATTCTTTATATCATATAGAACCCAGGTCAATATCAACCTCTATCTCTCTGTCTGTCTCTCTCTTTAACACTTTCTCTATTTCTCTCTATCTTTTTCTCTCTATCTCTCCCTCTCTTTTTTCTTTATCTCTTCCTATTTCTTTCTCTCTCTCTTTCTTTCTTTGTCTATCTCTTTCTCTCTCTATCGCTTTCTCTCCTTTTCTCTCCCTATCTCTTTCTGATCTCTCTCTCGCTCTCTCTCTCTCTCTCTCTCTATCTCTATATCCTTCTCTCTCTATCTCTATATCCTTCTCTCTCTCTCTCTCTGTCTCTCTCTCTCTCTATATATCCTTATCTCTCTATCTCTATATCCTTCTCTCTCTCTCTCTCTCTCTCTTTCTCTCTCTCTCTCCCCCCCTCTCACACACCAACATGTGGCTGAACACTGAGATCATCCACTTCTGGGTGAAGATGTGCACAAATGCTGCCACCTTGCCTTGGACATCTCCACCGCTGGCCGTCCCCATTGCCAGGGGCCGGTGACGATCACGAACCCCTCGTCCCGCGCGAGCTGTCTAACTTCCCGTCAACTGGTGACTCAACGTGACAGCGCTCCAGGGCATTCACGTTGCAAGGTATTTCTCTGGAACAAGGTTCAACTGCAGTTCAGTGCTGCCGCAGAAAGCCTCCACTGTGTGTGTGCCGGGTATATCCATCACTGAGCAAGGACAGAGAGTCTCGGCCCAGTTTTTAATGGGCACCAACTCTCAATGCCAGACTAATCATCATTTGCATTAATTGGTTATTAAAATAACTCTCACTCATAATGCATTTGTTGTTCCCATCCAGACTTCCAATAAAGCTTTCGTTCTTATTTATCTCGCCCATTTTCACTGTTGCCGTTTTACAACTTCAAACCTTTTGTCACTTAATATTCCTTTCCGGTCATTCAGCAAATGTTCACTGTTTCCTTGACTTTCAGTTTTCTTTGCATGTTCGAATGTTGTCATCTCAAACCTTATCCACTTCTAAGGAAGAGTCATTGGAGTGTACTCGTGTTTCTACCTCCACGGTCGTTGCCTGAGCTGCTCAATGCATCCAGCGTATTTCATTTTTATTATTAATTATCGTAGCTGATGGGGCTGAGTTAAGGGTAGTTAACTCCTGTGCCACGGAGGGCGGTGGAGGCCAGGTCTGTGGGAAATTTTAAGGCGGAGACAAACAAATTCTTGATTGGAACGGGTGTCGAGGGTCACGGGGAGAAGGCGGGAAAATGGGGTTGGGTGGAATGGACCAGCTGTGATCGAATGGCGGAGTGGACTCAATGGGCCGAATGGCCTAATTCTACACCGAGAGCTTGTGAACTTGTGAAAAGGACATGTGAGCACATGAGTTAGCAGGAGTGGGCCATTCAGCCCTTCAAATATAATCTGCTTCAGTCCACCCGAGCAACCTGAGAAAACCCACGCGGTCGTTAGGAGAGCGTGCTAACTCCATACAAGACAAGCGCCCCTGATCAGGATCAAACCCGGTTCTCTGGCGCTGTGAGGCAGCAATTCTACCACTGCGCCACTGTGTACTCGGTACTTGTGACGATAATAAACCGTAAACCTAAATTATGTGTATTAAGGAACTGTGGGTGACAATAGACATTAGACAATAGGTGCAGGAGTGGGCCATTTGGCTCTTCGAGCCAGCACCGACCGCCATTCAATGTGATCATGGCTTATCATCCCCAATCAGTACCCCGTTCCTGCCTTCTCCCCATATCCCCTGACTCTGCTATCTTTAAGAGCCCTATCTAGCTCTCTCTTGAAAGTATCCAGAGAACCGGCCTCCGCCGCCCCCTGAGGCAGAGAATTCCACAGACTCACAGCTGGCTTATACCGAAGCTAGGCACAAAATACTGGAGTAATTCGGCGGGTCTGACCTGCTGAGTTACTCCAGCATTTTGTGCCTAAATCTAGATTGGCTACCTGCTGTACCACATTGCAGCAGTGACAATACTCGTAATAATACTTGGAGCTTTGGGATATCTTATGGTTCTGAAAAATATGCTTTTTATAGATGCAAATTATTTGCAGAAATGTGGAAGATGTAAACTGATGTGGAACCATTGCATGTTGAATGTGTTTGATCATAAGTGATAGGAGCAGAATTCAGCCCATCGAGTCTACTCCGCCATTCAATCATGGCTGATCTAACTCTCCCTCCTAACCCCATTCTCCTGCCTTCTGCCCATAACCCCTGACACCCGTACTAATCAAGAATCTATCAATCTGCCTTAAATTTGATAAAGGAACTTGAGGTTAAGGAGCCTTTAGGAGGCAGTGACCATAACATGGTCAGGTTTAATCTACAATTGGAGAGGGAGAAGGGTAGATCGGAGGTTTCAGTGTTACTGTTGAATAAAGGGGACTATGGGGCCATGAGGGAGGAGCTGGCCAAAGTTGACTGGAAAGATACCCTAGCAGGGAAGACAGTGGAACAACAATGGCAGGTATTTCTGGGAATAATACAGAAGGTGCAGGATCAGTTCATTCCAAAGAGGAAGAAAGATTCCAAGGGGAGTAAGGAGCGACCGTGGCTGACAAGGGACGTCAGGGACAGTATAAAAATAAAAGAGAAGAAGTACAACATAGCAAAGATGAGCGGGAAGCAAGAGGATTGGGTAATGTTTAAAGAGCAACAGAAGATAACTAAAAAGACAATACGGGGAGAAAAGATGAGGTACGAAGGTAAGCTAGCCAAGAATATAAAGCAGGATAGTAAAAGCTTCTTTAGGTATGTGAAGAGGAAAAAATTAGTTAAGACCAAAGTTGGACCCTTGAAGTCTGAAAAAGGTGAATTTATTATGGGGAACAAGGAAATGGCAGATGAGTTGAACAGGTACTTTGGATCCGTCTTCACTAAGTAGGACACAAACAATCTTCCTGATATAGTAGTGGCCAGAGGATCTGGGGTGACAGAGGAACTGAAGGAAATCCACATTAGGCAGGAAATTGTGTTGGGTAGACTGATGGGACTGAAGGCTGATAAATCCCCAGGGCCTGATGGTCTGCATCCCAGGGTACTTAAGGAAGTGGCTCTAGAAATCGTGGATGCATTGGTGATAATTGTCCAATGTTCTATAGATTCAGGATCAGTTCCTGTGGATGCGAGGGTAGCTAATGTTATCCCACTTTTTAAGAAAGGCGGGAGAGAGAAAACAGGGAATTATAGACCAGTTAACCTGACATCGGTGGTGGGGAAGATGCTGGAGTCAATTATAAGAGATGAAATAGCGGCACATTTGGATAGCAGTAACAGGATCGGTCCGAGTCAGCATGGGGTACTGATTGGGGATGATCAGCCATGATCACATTGAATGGCGGTGCTGGCTCAAAGGGCCGAATGGCCTACTCCTGCACCTATTGTCTATTAAAAATATCCGCTGAGTTGGCCTCCACAGCCTTATGCGACAAAGAATTCCAGATTCCTAAAGGAACGTCTTTTAATTTTGAGGCTGTGACCTGTGGTCCGAGACTCTCCCATTAGTGAAAATATCCTCTCCACATCCATTCTATCCAAGCCCTTTCACTATTCGGTGTAATTCGGTTTGGTCTTCCCAATTTTCCATTTCCTAGAACGGTAATTCTTGGCCATCTAACCCAGTGCACATAAAACAGATGCTTCACATCTGTATCGTCCCTCAGTTTCTTGGCAACGCTCCTTGTTCTCCTCTCTCCTCCAAGCAGCAATTGAAAGAAGAGGCCGAGTCGCCAAGTTGGCCTGGCTTGGAACCAGTTGGAGAGGTCCTCTCCTCTCCTCTCTCTGTCGGGAGGGGGGGGGGCCTGAATTGTGCAGCGTCTGCATTTACCAGCCTTGTTTAATCTGCCCGGCAACGAGGCGGGTTGCGGGGGGTTTTATGTCGTGCCTGGGTATTTGTGTCCCAAAGTGCTTGCCTTTCCAGCTGAGCCTGCCGGGGCTCGAATGTTTTTAGAAGCGAGCCGCTGTGAGGAGGAATTTAAGCTGCTCGCTGGCTTGGCCTCCCTCCCGCCCGTCCCATCTCCCAGTTCTGAGAAAAGTCTCTGAACATTTTGACAGCTGCCGACCGTACTTGATGTGTTACAGAGAGGCCCAACACAGTGCAGCCTTCCAACCAAGGACGGGTGCTTTACATGTCTGCACCGGCCCTCCCCCCTCGAAACCCCCTCACTCTCACTCCCTCCCTCACTCTCACTCCCTCTCCCTCCTTCTCTCTCCCTCCTTCTCTCACTCTCCCTCCCTCTACCTCCCATTCTCCCTCCCTCACTCACTCTCTCCCTTCCTTGCTCTCCCTCGCTCTCTCTCCCTCTCCATCCCTTTCTCTCCCTCCCTCTCCATCCCTCCCTCTCCCTCACTCACACAACAAAAAGCTTTTCACTGTACACGTGACAATAAACTAAACTGAAGTAAAACCCTATAGTGGGTATCAGATGCAGCCTTGCACCTGTACAGCGGGGGATTTGCGGGTCGGGGGAGAGGGGGGGGGGGGGGCTGACGTTATTTTCGCCAGCTCGGCACTTTGGAAATCATTTCAAAGCTGAAATCTAGATTGCATCTCTGAATCTGTTCCCACAAGCAGCCCTGTGTGTATTCACAGCTGTCAAGTGTATCCAGCGAAGATTTTTTACAGATGATGGCTTGGCCCCGTTTAGAGAAAGAAAGAATCCAGCCATCAATGGAGGCTCTTGTTTCAGTTGTCCCTCCCCTGGTTCCCAGTGAACCGGGCCCCGGTTGTTTTTGGCTGGCAGAACCGTACTTTGAACGCCTGCCTTTATCAGCGGCACGACCCAGCAGAGGCAACCTGTTCCACCTTGAGAGGTGTGCCGTGCTTTACCCTGATGTCTTTTTACCATCAATGCAAGGTTGGGGTCGGGTGGAGACAATAGACAATAGGTGCAGGAGTAGGCCATTCGGCCCTTCGAGCCAGCACCAATGTGATCATGGCTGATCATCCCCAATCAGTACCCCGTTCCTGCCTTCTCCCCATTTCCCCTGACTCCGCTATCATTAGGAGCCCTATCTAGATGGATGGATGGCCTAGATGGGTGGTGTTGTCACCGAAAGGCAGAGAGAGACGGAAAGTGGACACTTTGAGTAACTCAGCAGGACAGGCAGCATCTCTGGACAGGAGGTATGGGGTGACGTTTGCGGGTCGACACCCTTCTTCAGACTAAGTAATTCATATCTAAATCATATCTATATCTCTCTAAATCACCGTCTACATCTCTCATTTCTCTTTCCCCTTCTTCTCGACCCGAAACGTCATCCATTCCTTCTCGCCAGAGATGCTGCCTGTCCCGCTGAGTTACTCCAGCAGTTTGTGTCTATCTTCGGTGTGAACCAGCATAGAAACATAGAAATAGAAAATAGGTGCAGGAGTAGGCCATTCGGCCCTTCGAGCCTGCACCGCCATTCAATATGATCATGGCTGATCATCCAACTCAGTATCCTGTACCTGCCTTCTCTCCATACCCCCTGATCTCTTTAGCCACAAGGGCCACATCTAACCCCCTCTTAAATATAGCCAATGAACTGGCCTCAACTACCTTCTGTGGCAGAGAATTCCACAGTTTCACCACTCTCTGTGTGAAAAATGTTTTTCTCATCTCGGTCCTAAAAGACTTCCCCCTTCTCCTTAAACTGTGACCCCTTGTCCTGGACTTCCCCAACATCGGGAACAATCTTCCTGCATCTAGCCTGTCCAACCCCTTAAGAATTTTGTAAGTTTCTATAAGATCCCCCTCAATCTTCTAAATTCTGGCGAGTACAAGCCGAGTCTATCCAGTCTTTCTTCATATGAAAGTCCTGCCATCCCAGGAATCAGTCTGGTGAACCTTCTCTGTACTCCCTCTATGGCATCTGCAGTTCCTTCCTACACGTGGGAAGTGGAACTGATTTATCTACCCCTATACCTCTCTAGTTAGGTAGCATTTTCTTCTGATGAACGTTAGATGACGTATGATGAGCGTTTGTCGGCCTGTACTCGCTGGAGTTCAGAAGGACGAGGGGGGAACCTCATTGAAATTTACCGAATAGTGAAAGGCCTGGATAGAGTGAATGTGGAGAGGGGTTTCCACTAGTGGAAGAGTCTAGGACCAGAGGCCACAGCCTCAGAAAAAAAAGGATGTACCTTTGGAGAGGAGATGAGGAATTTCGAGACCCTTCATCAAACTACCGTGGGAGATAGACGCAGAGTGCTGGAGTCACTCAGCGGGTCAGGCAGCATCTCTGGTGGAAAGGAGTAGTCTGATGAAGGGTCTCGACCCGAAAAACGTCACCCATTCCCTTCCCCCCAGAGATGCTGCCTGACCCGCTGACTTACTCCAGCACTTTGTGTCTATTCTCGCCCGGGTGCAAATCCCCGTGATCACAGGGAGAATGTGCAAACTCCACACAGACAGCACCCGAGGTCGGGATGGAACTTGGGACTCTGGCGCTGCGAGGCAGCAGCTCTACCCGCTGCGCGACAACCTTCCTTTGGATGAAACTCATTGAACAAAATAAACTTCTCAGGCATCTGAGCGATTTTTGTGGAAAATATTGGAGGCAGCGCTTGTCATATTTGACGTGTTATCTTTGGCACTTTATCGAAGGAAATATTCCTGGTGCTTCACAGAGAAAGTTGTGTCAGGACATTGTGCAGAAGTGTTATAATTGGGTTGTAAAATTAATTTTCCTTGAGGTGAGCTGGGGAATGTGACACTTTGCTGGCAAATAGGCAGGTTCTTGCTTCACGCTGCCAAGCTTTGGCTATGAGATGATTCAGCCACAGAGTCGTAGCGCGTGGAAACAGGCCCTTCGGCCCAACTCGTAGAGTCATAGAGTGATACGGTGTGGAAACAGGCCCTTCGGCCCAACTCGCCCACACCGGCCAACAATGTCCCAGCTACACTAGTCCCACTTGCCTGCGCTTGGTCCATAACCCTCCAAACCTGGCCTATCCATGTACCTGTCCAACGGTTTCTTAAACGATGGGATGGTCCCAGCCTCGACTACCTCCTCTGGCAGCTTGTTCCATACACCCACTACCCTCTGTGTGAAATAGTTCCCCCCCTTCCCCCCCCCCCCTCACCTTAAAACTATGTCCTCTGGTCCTCGATTCCCCTACTCTGGGCAAGAGACTCTGTGCATCTACCTGATCTATTCCTCTCATGATTTTATACACCTCTCCAAGATCACCCCTCATCCTCCTGCGCTCCAAGGAATGGAGACACAGACTACTCAACCCCTCCCTATAGCTTACACCCTCTAGTCCTGGTAACATTCTCGTAAATCTTTTCTGAACCCTTTCAAGCTTGACAATATCTTTCCTATAAGATGGTGCCCAGAACTGAACACAATACTCTAAATGCGGTCCACGCCGACCAACATGTCCCAGCTACACTGGTCCCACCTGCCCGCGTTTGGCCTATATCCCTGCAAACCTGTCCTATCCATCTACCTGCCCTAATCTCTTTTAAATATTGTGGGAGGTAATAGCCCCAGGTAGAGGTTGGTCAGACTTGGATTGTTTTTACCGGAACACTGAGGTTGTAGGGTGACCTGACAGAACCTGATATTGTTTTGTGGACCTTGGACTTTGTTTTAATCTGCATTTTTAGTGTAGTTTAGATTAGAGATACAGGGCGGGAACAGGCCCTTTGGCCCACCGAGTCCGCGCCGACCAGCGATCACTCCGTACACTAGAACTAGAAGGACATTCTGGCCATAGAGGGAGTACAGAGAAGGTTCACCAGACTGATTCCTGGATGTCAGGACTTTCATATGAAGAAAGACTGGATAGACTCGGCTTGTACTCGCTAGAATTTAGAAGATTGAGGGGGGATCTTATAGAAACGTACAAAATTCTTAAGGGGTTGGACAGGCTAGATGCAGGAAGATTGTTCCCGATGTTGGGGAAGTCCAGAACAAGGGGTCACAGTTTAAGGATAAAGGGGAAATCTTTTAGGACTGAGATGAGCAAAACATTTTTCACACAGAGAGTGGTGAATCTCTGGAATTCTCTGCCACAGAAGGTAGTTGAGGCCAGTTCATTGGCTATATTTAAGAGGGAGTTAGATGTGGCCCTTGTGGCTAAAGGGATCAGGGGGTATGGAGAGAAAGCAGGTACAGGATACTGAGTTGGATGATCAGCCATGATCATATTGAATGGCGGTGCAGGCTCGAAGGGCCGAATGGACTACTCCTGCACCTATTTTCTATGTTTCTATGTTCCTATCCGACACGCTAGGGACAATTTGCAATCTTTATCGAAGCCAATTTACCTGCTGCCCTGCACGTCATTGGAGTGTGGGATGAATCCGGAGCACCCGGAGACACCCATAGTCAGGATGGAACCCGGGTCTCTGGCGCTGTGAGGCAGCAACTCTACCGCGGCGCCACCGTGCCGCCCCTACCTGTTATACTTGACTATGGATTTGCTTACATATAGATTGAGTGTCCTCGCGGTACGTGACAGTATCGCTACCGATAATGAGTCGGAAGGAACTGCAGATGCTGGTTTACACCGAAGACAGACACAAAATGCTGGAGTAACTCAGCGGGACAGGCAGCATCTCTGGACAGAAGGGTGGGGGGACATTTTGGATAGAGTGAATTTGTAGAGGTTTCCACTAGTGGGAGAGTCTCGACCAGAGGACACAGCCTCAGAATAAAAGGACGCACTTTCAGCAAGGAGATGAGGAGGGGTTTTCAAGACCCTTCATCAGATAGACACAAAATGCTGGAGTATCTCTGGGTCAGGCAGCATCTCTGGAGAAAAAAGAATTCCGAATTAAAGGACGCTTTTTTAGAAAGGTGAGGAGTGTGGAACTCATCGCCACAGAGGGCTGTGGAGGCCAAGTCAGTGGATATTTAAATGTAAGGCAGAGGTAGACAAATTCGTGAATAGCACGGGAGTCAAAGGGTTATGGGGAGAAGGCAGGAAAATGGGATTAGGAGACAGAGATCAGCCATGATTGGATGGCGGAGTAGACTCGATGGGCCGAATGGCCTAATTCTACTCCTATAACGTGTGAACTTGTGAAAAGGAGTAGTCTGATGAAGGGTCTCGACCCGAAACATCACCCGTTCCTTCTATCCAGAGATCCTGCCTGTCCCGCTGAGTTA
>JAXLNO010003400.1:0-57595 GCA_038087875.1 Malacoraja senta
AAAGTGAATTAGGTGTCAAATTAAACTTCTTTTTATGCTTTATCTGATGGGATAGAATTGCAGACTTTATTTTTAAATCTCAAAATTTGTAACATTGCTACTGTATCTCCTGACAGCATCGCTTTTAAGGTTGAGAGGGGCAAAGTTTAAAGGAGATGTATTGGGCAAGTTTTTTTCACACAGAGTGGTGGGGTGCCAAGGACCTGCTGCCATGTGTGGTGGTGGAGGCCAGATACGATGATGATATTCAAGAGACTTTCAAATAGGCACATGGATATGCATGGAATGGAGGGATATGGATCATGGATCAGGGCTAGCAGAGGAGATTAGTTTAACTTGGCATCATGTACAGCACATTGTGCTGTACTGTTCTATAGTCCATGTTCTTATATTCTAAGTCACAAGCAACTAAGGCAAGCATTCCACATGCCTCCTTCACCAACTTTTGGTATCTCAATTCAAGGCATCACTGGTTCAAGCATGTATCAGGAGAGTTTAGTTTAGATTAGAGGCGGCACATCTTTGGAGTGTGTGAGAAAAACCAAAGAATCCGGAGAAATCCCACGCAGGTCACGGGTAGAACATACAAACTCCATACAGACACTCTCGCATCAGTGGTCAGGATCGAACCCGGGTCTCTGGCCCTGTAAGGCAGCAACTCCACCGCCTCAGGTTATCGCCATGGTATTATCTGATGCGCTCCTCCTAAAGACCAGCCTTTGGGCTTGGAGCACACAGTGGAAAGGCAAATTATCATGCAGCACACGGGATCTTATCTTTGTACTTCGGTAAGCTCTGCATTTTCCAACTTGTTTCAGATGGCTCGTTTAAGTCGACTGAACAGATAGCACAGTCTCTTGGATAACGTGCTTGCCAGCCAGAGAGCAGCAGTCAAACAGGGGCCAGAAGATACAGTATCACTGTGCCAAAGTTAGGCTTATGCGATAAGGATGCAGCATTGATTTTGTGGAGGCTGAAATATTTTTTATTTCAAGTGAGGGACAGTGAGAAGTTGCAAATAATTGGTTGCCAGCACACTTAGAGCATCTGTCACAGTCAGTGCCCACTTTAAAGATCAATTTCTATATGTTAATCTTTAAGCAGTGATGTTGAGCTGCACATATTCTGTGTCCTGGAGACATCAGAGACTGCAGATGCTGGAATCTAGAGCAAAACACCAAGATGCTGGAGGAACTCAGCGGGTCTGGCAGCATCTGTGGAGGGAAATGGACAGGCAACATTTCAGGTTGGGACCCCTTCTGCTTTTTGTTGAGTCTTCTTAACTTTTTCGTTTTGAACGAGACTTGACATTGAATGAAATCCCCCGTTATCTTGACGGCAAAGGCATCACCTTTGCATGAGAGGAGATAAGGGGAACAAAGGCTCTTACTGTAATGCCGAATGCATGTGGGAGGGAGCTCACTAAAGTTAGTCAAGAGTGTTTTATTATCATATGTCCCAGATAGAACAATGAAATTAGAGTCATAGAGTGATACAGTATGGAAACAGGCCCTTCGGCCCAACTTGCCCACACAGGCTAACATGTCCCAGCTACACTAGTCCCACCTGCCCGCATTTGGTCCATATCCCTCCAAACCTGTCCTATCCATGCAACTGTTTCTTAAATGTTGGGATAATCCCAGCCTCAACTTCCTCCTCTGGCAGCTTGTTCCATACACCCACCACCCAGTGTGTGAAAAGGTTACCCCTCAGATTCCTATTCAATCTTTTCCCTTTCACCTTAAACCTATGCCCTCTGGTCCTCGATTCACCTACTCTGGGCAAGAGTCAAGTGTGTCGACCTGTGCAAATTCTCACTTGCAGCAGCACAACAGAATATGACCCGAAACGTCACCCATTCCTTCTCTCCAGAGATGCTGCCTGTCCCGCTGAGCTACTCCAGTTTTTTGTATCTATCTTCGATTTAAACCAGCATCTGCAGTTCCTTCCTACATATGTAAACTAGTGCACTGTAAACAATATAATAAACGAGAAAAAAGTTCAATACGTATATATATATATATATATATACACACACACATATACACACACACACACACATATACACACACACACACACACGCACACACACACACACACACACACACACACACACACACACACACACACACACACACACACACACACACACACACACACACACACACACATATACCCACATATACATACATATACAGTATGCACTGGAGTTTTGGAGGATGAGGAGGAATCTTATAGAAACATATAAAATTATAAAAGGACTGGACAAGCTAGGTGCCGGAAAAATGTTCCCAATGTTGGGCGAGTCCAGAACTAGGGGCCACAGTCTTAGAATAAAGGGGAGGTCATTTAAGACAGAGGTGAGAAAAAACGTTTTCACCCAGAGAGTTGTGAATTTGTGGAATTCCCTGCCACAGAGGGCAGTGGAGGCCAAATCACTGGATGGATTTAAGAGAGAGTTAGATAGAGCTCTAGGGGGTAGTGGAGTCAAGGGATATGGGGAGAAGGCAGGCACGGGTTATTGATAGGGGACGATCAGCCATGATCACAATGAATGGCGTGCTGGCTCGAAGGGCCGAATGGCCTCCTCCTGCACCTATTTTCTATGTTTCTATGCACACATACCTACACACACAAAAACAACAATAATGGTGCAATAATAATAATAGCCTATGTATTTCAAAGCTTATTGGAGGTTGTATGTTTATTTAGCCTGAATAGTCAGAAGACACCAGGGATGCGAATGCTGGAATCTGAGCGGAATTTAGCCGTCTGTGTGTGACAAGGGACCCGACCCGAAACGTCCTCGGTCCATTCTCTTCCCAGATGCCGCCTGTCCCGTTGAGTTCCTCCAGCACTTTGTGTTTTGCTTTCTGATCACAGCGTTGTTGTTTCTCTCCCCCCCCCCCCTGCCACCGCCCCTGTGTCAGCTTTGCTCCTGGCATTTTCCCCTCTAACCCTCATGCGATTCGCCTCGCTCGAACTTTACAATGGAGAGGCACTGATATGGGAACGGGCTTGCTTCAAACAACTTTCCACAGTTGAAACACTTTAAACAGAGCAGCGGGCCAGCTTCCTGCAGCGCGATAAGGATCTTCGCAGGTAAAACAACGCTTGATTCTCAACGCGCAGACTGGAATGTGTGCAACAGCAGCGAGATGAATAGCTTTTATTCAGCGATCTTCACAGCCGCCATCTCCCCAACCATCTGCATATTCCACCACACCAGGTAGGGGGAGAGGGGGGAAAACTCCGTGTCCTTGTTTTTTTTATTATCCTCCGGATAATGGAAAAAGGTAATCTTTTTGGGTCAAGTGCGCCTTAATAGTGTACAACTGCGTCCAGGAGCTGATGAAAGTCGGCTTTGATCTCTTTTCATGATGGTAGCGGTAAGAATAATAAAAGGGGAAACAAATCTTTGATCTTCATTTTGAAAGTGGAAGCGATGTTTTATGACGTGGCAGTGATTATTTACAGGAGGTTTTTTTTTAAACTCTCCCAGTCGGATTTCTGAGGATGGGTCTATTATAGGACAAGAGTGAATCACTCCAATGTGTTCCCAGGGTCCACTGGGCATCACTCCAGCCGCTGGCTTTAGTCACACAGCAGGGAAACGGGGCACAAGGTGCTGGGAGCAACTCAGCAGCTCAGGGATCTCCGGAGATGCTGCCTGAGCGGCGGCTGAGTTCCTCAAGCACTTTGGGTCCCTTTGTTTATTTACTATCATCTGCCGGTCTTTGTTTCCAGGAGACAGGCCCTTTGGCCCAACTTGTCCATGCCCACCAAGATGCCACATCTATGCCTGTCCAATGTACCTGCATTGGCCCATGTCCCTCTAAACCTTTCCGAACCGTTACCTGTTCAAGTGTCTTTTAAATGTTGAAGATAGACACAAATGCTGGAGTAACTCAGCGGGACAGGCAGCACCTCTGGAGAGAAGGAATGTGTGACATCTCGCTCAAAAACCTTCTTCAGATTCTTTTAAATGCTGTTTAGTTGAGGTTAGTTTATTCATTTAGACATTTAGCATGGAAATAGGCCCTTCGGCCCACTTAGTCCATGCCGACCATTGATCGTTCTATTTCCTACACCCAGGGACAATTTACAGAGATCCTTTTTCTCCAGAGATGCTGCCTGAACTGCTGAGTTACTCCAGCGCTTTGTATCTATCTTCGAATTAAACCAGCATCTGCTGTTCCTTTCTACACAATTCACAGAGGCTAATTAACCTACAAACCTGCACGTCTTTGGGATGTGGGGGGGAAGCCAGAGCACCAGAGAAAACCCATGCAGTACTAGCTGCTACAGTACCTGCCTCAACTAGCTCCAGGGGCCGCTTAAACGAATTGCCCCTCAGGTTGCTAGCTTTCTCAAAGTGGATTCACTGAATTGAATTTAATACCCTCGACGTTTCCAGTGGCATTTGGCTTCACATCCGCACACCATTAATTTTGGTGTAGGACCTGTTAGTCCAGTAACATAGTTACACGAAAAACTGTCGCCTGTAACAGAAGAAATGTGACATTTGCGCACCCAATAACTCCATCCTTCACCCACTTGTTTAGTTCAGTTTAGTTTATTGTCACATGTACCGAGGTACAGTGAAAAGATTTTGTTGCGTGCTAACCAGTCAGCAGAAAGACAATACATGATTACAATCGAGCCATTTACAGTGTACAGATACATGATAAGGAATAACATTTAGTGCAAGGTAAAGCCAGTAAAGTCCTATCAAAGATGGTCTGAGGGTCACCAATGAGGTAGACAGTAGTTCAGGACTGTTCTCTAGTTGTGGTAGGATGACTCAGTTGCCTGATAACAGATGGGAAGAAAATGTCCCTGAATCGGGCTCCATCTGCTCATCATCCTTCTCCTCCCCTGCTTTCACCTGCCAGCCCTTACTTCACCCCTTCTCACTGGGAACGTACTGCCAAGGGTGCTGGTGGAGGTAGATATGATGGTAGCATTCAAGGGGCTTTATAGAAAGGTACATTGATATGCAGGGAATGGAGAGATATGGATCATGGCAGGCAGAAGAAATTAGTTTATACTAAACCAAGTGGGACCCGTTGTGCCCCGTTCCCCAACACAATAATCCACCACTCACCCATTCCCCCAAGCAACCCGTTTCCACCACTCACCCGTTCCCCAACATAACCTGTTCCCCTAACGCAATATTCAACCACTCACCCATAGGGGTCTGGTCCCCCATCACAACCCATTCCCCAACGTAAGATTCCATCACTCGCCTGCCTCCCCCAGCATTAGACTTTAAAAAAAATCCAATTCCACTTCCCCAGCCTCGCCCAGCACTTCCAATTCCAATTCCACTTCCCATTGGCCCTTCCCCCTCCTGTTCAATCACTTGCTGCCAGGACCACAACTAAAGGGGCCTGTCCCACGGGCAGGCGACTCCATGCGGCAAGCGCGACCTAACCGGAAGCGGGGGGCCGTGCGGAGGTCGCGGGGGCTGGTCCCACGTAGATCGCCGGAGCCATATGGAGTTGGTCCCAACACCGCGCGGGGCTCCGAAAAACTGACACTGTTCAAAAATTCCGCGCAGCAACGGCCTGCCGCCCCGCTGCCGCATCGAGGCTGCGCGCACCGCCTCGACGCCACGTGCACCGTCTCCGTCAACTCTGGAATTGTTGTGAAGGAAGGAACTGCAGATGCCCATTTACACCGAAGATGGACACACCAAAAATGCTGGAGTAGATCAGGCAGCTTCTGTGGACAGGTGGTGTTTCGGGTCGAGACACCTTCTTCGGACTGAAGTCTTCTGCAGTCTTCTATGGTCTGAGGAAGGGTCTCGACCCAAAACATCACCTACCCGTGTTCACCTACATAAAAACTGAAACATCACCTACCCGTGTTCACCTACATATAAACCGAAAACATCACCTACCCGTGTTCACCTACATAAAAACCGCTCGAGCTTCAAACGGACTTCACTCGAACTGGACGTCCGCGCACCCCCCGCTTCCGGTTAGGTCCGCGCTCGCCGCATGGAATCGCATGCCCGTGGGACAGGCCATACGGTGATCACTCGGCCTCCGCGCAGCCCCCGCTTCCGGTTAGGTTGCGCTTGCCGCATGGAATCGCATGCCCGTGGGACAGGCCGTACGGTGATCACTCGGCCCCCGCGCGGCCCTCGCACGGCCCCCGCTTCCGGTTAGGTCGCGCTTGCCGCATGGAGTCGCCTGCCCGTGGGACAGGCCCTTAAGTCTTCTATGATGGCAACATTGTTGCAAATGTCAGATGGAGAACTGTGAGATCCCATTGTGACATCAAAGCTGCAACTGCCAGCACATGAAGTGTTGAAGTGATTATCAAAGTGGATTTAGTAAACTTAAAAATGTGATAACTTGTGAAATATAACATCATCTGAACGAAACGTGACACAAACAACCACTGGTCAATGGTGAGGAAGGTGGTGCGTTATTGTGTGCGCTATTGTGTGCCGTTTTGGTGTAGTTCTTTGAGATCGCACGCAGACAGACGTCCAAACAAGATGAGACTTTTAGTAATATATAGATTGTAATAAAAATGAACTGCAGATGCTGGTTTATACCAATGATAGATGCAAAATGCTGGAGTAACTATCAGTCAGACTCTGAATAAGGGATCACACAAAGGGTGGTGGGTGTATGGAACGAGCTGCTAGATGAAGTAGTTGAGGCAGGGACCATCCCAACATTTAAGAAACAGTTTAGTGCAAGGTAAAGCCAGTGAAAGATAGGACAGGTTTGGAACGATAGGCTAAATGCAGGCAGGTGGGTCTAGTCTAGCTGGGACATGTTGGCCAGTGTGGACAAGTTGAGCCAAAGGGTCTGTTTCCACATTGTAAGACTCTATGACCCTAAGGGTTCCAACCTGAAATCCATTTAACATCCATTTAACACTTACAATAGATTACAATAGGGCTAAAGGAATTGTAATTACCTGACTCGTACACTGGTAAAGGTATAAGCATCTTTAATAGACTTCTCAGTGTCAGAAATGCAGTACATTATACGTTCAGTCTGCTGCATCTACTACATGTAATAAACGAGTTCTTACACTATAAAGCATGCACTAGGCGGGGTTATTACTAGTAAGCATTCTGATAGGTTAACATGCAATAGCCAATCTACATCTCTTCTCGTAGAAAATGAAAAGCAACTACGGCCGTAGACGAGGATATCATCAAGGAATATGGGGAAAGAGCTGGAACGGGGTACTGATTTTAGATGATCAACCATGATCATATTGAATGACGGTGTTGGCTCAAAGGGCCGAATGGCCTACTCCTGCACCTTACTCCAGCGTTTTGTCCCTGTCTTTAGTTTAGATCATGTTCAACATGGACATTATGGGCCGAAGGGCCTATTCCTGTGCTGTACTATTCTATATTACATGTTCTAAATAGTAATGTGACGACAATCAGAGCCGACTGATTATGGTGCAATGGTATAAAGCATTTGCTAAGCCACAATGTGAAGAAGGGACCCAACACTAAACTTTGTCTGTCCATTCCCTCCATAGATGCTGCCTGGTCTGCTGAGTTCCTTTGGCCGTTTGTTTAGCTCAAGATTCAGGCACATGCAGTTACCTGTGTCTCCAGTACTGTGCTGATCACCACATTATAGAAGGGTGTGCTTGCACTGGAGATGGTGCAGAGGAGATTCACCAGTTCAGTTTAGTTTATTGTCACGTGTACAGTGAAAAGCTTTTGTTGCGTGCTAACCAGTCAGCGGAAAGACAATACATGATTACAATCGAGCCATTTACAGTGTATTGACACATGATAAGGGAATAATGTTTAGTGAGAAGCACCAAGTGGTTGCTTGGGGTGAACAGACCTTTCCTTTGAGTTATCGAACCATAGAGTCCTTAAAGACGGAAGCAGGCTTTTTGAATTAGTATTGGGGTTATTAATTTATTGTAATTTTTAACGTTTATTTTATATCTCTGAGAACTAAGTTCACTGACCTGTTGTGCTGCTGCGTAAGTCTAAAGAAGGGTCCGTTACCTGTCCATGTTCTCCAGAGATTCAGCCTGACCTGTTGAGTTACTCCAGCACTTTCTGTCCTTTTGTCTAAGAATTTCATTATTCGGATGTCGGTAGTTTAGTTTAGAGATACAGCGCGGAAACAGGCCCTTCGGCCCACCGGGTCCGCACTGACCACCAATCCCTGCGCATTAACACTACACATGGGACAATTTTACATCTATACCAAGCCAATTAACTTACAAACCTGTACGTCTTTGGAGTGTGTGAGGAAACCGTAGAGTTTGGAGAAAACCTACGCAGGTCACGGGGAGAACGTAGAAACTACTTCAGGAGCAGTAGTTTCACCGCAATGCCACCGTGCCGCCCAGTCTGACTGGGATCTTTGGAGGAGACTATTCCCCAGCCTGATGTTATCAATTTTGCCAAGCAGGCCCGTACAATACCCTTCCTTGCATAGTTTACAGTTAGGCAAACAGCAACTTAAAGACAAATGGGTTTGACTTTTTATTTTAGACGCAAGGAGGGCAATTGTTGCAACAAACAGCTGGTATCTCCAGTGGAAAATAACCTGCAATGCTGGGTAAATGCTCCCCATTTTAGAGTCATAGAGTGATACAGTGTGGAAACAGGACCTTCAGCCCAACTTGGGCACTCCGGCCAACATGTCCCAGCTACACTAGTCCCACCTGCACGCGTTTGGTCCATATCCCTCCAAACCTGTCGTATCCATGTACCAGTCTAACATTTTCTTAAACATTGGGATGGTCGCAGCCTCAACTACCTCCTCTGGTAGCTTGTTCCATACACCCACCACCCTTTGTGTGAAAAAGATACCTCTCAGATACTCCTATTCAATCTTTCCCCCTTCACCTAAAACCTCTGTCCTCTGGTCCACAATTCACCTTTCTTGGTGGTGGATGGATTGAACAGGTATAAGGATAGGAAAGATTTGGAAGGGATATGGGCCAAGCACAAGCAAGTGCAATTTGCAGGTGGATTTTAAGAACAAGGGGGAGAGCTTTATGTCAATGTTCCTCTTGGTATCTCTTTGTTTTCAACACAGTGGCCCAGAAAAACAGAGTTACTGGCTCTCACTGCCAGTGATTGGGGTACAATCCTGACCACCACTGCTGTCTGTGTGGAGTTTGCATGTCCCTGTGACCATTTTCAGGTCCTTACCACATCTCAGAGACATGCAGGTTGGTGGGTTAATGGGGCCACTGTAAAGGGCCTGTCCCACAAGCGATTTTTTAGGCAACTGCCGGCGACTAGACTGTCCCCACACAGTCGCCAGGGTGTCGCCTGTATGGTCGTGAGTAGTCTCCTCAGTCGCCCAAAGAGTCGGAGCGTTTTTCTGGTCGCCGCTGGATTTTTAAATGTTCAAAACCTTTCGGCGACAGTCGGCGACCTTGGGCTTGTCGTAGCTTGTCGTCTCCTGACGTAGGTGCTGTCGTAGGTCGGCGTAGGTTGTTGCCAGGATGGCGTAGGTTGTGGCCAGGAATACGTGGGTTGCCACCAGGTGACGTAGGTTGTCACCGGTGCTGACTTTGGTGAATTCCATTGTCGTAGTTGCCAGCGGTCGTCTGACAAATCATCTAACTGGGACAGGCCCATTAGTCCAGTCACCGTTTTTTTGGTGACCTGCTACGACTATGACACTCACCGGCAGTCACCTAGTGGGACAGGCCCTTAAATTTCACCAAGCGAGTGGCAGAATCTGGGAGTCTTGGAGCTGTAAAACAATTTAGCACTGAAACAGGCCTTTCGGCCCAACATGTCCATACTGTCCAATATGCCTAACCCAGCCAGTGTCACTTGCCTGTGCTTCAACCATATCACCTCCAAATCATTCCTATCCTCATACCTGTTCAAGTGTCTTTTATTGTAGGTGTACCTGCCTCTAGCTACCTTGTAATAAATAAGGTGAATGTACAAGAGTATTTTACCCAGCGTAGGGGAATCAAGAACCTGAGGACATAGTTTTAAGGTGAGAAGGGAAAGATTTAATAAGAACCTGGGGCAGATTTATCACACAAAGGGTGGTGGGTGTACGGAACATCAGTTGCCAGAGGAGGTAGTTAAGGCAGGTACTGTAACAACATTTAAAAGACATTTGGACAGTTCATAAGTGATAGAAACAGAATTAGGCCATTCAGCCCATCAAGACAACTGCCAATCAAGGCGGATCTATCTTTTCCTCTCAGCCCCATTGTTCTGCCTTTTCCCCATAACACTTGACAACATGGATAGGGTAAGTTTAGCGGGATATGGGCCAAATGCGGCAGGTGGGACTAGCATCGATGGGACACCTTGGGCGGCATGGACCGGTTGGGGTGAAGGGCCTGTTTCAGCGCTGTGTGTCTCTATGACTCTCTAGCAGCTCATTCCATATACGCGCCGCCATCTTTGCGAAAAAGGTGGATCTCAGGCCCACTTAAATCTTTCCCCTCTCACCTTGAACCTGTGCCCTGCAGTTTTAGACTTACCTACCCTGGAGAAAAGGAAGTGGTTATTCATTTTGTGTAGGAAGCAACTGCAGATGCTGGTTTAAACCGAACATAGATACAAAAAGCTGTAGTAACTCAGCGGACAGGCAGCATCTCCGGAGAGAAGGAATGGCTGACATTTCAGGTCGAGACACTTCTTCAGACCCTTCTTCAACTTTTCTATACCCTTCACAATTGTACAGACCTCTGTAAGGTCACCCCTCTAACTGCTCTGCTCCAGGGAGAAAAGATGTTTTGGGACCCTAATGAGTCCTTTCCTCAGACCACAGCATCTCCTTAAAATGTGAACGTGACTTTCCGGGTGAAGGCCCATCTTCAGACCCGAGACCCTTCTTCAGACCACAGGGAGAAAGTTACCTAGTCAAACTCTCTCTTTCCAACTCAAACTCCCCAGACTTGATAACATCCTCATGGATCTGTTTTAACTCTTTCCAGTTTAATAACAGCAGGAAAGCCAGAACTATACCCAGTACTCCAAATAAGGCCTTACCAGTCAGTGTCTTGTACATCTGTAGCATGGCGTCCAAAACTCCTGCACTCAATACCCTGTCTGACTAAAACAAGCTTGCCATACTTCACCACTCGATCCACCAGCATTGGCACTTGCAGGGAACTATGTACTTGCTCCCTTGGTATTTCAGTCCCACAAAGCTCCCAGGGCTCCAGCATTTATTGTACAAGTTCTGCCTTGGAGGAAGTGAGAGAAATGTGGGATTGATGTAAGTGGGTGTATGATACTGGTACAGCCTTGGTTGGCCGAAGGGTCTGTTTCTATGTGCACACTCTATGACACTATTAACAACAAAACTGCTTTTCTTGAATATGTCGAAGTGTGGAAGTGACACATTTATCTGACACGTGCAATACCAGGATATTTTTAGAAAAATAATGGTAGTAGACCTTTCTTCCATTTACTCATTTTGACTTCTCCCTATGTGTTGAAGGGTGCTAAACTGAGTAGGATTGTACAAAGAAACCTTTGTGAATCTCATTAACCCTTATACATGACCTTAGACACTAAATATCAACAAGCTGAGACACAAGAGACCACAGCTGCTGGGATGTGGAACAAAACAAAAACTGTTGGAATAACTGTTGGAAGAACTATCCGACGGTGGTACGGTGGCACAAGGGTGGCACGGTTGCGCAGCAGTACACTTGCTGCCGTACAGCGCTTGCAGCACCGGAGACCCGGGTTCGATCCCGACTACAGGTGCTGTCTGTACCGAGTTTGTACGTTCTCCCCGTGAGCTGCATGAGTTTTCTTTGAGATCTTCGGTTTCCTCCCACAATCCAAAGGCATACAGGTATGTACTTTTATTGGCTTGGTAAATGTAAATATTGTCTCTAGACTTTAACATCGCGGACCCCTATGCCGGGGGTCGCCGGAGAAGCGCTTCGACCACTGGACCGCGGCCTACAACATCTTGGAGCCTTGGTCTGTGGAGCTTCTGGCGGCAGGCGTGGAGCGGACCTATCATCGTTGAGCGGGCGTTCCCTCGCCGGGGGTCGCCGGAGAAGAGCTCCGACCGCCGGCCTGCGGCCTACAACATCTGGAAGCCGCGGTCTCCGGTAAGGAGGTGGTCGATTGGGAGCTGGGTTTTGCTCGACCTGTCCCGACGTCGGCGTTCCGACCAGAGGGCTTGATCATCGGGCCGTCCATAGCGGCAACTACGGAGGGTCAGGGCCCCGACCACGGGTGAATAAGGAGGAGGAGGAGGACTGTCTGAACTGTATTGCCTTCAACCACAGTGAAGAATGCTGTGGTGGATGTCTGTGTTGAATTATGTTGTGTATTATGTCCTTTTTAAATTGTAACACTGCATGGTAAAGTACAATTAACTGCACCTTACGGTGTATGTGACAAATAAATTTGAACTTGAAATTTGAACTAGAACTTAGTGTGTGTGGGATAGTGTTAATATCGTTGGTGGGCCGATGGGCCTGTTTCCGCGCTATATCTCTAAACTAAACTAAATTGAGTGGGTCAGGCAGCATCTCTGGAGAACATGGATAGCTGGGAGTAGTACTTAGTTGTACTCCTGAAGCTCCCTGAGTTACTCCAGCACTTTGTGGCTTTTAACAAAAAATACTATTTATGGATACAATCAAGCGATTTTATACACAAGTATTTACTGGATATGTAGGAGCAGACCATGTGCAAGGACTGATCCGAACGTCATTGAGTGCACCGAGTGTTCTCCCAATACAGAGTTGGATAGAAAAGAAGGCTTGAAATACTCAATGGGTTGGGCTGCAATTTGTAGAGCCATTCTGCCCAGTTCAGTAAATATGATACTATAGTTGCTAAATTTTTGAACTAATCGGTGGAGGTCTGCGTCACAAACAGCAGCATGGGTGCAAATCCTATCCTGGCACCTGGGTGAATAAGTTCAAGCAATTAAATGAGCCTATATGTTTTTAAAAATCTAATCGCTGTAAAACAGAACCATGAAACTATCGAATTGTTGCGAGATCCTTCTGATTTACCTTTCACAAAGAGGAAATTGGTGATACAAGAACTGCAGATGCTGGAATTTTGAGGAAAACATAAAGTTCTGGAGTAACACAGCAGGTCAGGCAGCAACTATGGAGAAATGGGTACGTGAGGTTTCATGTCGGGAAGCTGTCAGAATTGCCAGCAATGTCCAGATCATTGAAACATATAAGATTGTTAAGGGTTTGGACACGCTGGAGGCAGGAAACATGTTCCCGATGTTGGGGGAGTCCAGAACCAGGGGCCACAGTTTAAGAATAAGGAGTAAGCCATTTAGAACGGAGATGAGGAAACACTTTTTCTCACAGAGAGTGGTGAGTGTGGAATTCTCTGCCTCGGAGGGCGGTGGAGGCAGGTTCCCTGGATGCTTTCAAGAGAGAGCTAGATAGGGTTCTTAAAAATAGCGTAGTCAGGGGATATGGGGATAAGGCAGGAACAGGGTACTGATTTGGGATGATCAGCCATGATCACATTGAATGGTGGTGCTGGCTCAAAAGGCCAAATGGCCTACTCCTGCACCTATTGTCTATTGTCTATTGTCTTATGTACAAATGGGTGGCACGGTGGCATAACGGCAGAGTTGCTGCCATATAGCGGCAGATACCCGGGTTAGATCCTGATTACAGATGCTGTCTGTAAGGAGTTTGTACATTCCACCCGTGACCTGCGTGGGTTTCCTCTGCCTGCTCTGGTTTCCTCCCGCATTCCAAAGATGTACAGGTTTGTAGGCTAATTGGCTTCGGTAAAATAGTAAATTGTCCCTAGTGTGTGTAGGATAGTGTTAGGGTGCGAGGATCTCTGGTCATTGCGGACTCGGTGGGCCGAAGGACATGTTTCCGTATTGTATCCCTAAATTAAACTAAGTTTAAAAAACAAACTAGCTGACTTACCTGCTGTGTTTATCCATGATTGTCTGTTTTATTTCAGATTTTCAGCAGCTGCAGTATTTTGCATTTGGAATGCAATAGGAGTCATTGGACAGGTATCAGAAGCTGTTTTCCTTCCCCTGCCTACAAACACGGAGGCCATCGGAATTGCTGGTTTAGGTTCTGTTCAGTTTAGAATTTTAAACCTCTGGAATTCTCTACCTGAACCTCTATTTCCTTCTGCCTTTTATTGATAATCCTTCAAACAATCTCGTCAACCAATCTTCCCAACGAATTGTGCTTAAATTTTCAAATTTCATAAATCTCCGCTGAAGTGCTTCATGTGTTTAATTGTAGGAGAAGTGCAACTTAAGTACAATTTGTTGTTGTTTTTGGAAGTTACAACACTAAAAGAAACATGGCTTTGAATTCTATTGCAATAAAGTGCATTCCCATTCGGCGGGATGAATCAGACCTATGTTTAATCTTGTCAGAACCATTAAGTTCCTTGTATCTGTCAACACATGGAAGACATTCATTTGAAGAGCTGCCAGATGCTTGTAATTCTTCCTAAACAACATTGCGGTAGGCTGCTTAAAATCATCTTGTTATCCATGGCAATCTGAAAACAGATCACGACTATACTACTGAATAATTTTATTTTCTCTAAAAGGGAAAAGTGAGCCAGTCTGTGTATTTCATTTGGCCAGCTTCACCGTGAACGCATCAAACTGTGTAGAAACTGTGAAGCAATTTAGATCTGTAAAGTAGATTAGTTTTTTGTTTTGTTATACAGCGCAGAAACAGACCCTTCGGCCCACTGAGTCCGCGCCGACCAGCGATCACCCCGTACACTAGCACTATCCAACACACTAGGGACAATTTACAACTTTTGCCAAAGCCAATTAACCTACAAACCTGTACATCTTTGGAGTGTGAGAGGAAACTGGAACACCCGGAGAAAACCCATGTGGTCACGGAGAGAACGTACAAACTCCATACAATCAGCACCGTAGTCAGGGTCGAACCCGGGTCACTGGCACTATTAGGCAACAACTACCACTGCACAACAGTGCCGCCCTTGGGTAATTGCTAATTGAGTAATTTAGTATTTGGGCAAGAATGTGGCAGGTATAATAGACTGTAGAAAGGTGTATAATTAATCCACTTTAGTGCAGAGAACAGAGAAGCAAAAGATCTTTTCAAAGGCAAAGATATTTGGATAGGAACATGGATAGGAAGCGTTTAGAGGGATATGGACCAAATGCAGGGAAATGGGACTAGCTTAGATGGGGCATCTTGGTCAGTATGGATGTGGGCTGAAGGGCCTGTTTCTGTGCTGTACGACTCTATGATTCCAGGTGACAGACAGGCAAATGTTGGGATATGGAGGTATGGGTAGCTCTGCTATAATGCTTGCTTCCATAAAGTGAATTGGATCTATCACAAGTAATGAATCAGAGAACACTAATTCCATTAAACATAATTTCTTATTGCAATTTTGATCAGCAACCTGGAAAACCACTTAAAAGTTACTTTGGAAATGGACAAGCAGGAAAAAAAGCTGCTTTGGGGGGAAATATTATAAGAAAATAAAACTGTTTCCATGTAACCTCACAGTGATCAAACACCATTGTCTGTTAAGAACACAGCTGTTCTGATTTAACTACAAATTGACCGTTGAAATTGACAAGCAATCACTTCTATTGACACTCGTGCAATGATATTCTATTAATATAACATGGAGTTTTCAGAATTTGTACCTTGCAGCAACAAAGAAAAACTTATTGAAAAGACTTATTGAGGGTGTCACTGTGGCGCAGTGGTAGAGTTGCAGCCTTTCAGCGCCAGAGACCCAGGTTCGATCCTGACTATGGGTGCTGTCTGTATTGAGTTTGTGCATTCTCTCCGTGATCTGCATGGGTTTTCTCTGGGATCTTCGGTTTCCTCCCACACTCCAAAGACGTACAGGTTTGTAGGTTAATTGCCTTGGTATAATTGTAAATTGTCCCATATGTGTGTAGGATAGTGCTGATGCGCAGGGATCGCTGGACGGCACAGACTCGGTGGGCCGAAGGGCCTGTTTCCATGCTGTATCTCTAAACTAATCTAAACTAAACCTCAGACTTATTGAAAATCCTGCAGGAAATATTGTAATTGTAATTATAATTGTAATTAATTTATTAGCCAAATACGTAAAAACATACAAGGAATTTGATTTGCCATACAGCCATACCAAAAAAGCAACAAGACACACAACCACATTAAAATTAACATAAACATCCACCACACCGCACTGTGATGGAAGGCAATAACGTATTATCTTCTTCCCTCCTTTTCTCCCGTGGTCGGGGCAGTCGAACCATCCGCAGTCGTGGTGATCGAAGCTCCCGCAGCCGGCGATTGAAACTCCCGCGTCGGAGCGATCAAAGCTCTTGTGATCGGAACGGTCGAAGCTCCTGCGGTTGGAGCTCCCAAAGTCGATCCCTAAGCAAGGAACCGCGAGCTCCATGATGTTAAGTCTGCAGGTTCCCGTGGTTGGAGCTCCCGAAGTCGATCCTTGACAAAGGGATCGCAAGCTCCACGATGTTAGGCCGCAGTGCAAGCGGAGATACGATACGGAAAAAGTTGCATCTCCGTCGAGGAAAGAGATTAAAAACAGTTTCCCCCACCCCCCACACCCCACATAAAACAAAACTAAAGATACACTAAAACTACATTTCTAGATCTAGATGTAGTACGCTGAAAAGCTCCAGGTAGAGCATCACTCAGCACTGGACAATTTTATACTGGACAATTTTTACATTTATCAAGCTAATTAATCAAGCCAATTAACCTGTACGTCTTTGGAATGTGGGAGGAAACCGAAGATCTCGGAGAAAACCCACACAGATCATGGGGAGAATGTACAAACTCCATACAGACAGCACCCGTAGTCAGGATCGAACCCGGGTCTCTGGCGCTGCATTTTGCTGTAAGGAAGCAACTCTACCGCTGCACCACCGTGACCGCAGACAACTGACTAAAAACAACAAAGGAAGAAAAGGACGAGACAGACTGTTGGCGAGGCTGCCATCGTACGGCGCCACCCACTTTGTTGTTGTGTGTCTGAAACTGTCTAGCCTCACCTCCTTGACACAATCGTCTTTATAATGCGATGTTCTATAACATGAGTTTCGGAGTGGCAGAGCAGTGGTGAAGGACACTGACATCATCGTCTAACCAGGCCGACCCCTGCAACTCCGACCTAGTGCCGCCACCAAGACAACAGGCTTTTAAGGCCAAGTAACAAATCCTGGCAAGTATTCGATGGATTAAGTGTTTAGTGTTACGGAGTTTGATTGGGAGATGGATGGACGAAGGCTAGACATGAAAAGGAGACAAAATAAAAGTGAAAGATAAGGAGGGAAGGGGTGTGAAATGTAAAGCCAGACGAAGGGATATAGGTGGAAGGGTATGGGGAGGAAGAGATAACATTGTGCACTGGGAGGAGGGGAGCAGGAAAGAGAGGGGAAGAGTGGGAGGCGGGTGGGGGAAGTTACCAAAAAGTAGGAAATGCAATTTTCATATCATTGGGTTATAAACCACCCAAGGGGAATATGAGGTGCTGTTCCTCCAGTTTGCGTGTGGCTTCACTCAGGCAATGGAGGAGGACCAGGACAGAAAGGTCAGAATGGATATGGGATGGTGAATTAAAGTGGTTAGCAACCAGGAGATCCAGCAGCCCTGGTCTACGCTTGGTCTTGCCAAAGTAAAGGAGCACCGAATGCGGTAGATGAAGTTAGAGGAGGTGCATGTGAACATCTGTCTCACGACAGAATATCAAGTTGATCAAGGCACGAGGGAACCACTGATGACAGGGGACTAATGGTGCAATTGCTGGTAGATGCATGGTACAACTGTCGAAACAACAAACTACTGCTGCAGGTTTACCAAGGAAAGACACAAATTAATGGAGTTACTTCAGGGAAGAAAAAGGGTCCCGGCCTGCAACGTCACCTATCCATGTTCTCCAGGGATGCTGCCCGACCCACTGAGTTACTCCAGCATTTTGTGTCTTTTCTATGATACAAATGTGTCTTGGTTCCAAGCTCAAAACTGCAAAGATTGGCCTGACTGAACATTACTTCCATTGACTGCATTGCAATCAAACATTGAATAGTTCACAAGGGGAATAGACAACTAATCACTGCAAGGTGTTTAAGAGGAGGAAATTAAGATTAAAAAGACAGACCGTTGAAATCTGGAATGCATTGATTTACTATGCGAACTGATTCAATGCATGAATTTTGCTTATACAAATCCACCACTAATTTGCCTTGTTCCACAGAATAAGGCACTTCCTTTCTGAAGTACCTGGAGTCTGGTTTACATTGTAGACAACGTTTTTCCTCTGTGATTGCAGCATTTCTATAGCAATAAATAGGTTTCAGATGAAAAAAAACATTAACAAAGTATTCAACTGACAAACACTACAAATGCTTATAGATTAATAAATTGTAAACAGTCCCCCTCCACCCCCCCAACCCTCTCTCAGTATTAAAGCCAAACCATCTTCCATTTGCCCATGACAATTGAAAATAATTGTTGAATGCATAAATATAGCCCCAAAATGTATATTTTATCATTAATAGACTTAAGAGCTGGAATATACTTACTGATATTAGACATATTGGTGTCCAGATGCTATTGATGATCAATGTATCTATCTTTGGAATAAACCAGCATCTGTAGTTCTTTGTTTCCATAGACTTTCATGTAGTGCAGGCATAGATTTTCAGTTAAAATGAGAGACAAGCTAGTGCTGTAATTCACTGCTAGTAATCAACCTTATTCCTTAAGATTTGGCAAACAAGTACTTTCATCTACTTAAAATTGTCTGTACTTTTTACATAAAATAAAAATACTATATTTATAATAACATTGCATTAACATGATTTGACACACTATTTTTTAAATGCATCCTCAGTTGCACGTGCAATGCCTGCAATATAATAATGTGTGCACATCAGATTTGGATTCTGAATTCAATATATATATTGCCACCTCACATTGGACATTTAGAACATAGAAACATAGATTAATCTCTGTCCTTTTACTTTCATTATGTTGTAGGTAAAGGCCTGGATAGAGTGAATGTGGAGAGGATGCTTTCACCAGTGGGAGAGTTTAGGACCAGAGGCCGTTAGTAGCAATGTTACAAAATTTTGAGATTTTAAAAATACAGTCTGTAATTTATCCCATCAGATAAAGCATAAAAAGAAGTTTAATTTGACACCTAATTCACTTTCATATCTTCAGTATTAAAACAGTTATGGGCATTTTCATACTCGGAAATTAGCATCTTGTTCCCTATTGCTTTTCCATTGACTTAACACAAAAGCTGTGATCGAGGACAGTCAAAAGCCCATAACTTTCTTAAAAATCAAGAGAACTGAAAGAAATTTTCAGTTATTATAGTTTGAAGCATTTTGAAACAAATATGAAACAATCTTACTTGGATGACCTGAAATTAAAGCATATAATTAGTTAGTTACCTAATTGTAGCTTATAACAAAATTCAATTACTAGATCTAAACATCTATCAACTTCTTAAGAATAGATTAACATTTTTTAATAGCCTAAGTGTCCAAATAACATTCACACAAGAATTCACAATATAACATAATTTTTTTATCTCATTGTCATGGATTTATAGGCCAAATGGAAGAAATTGAATGTTTAATACCTGTAAATTAATGGGCATTTATATCATCTTGCGAATGGGGATTTCTGGAACGCGATCATTTGGAACATTGATTTGCGGTGAATTTAACCCCGTATCGGCATGAAAAATACTGCCGTTAGTTCGGGGAAAATAATCACCGTGTCGCATGTAAAAATGTGAATTAAAGGCCTCTTAAGGAGAACGTTTATACATAAAAATAAACCACTTTCGTTTACCTTTCCCGTGTGTGAAATCCGTCCCCGTTGTTGGCGTTGACGGCTTCAGAAGCTGATTTTAAAATGACTGCAGCGCTGAAATTGTCGGGAGATTTTTTTTTTTTAATACTCAAAACGCCCGTCGGAACGATTCTTCCGCAAAAGCTGGTACTCCAACGAAATATAATACAGGACAAGGTAGGAAAAACCGCGTTTTAACCCTGCCCCCCCCCCCTCAAAGGCGCCAAAATCGCGCACACGGCCAGTGGCAGAATTGCAGCGCCTCTGAAGGTAAGTATTGTAACATACCTACCGTTAGCCTCAGAATAAAAAAGACGTACTGTTAGAAAGGAGATGAGGAGGAATTTCTTTAGTCAGAGGGTGGTGAATCTGTGGAATTCATTGCCACAGACGGCTGTGGAGGCCAAGTCAATAGATATTTTTAAGGCAGAGATTGACAGATTCTTGATTAGTACGGGTGTCAGGGGTTAAGGGGAGAAGGCAGGAGAATGGGGTTGGGAGGGAAAGATAGATCAGCCATGAATGGACTTGATGAGCCGAATGGCTTAATTCTGCTCCGATAACTTATGAACATGAACATAAATATAGTAAGGGAACACTGAGTGGGTGGCAGCACAGTGGCGCAGCTGGTAGACTTGCTGCTTCACAGCTCCAGAGACCCAGATTCAATCCTGACCTCTTGTGCTGTGTGTGTGGAGTGTGCACGTTCTCCCTGTGGCTGACTGCATGGTTTTCTCCCGGTGCTCCAGTTTCCTCCCACATCTCAGAGGCGTTCGGAGCAGACGGTGTTGGAGAATGGGCCTGTTGCTGTGCTGTGCTGTTCTATGTTCTATCTTCTATGTTACATACCAGCAGCACAGTCTATATCCCAACAATGTTCAGAACCATATACATAGATACATAGAAGACATCTGAATTTCCCTGAGGGGATCAATAAAGTATTTATTATTATTATTATTATTATTATTAAGATAAGTGCAGGAGTAGGCCATTCGGCCCAGAGCCAGCACCGCCATTCATTGTGATCATGGCTGATCATTCCTGCCTTCTTCTCATATCCCTTGATTCCACTAGCCCTAAGAACTCTATCTAACTCTCTTTTGAGTTAGAAAAAATGTACCAATATGCTTTTAAAAAACAAATACTACCTGATACATTAGCGGAATCAACGATTACACTAATACCTAAGAAAGACAAAGATTTAGAAGAACCGGGTTCATATAGAGCTATAGCATTGTTAAACACAGATCAAAAAATATTAGCGAAAACATTAGCTAGAAGATTAAGTAAATACATTAGTAAATTAATAAACCCAGATCAGACGGGGTTTATCCCTAAGAGATACTCATCTAACAATATGAGACGTTTACTCAACATAATGCACTCACACAAATCTGAAGATCAAGAATTATCAATTATTTCGCTGGATACTGAAAAAGCATTTGACCAAGTAGAATGGAATTATATGGATAAAGTATTACAAAAATTCCAACTGGGAGAGAATTTTATTCTATGGATCAAGTTACTATATAACAAACCTACAGCTAGAATACTAACTAATAACATATTATCCTCGAAATTCCAACTATCAACGGGAAATAGGCAAGGATGCTCATTATCACCACAGCTGTTTGCTCTCATTATTGAACCGCTAGCAGAAAAAATTAGAATACACCCTGATATCCATGGATATAATACTAAAGACACATATAATAAAATATCTTTATACGCGGATGATATATTACTGTACATTACAAAACCTCAAATCACTATACCAAATATATTAAATTTAATTGAAGACTTTGGATCTTTTTCTGGATATAGAATAAATTGGAATAAAAGTGAAATTATGTCAATAAAACCGAAAGATTCAACACATCTTGTAAAATTCCCTTTTAAAATAGCTACAGAAAAATTTAAATACTTGGGAATCGAAATTACCAGAACACATCAAGGTATGTTTAAGGCAAATTTTGATCCCCTACTTAATAAATTAAACACACTAATTAAATTCTGGAAAACGCTCCCGATGTCTTTAATAGGCCGAATAAATGCAATAAAAATGATCTATCTACCACAAATTTTATACCTATTTCAATCGATTCCTATATACTTACCAAAGAAGTTTAAAAAAAAACTCGACTCAGATATCACTAATTTTATATGCGACTATAAATCACATAGAATACAAAAAACTCATCTGAATAAACCTAAAGTATTAGGGGGTTTAGCACTACCTAATTTTATGTATTATTATTGGTCAGTAAATATTAAAAATATGATTCAACTGATGGATAACTCCGCCCAGCAAGTGGACTGGATTGTAATGGAGAAAGAGGATTGCTCCTCTGGAAACATTGGAGCGATCCTCCTCTCTCCAATGAAACTGAATAATATAAATTATAATAAGAACCCAATTATTCATAGTACAATCCGAATTTTGAAACAAATAAAACAAAATTTAAAATTAAGAAATTTATCACTTTTATTACCCATAGTTAATAACCCTCCGTTTAATCCCTCTATTATAGATAAAGCTTTTACACATTGGGATAGACTAGGAATTAAAATGCTCAGTGACTTGTATGAAACTGGAAAATTACTTTCATTTCAACAATTACAAATAAAATATAAACTCGGAAATAATCAATATTTAAAATATTTTCAAATATGCGACTATTTGAAAAAATATACAAAATATCACTATAATAACCCAGCAGATGCATTGGATGAGGCAATGCAGATAAAAGCTGAATCAGCAAACTTAATATCATATTTGTATAATATTATCTTAAATGTACAAATACCATCTACGGAGGGTATCAGAAGAGACTGGGAACAAGAGTTAGCTATTAAAATTTCAAAGGAAAGTTGGAATGAACACTTATTAAACGTGCATAAATGTTCGATTAATGTAAGACACACTTTAATACAATTTAAAATTTTACATAGATTATATTATTCGAAAACTAAAATTCATAAAATTTTCCCAAATGTATCATCTATTTGTGATAAATGTCAATCCCAAGAAGCTACTATAGCGCACTCATTCGTTTTCTGTACAAAAATTCAAAAAATTTGGAATGAAATTTTCGAAATCTTTACAAAATTATTTAAAATAAGACTGATACCCAAAGCAGAATGGATTATCTTCGGAATAACGGAAGATGGTCCAGAACTAAATGTGTTTCAAAAGAAACTAATAGACTATGGGTTAATAACTGGAAAAAAGCTAATTCTAAAATTTTGGAAGAAGGCTCCAATACCAACTATAAACATGTGGATTTCAAATATGTTCGAAACATTACACCTAGAAGAGATAAGACTCCTCCTAGCAGGTAAACCAGATCACTTCCACCTGACGTGGTCTGCATTTATAGAATTATTACAAATATAGGGTGCAAAGGTACCTTAAAAAAAAATTGAGGTCAGGTAAGGGGGGATGATAGTTGAAGAGTTGGTATGTCCCATTTGCGTAATGCTCATAAAAATATTTGTTTCTCTTTTTTTCCTCTTTCTCTTTCTCTTTCTTTTCTAGGGTCTATTTCTTAACTCTTTTTCTTTTGTTTTTAATTTTGTTCTTATAGGGTCTTCGTCCTTTTTTGTTGTCACATTTTCTACACTCTCACTTTTTCCTTCACTTTCTTCTTTCTTTCAATCTTTTCCTTTTACTAGTGTAAAAAATAAATGGAGTACATTAATTGTAAGAAGACATAAGTGACGAGTACTAATGTATGTGGTTGTAATGTAATGTACTTCTAATAAATAAAAAATTAAAAAAAAAAAAAAAATTTAAAAAAATAATAATAACTCTCTTTTGAATGCATCCAGTGAATTGGCCTTTTGAGGCAGAGAATTCCACAAATTCACCACTCTCTGGTGAAAAAGTTTGTTCTCATCTCAGTTTAAATGGCCTCCGCTTTATTCTTAAACTGTGGCCCCTGTTTCTTGACTCCCTCAACATCGGGAACATGTTTCCTTCATCACTAGAGTCCAATCCCTTAATAGAAACATAGAAACATAGAAAATAGGTGCAGGAGTAGGCCATTCGGCCCTTCGAGCCTGCACCGCCATTCAATATGATCATGGCTGATCATCCAACTCAGTATCCTGTACCTGCTTTCTCTCCATACCCCCTGATCCCTTTAGCCACAAGGGCCACATCTAACTCCCTCTTAAATATAGACAATGAACTGGCCTCAACTACATTCTGTGGCAGAGAATTCCAGAGATTCACCACTCTCTGTGTAAAAAATGTTTTTCACATCTCAGTCCTAAAAGATTTCCCCTTTATCCTTAAACTGTGAACCCTTGTTCTGGACTCCCCCAACATCGGGAACAATCTTCCTGCATCTAGCCTGTCCAACCCCTTAAGAATTTTGTAAGTTTCTATAAGATCCCCCCTCAGTCTTCTAAATTCCAGCGAGTACAAGCCGAGTCTATCCAGTCTTTCCTCATATGAAAGTCCTGACATCCCAGGAATCAGTCTGGTGAACCTTCTCTGTACTCCCTCTATGGCAAGAATGTCCTTCCTCAGATTAGGAGACCAAAACTGTACGCAATACTCCAGGTGTGGTCTCACCATGACCCTGTACAACTGCAGTAGAACCTCCCTGCTCCTATACTCAAATCCTTTTGCTATGAATGCTAACATACCATTAGCTTTCTTCACTGCCTGCTGCACCTGCTTGCCCACTTTCAATGACTGGTGTACCATGACACCCAGGTCTCGTTGCATCTCCCCTTTTCATAATCGGCCACCATTCAGGTAATAGTCTACTTTCCTGTTTTTGTCACCAAAGTGGATAACCTCGCATTTATCCACATTATACTGCATCTGCCACGCATTTGCCCACTCACCCAGCCTATCCAAGTCATCTTGCAGCCTCCTAGCACCCTCCTCACAGCTAACACTGCCCCCCAGCTTCGTGTCATCCGCAAACTTGGAGATGTTGCATTCAATTCCCTCGTCCAAATCATTAATATATATTCTAAATAGCTGAGGTCCCAGCACTGAGCCTTGCGGTACCCCACTAGTCACTGCCTGCCATTCTGAAAAGGACCCGTTTACTCCTACTCTTTGTCATCTCTTACATTTCACCTACACCTGCCTTGTTGAGATTTCGAGATAAATATTCCTGTCTGCCAGCCAGTTCTCTATCCACATCAATACCGAACCCCGAATACCGTGTGCTTTAAGTTTGTATATTAATCTCTTATGTGGGACCTTGTCGAAAGCCTTCTGAAGGGACTCAAATAGAGAATGCTATTAGACAGTGTGTGAGGCAGGAGGCAGAGAAGGAAAGCACTCAGACCCAACATGTAGGGGGGGAAGAAGAAAACAATAATAAACAGAGAATAAGAGGTGGTGGGGTTCTTAAATGGGTGAGCAGAGAAACAGAGGGGTGTAAAATGCGGGCGGAAGCAATAGGTAGCAAGGTGAAAAGTAAAAGTGGCAGGCAGACAAATCCAGGGCAAAAATCAAAAAGAGCCACTTTTCAACATAATTGTATAAGGGGTAAGAGCGTTGTAAAAACAAGCCTGAAGGCTTTGTGTCTCAATGCAAGGAGCATTCGTAATAAGGTGGATGAGTTGAACGTGCAGATAGCAATTAATGATTATGATATAGTTGGGATCACGGAGACATGGCTCCAGGGTGACCAAGGCTGGGAGCTGAACATCCAGGGATATTCAATATTCAGGAGGGATAGAGAGAAAGGAAAAGGAGGTGGGGTAGCGTTGCTGGTTAGAGAGGAGATTAACGCAGTGGAAAGGAAGGACATTAGCTTGGAGGATGTGGAATCGGTATGGGTAGAGCTGCGAAACACTAAGGGGCAGAAAACGCTGGTGGGTGTTGTGTACAGGCCACCTAGCAGTAGTAGTGAAGTTGGGGATGGCATCAAACAGGAAATTAGAAATGCGTGCAACCAAGGCAAAACAGTTATAATGGGTGACTTCAATCTACATATAGATTGGGTGAATCAAATTGGCAGGGGTGCTGAGGAAGAGGATTTCTTGGAATGTATGAGGGATAGTTATCTAAACCAACATGTAGAGGAACCAACGAGAGAGCAGGCTATTCTAGACTGGGTATTGAGTAATGAGGAAGGGTTAGTTAGCAGACTTGTTGTGCGTGCCCCCTTGGGCAAGAGTGACCATAATATGGTTGAGTTCTTCATTAGGATGGAGAGTGACATTGTTAATTCAGAAACAAAGGTTCTGAACTTAAAGAAAGGTAACTTTGAGGGTATGAGACGTGAATTGGCCAAGATTGACTGGCAATTAGTTCTAAAAGGGTTGACGGTGGATATGCAATGGAAGGCATTTAAAGACTGCATGGATGAACTACAAAAATTGTTCATCCCAGTTTGGCAAAAGAATAAATCAGGGAAGGTAGTGCATCCGTGGATAACAAGGGAAATCAGGGATAGTATCAAAGCAAAAGATGATGCGTACAAATTAGCCAGAAAAAGCAGCATACCAGAGGACTGGGAGAAATTCAGAGACCAGCAGAGGAGGACAAAGGGCTTAATTAGGAAAGGGAAAATAGATTATGAAAGGAAACTGGCAGGGAACATAAAAACTGACTGCAAAAGTTTTTATAGGTATGTGAAGAGAAAGAGATTAGTTAAAACAAATGTAGGTCCCTTGCAGTCAGAAACAGGTGAATTGATCATGGGGAACAAGGATATGGTGGACCAATTGAATAACTACTTTGGTTCCGTCTTCACTAAGGAAGACATAAATAATCTGCCGGAAATAGCAGGGGGCCGCGGGTCAAAGGAGATGGAGGAACTGAGTGAAATCCAGGTTAGTCGGGAAGTGGTGTTGGGTAAATTGAATGGATTAAAGGCCGATAAATCACCAGGGCCAGATAGGCTGCATCCCAGAGTACTTAAGGAAGTAGCTCCAGAAATAGTGGATGCATTAGTGCTAATTTTTCAAAACTCTTTAGATTCTGGAGTAGTTCCTGAGGATTGGAGGGTAGCAAACGTAACCCCACTTTTTAAGAAGGGAGGGAGAGAGAAAACGGGGAATTACAGACCAGTTAGTCTAACATCGGTAGTGGGGAAACTGCTAGAGTCAGTTATTAAAGATGGGATAGCAGCACATTTGGAAAGTGGTGAAATCATTGGACAAAGTCAGCATGGATTTACGAAAGGTAAATCGTGTCTGACGAATCTTATAGAATTTTTCGAGGATGTAACTAGTAGAGTGTATAGGGGTGAACCAGTGGATGTGTTGTATCTGGACTTTCAGAAGGCTTTCGACAAGGTACCACATAAGAGATTAGGATACAAACTTAAATCACATGGTATTGTGGGTTCTGCCATGTCCTTGTTCCCCATGATCAATTCACCTGTTTCTAACTGCAAGGGACCTACATTTGTTTTAACTAATCTTTTTCTCTTGACATATCTTTAAAAACTTTTGCTGTCAGTTTTTATGTTCCCTGCCCGTTTTCTTTCATAATCTATTTGCCCTTTCCTAATTAAACCCTTTGTCCTCCTCTGCTGAATTTCTCCCAGTCCTCTGGTAGGCTGCTTTTTCTGGCTAATTTGTATGCTTCATCTTTTGTTTTGATACTATCCCTGATTACCCTTGTTATCTACGGATGCACTACCTTCCCTGATTTATTCTTTTGCCAAACTGGGATGAACAATTGTTGTAGTTCATCCATGCAGCCTTTAAATGCCTTCCATTGCATATCCACCGTCAACCCTTTAAGAATCAATTGCCAGTCTATCTTGGCCAATTCACGTCTCATACGCTCAAAGTTACCTTTCTTTAAGTTCAGAACCCTTGTTTCTGAATTAATTATGTCACTCTCCATCCTAATGAAGAACTCAACCATATTATGGTCACTCTTGCCCAAGGGGCCACGCACAACAAGACTGCTAACTAACCCTTCCTCATTACTCAATACCCAGTCTAGAATAGCCTGCTCTCTTGTTGGTTCCTCTACATGTTGATTTGGAAAACTATCCCGCATACATTCCAAGAAATCCTCTTTCTCAGCACCCCTGCCAATTTGATTCACCCAATCTATATGTAGATTGAAGTCACCCATTATAACTGTTTTACCTTTGTTGCACGCATTTATAATTTCCTGTTTGATGCCATCCCCAACTCCACTACTACTGTTAGGTGGCCTGTACATAATTCCCACTAGCGTTTTCTGCCCATTAGTTTTTCGTAGCTCTACCCATATCGATTCCACATCCTCCAAGCTAATGTCCTTCCTTTCTATTGCGTTAATCTCCTCTCTAACCAGCAACGCTACCCACCTCCTTTTCCTTTCTGTCTATCCCTCCTGAATATTGAATATCCCTGGATGTTCAGCTCCCAGCCTTGGTCACCCTGGAGCCATGTCTCCGTGATCCCAACTATATCATATTCATTAATAGCTATCTGCACATTCAACTCATCCACCTTGCTACGAATGTTCCTTGCATTGAGACACAAAGCCTTCAGGCTTGTTTTTACAACACTCTTACCCCTTATACAATTATGTTGAAAAATGGCCATTTTTGATTTTTACCCTGGATTTGTCTGCCTACCACTTTTACTTTTCACCTTGCTACCTGTTGCTTCTACCCTCATTTTACACCCCTCTGTCTCTGCTCACAAATTTAAGAAACCCACCACCTCTTATTCTCTGTTTATTATCTTTTTCTTCATTCCCCCCTACATGTTGGGTCTGTGTGCTTCCCTTCTCTGCCTCCTGCCTCACACCCTGTCCACTAGCTTTCTCTATTTGAGTCCCTCCCCATATAATATATATATTTTTATGTATATGTAATAAACATATAATTTTATATGTTTCTATAAGATCTCTCCTCATCCTTCTGAATTCCAGTGAATGCAGCCCAGTCGTTCCATTCTATCAGCATATGATAGTCTCACCATCCTGGGAATTAGCCTCGTGAACCTACCCTGCACTCCCTCAATAGCAAGAATGTACTTCCTCAAATTAGGTGACAAAAACTGCATACAATACTCCAGGTGTGGTTTCACCAGGGCCCTGTACAACTGCAGAAGAACCTCTTTGCTCCTATACTCAAATCTTCTCGTTATGAAGGCCAACATGCCATTAGCTTTCTTCACAGCTTGTACCTGCATGCTTACTTTCAGTGACTGATGTACAAGGACATCCAGGTCTCATTGCACCTCCCCTTTTACTAATCTGACACCATTAAGATAATAATCTGCCTTCTTGTTCTTTCCACCAAAGTGGATAACCTCACATTTATCCACATTATACTGAATCTGCCATGCATCTGCCCACTCACCCAACCTATCCAAGTCACCCTGCATCCTCTTCACAGTTCACAATGCTACCCAGCTTTGTGTCATCTGCAAATTTGCTAATGTTACTTTTAATCCTTCATCTAAATCATTAATGTATATTGTAAATGGATGCAGTTCCAGCACCGAGCCTTGCGGCACTCCAATAATCACTACCTGCCATTCTGAAAGGGACCCGTTAATCTCTACTCTTTGTTTCCTGTCTGCCAACCAATTTTCTATCCATGTCAATACCATACCCCCAATACCATGTGCTCTAATTTTACCCACTAATCGCCTGTGTGGGACCTTATCAATGGCTCTTTGAGAGTCCCGATACACTACATCCACCAGTTCTCCCCTATCCATTTTACTTGTTACATCCTCATAAAATTCCATAAAATTGGTCAAGCAAGATTTCCCCTTCGTAAATCCACGCTGACTTGGACCGATCCTGTTACTGCTATCTAAATGTGCCGCTATTACATCTTTAATAATTGATTCCAGCATCTTTCCCACCACCGATGTCGGGCTAACTGGTCTATAATTCCCTGCTTCACTCTCCCGCCTTTCTTAAAGGATATCTTATCCTTCTGCCTCCTCTCCAAAAGGCAGCGATTTATCTTGTGGGTCTGGCAGCCCCATGGCATCCTCTTCCAAGATGGCGCCCAGCCCATGCGATTGTGTGCTAGTCACAGAAGCAGAACTACAATTGCTCCACACTTTTAAACCTCTTCGCCTGCAATGACAATTCTTACTTTACCTTGCTTCTTACTTTACCTTCTTCCCTTAACATGTATCTGTACACTGTAAATTTCTACCATTGTAATCACGTATTGTCTCTCCGCTGACTGGTTAGCACGCAACAAAAGTCTTTTACTGTGCCTCAGTACACGTGACCCTAAACTTAACGAACTATTCTCATGCAGATTCAGATTCATTATGTTCCCCATATCCTCCAAACTCAGTTCCCACAAACACACACATTCCAGTAAGAATCATTGCTCAGCCAAATCTGTTGTCCTTTCTCCTCCTGTTCTGAATGGGTTTTTATCAAGCTCAGCACTATCTGCCTGGGATCAGCTTACTTAGTGCACACAGGCAACAAAACCTTGGTTCTCACCATCCCTAGAGCACACAGGACCATATGAAATGGGTGATGTATCTTAAGTACCATGTTTTACTTTAAAGAGGTGAAGAAATCATTTTAGACACAAAATGCTGGAGTAACTCAGCGGGACAGGCAGCGCCATCAGACAGGAAGAAATCATGATTTGTTGATTTTTGCTTTTATAATAAAAGTGAAATGTTTTAATATTAATTTGTCATCTCTTACATTTCACCTACACTTGCCTTGTTGAGATTTCGAGATAAATATTCCACCCAGCGAGGGTGAAGCTCCCTGACTTTGAGCCTGTTGCCTTCAGCACACTGCTACATAATCTGTCAGTTTAGTTTATTGTGACCACTTAACCAACACAAAACAAACAGCGGTTTCAGCAGATTTCTCTTGATTCTCGGTGGATTGCCGATCAGACAGGGTCCTGTTGTTGTACAATAGGATGCCGTTACCTTCGTGACTTGCCCTCCAGATATGCCGTCAATTCAGGCATAAAGACTCCATTCTTCCCGGCAATTGTCCTTTCAAGGGCTCATTACAAAGTGAAGCAATATCTCTTACCTTCTCCGAAATACAATCGCCCCAGATTGTCTTATTGTGGCAGATCAGCCATTGAATCAGGTATAAAGAAGTAACATCATCCAGTCTGTGCCTTAGGCAGGGCTCCTTGTAAGCACTGATATACATACATTGCAAGCAGAGGTTGCAAAAATAATGCACAAATAATGTAAATAGCTGTATTTTACAGTCAATGGTGATATTATTCCTATTAATAGTTAAAGAGCATTGGGGACAGGGTCTCTGCTGCTTTACAGTGCAGTGCTGAGGGAGCATTCTGCAGATGCAGGGGATGATCACTTGAGACCCCCTTCTGTCCTTCAACTCAGTTGCAGTCCTTTGAGATTATTTCAACAAAGTGCATGTTAGTTGTTCCCATTGTCCTCGTCAATGTCCTTAAAACTGAGCTCCTGATCATTATCCAAGTAAAGTTCATGGGATTTCTTGGTGCATATTTTATCTTCCACATTTGCAACATTATAACAGCAACCAAGGGTGGCACTTTGGTAGAGACCCAGGTTCGATCTCGACCACAGGTGCTGACTGTGTTTGCACATTCTCCTTCTTTCCTTCACGTGCCACATCCCAAAGAAGTGCAGGTTTGTAAGTTAACTGTAGAGAGCCGGTGAGAAAGTGGGAATGACGTAGAACTAATGTGAACGGGTGATTGATGGTCGGCACGGACATGGTTGGCCGAAGGGCCAGTTTCCATGCTGGATCAAAACTGCAAAGATCTTTAGAAGGACCTAGGACTGTGAAGGGTACTTGGCAAAGGCATCTCTCTAATCTTTCCTTATCTTTCTTCGGGTGGCACAGTGGCACAGCTGGTAGAGCTGAAGCCTCACTGCACCAGAGACCTCAATTCAATCTTGACCTTGGGTACTGCCTGCATGGGGCTTGTACATTTTCCTGTGACCATGTGGGCTTCTTCTGGGTGCTCTAGTTTCTTCCCACATCCCAGAGACTTGTGGGTTTGTAGGTTAATTGACCTCTGTACATTTCCCTCAGTGAGAAGGGAATGGATGCAAGTGTGGGAAAACATAGAACTAGTATGAACGGGTGATCGATGGTCAGCGTGGACTTGGTGGACCGAAGGGCCTCTTTCCATGCTCAACCTTTCAATCAATCAAAACTGTAAAGATCTTTAGCATGTCTTTAGGTTGTGAAGGACACTAGGCAAATACATCTCTCTAGGCAAGGTGGTGCAGTGGTGGAGTTGCTGCCTTACAGCGCCAGAGACCCGGGTTCGATCCTGACTATGGGTACCATCTGTACAGATATTGTATGTTCTCTCTGTGACCACATTGGTTTGCCCCGGGTGCTTCCATTTCCTCTGACACTCTAAAGATGTGCAGGTTTTGTAGGTTAATTGGCTTTGGTAAAATTGTAAATTGTCCCGTGTGTAGGATAGTGCTGGTGTATGGGGTGATCGCTGGTCGGCGCAGACTGTTTCTGCGCTGTATCTCTAAAGTCTAATACCTAAAGTTTCATTTTTCCTTATTGCTTCATGGGGCTTCTTCTTATCGAGTCCACACACAAGATTAGAAGTTGTTCAGCCGGAGCTGAGCACACTTCTCGGCATCTGCATACAATGGTGTCTGTCTTGTCGCTTCTTGTGCTTCTGGTGCGTGGTGGTGGAAAGATTGGTGGAAACAGGGCCGCGACGTGAACGCTCTTTCCTTGATCCCGCTTCATGGGTGGGGGTGAGAGTGTTTGGGAAGACAGGCTACAGCCTCCTTCCCTGGAGAACCCAAGTGCCCAATTCCTTCTGTCCTGCAAAGAATGTGAACATCGGTACAAAAAATGGTAGAATTGGAATTTCTTTGGGGAAGTATATAATGTCCTTTGCTCTGAGGGCAACGCAAAGTTTCAGTTTAAACTATCTGCCATTTCTTTGCTTATGAATGTCCTAGACTCACACTGTGAGAGTCTCACGCTTACAATAGTTATCCTTTTTTCTTCTGTGGAACTACATATACAGCTAATCATTGTCCTCATTAGCAGACCACTCATCACAACCCAACCGGATGTTGATTGATCTAAGTTGGCTTTGCAACATCTCGCACTTCCTTTCAGATTTACGGCAGAAGCCATTCTCTGTTCCCTCTGTCTCTTAACTCCTGTTGAGCTGCATTCAGTGAACCAGAGCAAAGAGCCAAAAAACAGTTTGGCTGTGGTGGAGATCCCTGCGGACAAGCTGAGTTAAACCTTTCAACAAGATCAAAGCATAAACATAAGCAGCATTTGAACACTCACAGAAATTCCAAATTCCAACCATAATAACTAAATGGAGGAAATAATGATTTCAACTATTTGCTGTGCCTCTAATTGGTTTTGAGTTATCCAACAAATTGGAGGTAAGATGCACCTTAGAAGAAATTGATAATGTGAAAATGGGAAGATTCAATACATTTCAGTTTCACCACAGAGCTTTTCCTCCCCTCGGCTTTGGCTTCCGTTTGATACATCAATCAGTGCAATTCACCAAACTATGGCTTACTTACTTTTTCCAAACTTGTGAGTTTCCACTGTCTAATAGTTGGCTCCCTGTTGCCAATCCCTCTCCAGCTCTGTTGCTAACCTGCGTCATTGAAGTCTATAAAATTACTGCTCATAAAGGATTATGTGAGATGCAGGCAAAATACAATGTAATCTTTCCAAGTGGTCTGTTGGGTAAGTGGGCTGACGAATGGCCAATGGAGTTCAACGCTGATAAGTGTGAGATGTTGCAATATGTGAAGGCTAACCAGGTCGGGACCTTCTCAGCGAGTGGGGAGTGTTGTAAAGCAGAGGGATCTAGGAGTACAGGTACATAGTTCCCCGAAAGTGGCATCACATTGGGTGGTAAAGAACACTTTTGGTACATTGGCCTTTATCAGTCAGGATAGAAGTCGGAATGTTATGTTACAGATGTACAAGACGTTGATGGGGCCCCACAGAGCATTGTGTTCAGTTTTAGTCACTCAAGGAATGTCACATTAGGAATGATATCATGAAGCTGGAAAGAGAACAGAGATGACTTACCATGATATTGCTCGTGCAGGAGGCTGAGTGGTGATGTTATAGAGATGTACAACATCATAAAGGGAATAGATAGGTGAATGCACAGAGTATTTTACCCAGGATAAGAGAATCAAGAACCAGAAGACTAGATGATAGGTTGGGGGTGGGGGGGGGGTACTCAAGTCTGAGAAAACTTAAAAGGTAAAATGTTGTGTAATCTGTGTATAACTCCCACAGTGAATAAAACTATGAATGTAGAGTTCTAGTAAGATGAATGCAGTCTTATACCCAAAATTGGGGAATCAGAAACCAAAGGACATCGATTTAAGGTGAGGAGGAAAAGATTTAATAGGAACCTGAGAGGCAACTTTTTCACACATGATATATGGAACGAGTTGCCATAGGATGTAATTGATGCAGGTACCATAACAGCATTTAAAAGACAGATAGGTACATGGATAGGAAAAGTGTAAAGTGAAAGGAAAATAAACTGCAGATGCTGACTTACACTGAAGATAGAAACAAAATGCTGGAATAACTCAGCGGGACAGGCACCATCATTGGAGAGAAGGAATGGGTGGCGAGCTGAGTTACTCCAGCATTTTGTGTCTATTTTTGGATAGGAAAGGTTTTGAAGGGATATGGGCCAAAGACAGGGATGTGGGATTTCCCTTGATGGGGTAACTTGGTCGGCATGGACAAGTTGGGCCAAAGGTTAAGTTTCCGTGCTGTATGGTTTTATGACTATGATTCAATGAATACGGCAGCAATCTATTGGAATGATTGAGGTTTTTCATAAAATTCAGAAAGTGCAGAAGTAACTCAGTGGATCAGCCTCTCCAGAGATGCTGCCTGACTCACTGAGTTACTCCAGCACTTTGTGTCTATCTTACATTAAAGTCTGCCTGCTACACTAGAGAGTTCTGCTGTCAATTTTAATATTAATAAGTTCCTGAAGGCCCTGTCAGTACTTGCTAATCTTGAAAATATAAAGCACCTGCAAAGGATCTTCTTAAACAACATCTATAAAATTTGAGAGGATAGATTAAGACTGCTTGCAGATGTGACGGGTAACACAATAAACCGATGCTCCCAGTATCCATGCACTGTCTACAGGGACCATCTGTTGAGGTAGTTGCTTGTTTCTCGTGATCAACGCTCCATTGCTTCCACATTCTTTGGATTCAAATAAGATTGAAACTTTCGTTGAACGATGAAAAATAAAATAAGGCGTTTCTCTCAGCTACTCCGGCCAAACTGTACCATGAAAAACCCATAGAAATCGCCTTGTTAGTTCTGTTTTGTGAGCTTTCAAAGGAGTTGCCGTGTTTGATGATTTAACCATCCCTACACTTCAAAGTGGTTCTCATCTGTGAAGTGGTTTGAGATATTTCTGCCAGGTGTTTTCAGGTGCCATTAAAATGTAAGTCTGACTGTCATTCCACCAGCTCTCAGTGTGCTTTCACACGGACATAATAGGCATTAGACAATAGACAATAGATGCAGGAGTAGGCCATTCGGCCCTTCGAGCCAGCACCGCCATTCATTGTGATCATGGCTGATCATCCACAATCAGTACCCCGTTCCTGCCTTCTCCCCATATCCCTATCTTTAATAGCTCAATCTAACTCTCTCTTGAAAGCATCCAGACAATCGGCCTCCACTGCCTTCTGAGGCAGAGAATTCCACAGACTCACCACTCTCTGTGAGAAAAAGTTTTTCCTCGTCTCCGTTCTAAATGGCTTACTCCTTATTCTTAAACTGTGGCCCCTGGTTCTGGTCTCCCCCAACATCGGGAACATGTTTCCTGCTTCTAGCGTGTCCAAGCCCTTAACAATCTTATATGTTTCAATGACATTACCTCTCATCCTTCTAAACTCCAGAGTGTACAAGACCAGCCGCTCCATTCTCTCGGCATATGACAGTCCCGCCATCCCGGGAATTAACCTTGTAAACCTACGCTGCACTCCCTCAATAGCAAGAATGTCCTTCCTCAAATTAGGGGACCAAAACTGCACACAATACTCCAAACAAATAAAACAAATATTTAAACAAATAAAACTGAAGCAAGTAAAGGCAAACAGAAGAACCAACCTTGGAGGGGCGAGAGCGAGAGAAAGAGAGAAGGGAAAAAAATACTAAATAATGTGAGTGACCGTGAATGAGGGACTTACCTGCAAGCCAGCCAGGAAATCCGTTCGACCGGAGCCCCTCATGACCTGACCCGTTTAAATCCGATACCTGTTTAAATCTTACCCAACCACCAATACATCCAATTAGTTCAAATGGTAATTGTACCCGCATCAGACAGGTTTAAGAAATTCTCCGTGAATACCTTCAGTAATACTTGAAGGTCAAAACACAATTGGTGACACAGCGTGTTAATAAGATGTTAATAGAGACATTTAACAAGTGCTTAACAGTGACACCCCACTGTCTCGCGGAAAGTGGAGATTTTAATAGATTTTTTCACCAAATTTCAAAATCCGGATTACAAAACATGGGGGGATTGTCCCCCACCTCTCAAAACATGGGGGGTTGGCCCTCCCCCCCCCGGTCCCCCCCGGGATTTCCGCCCATGCCTGCATGCTTACTTTCAGTGGCTGATGTACAAGGACACCAGATCGCGTTGTACTCCCCTATTCCTAACTTGACACCATTCAGATAATAATCTGCCTTCCTGTTCTTGCCACCAAAGTGGAAAACCTCACATTTATACACATTAAACTGCATCTGCCATGCATCTGTCCACTCACCCAACCTGTCTAAGTCACCCTGCATCCTCACAGCATCCTCCTCACAGGTCACACTGCCACCCAGCTTTGTGTCATCTGCAAATTTGCTTATGTTACTTTTAATCCCTTCACCTAAATCATTAATGTATATTGTAAATAGATGCGGTCCCAGCACCGAGCCATGCGGTACCCCACTAGTCACTGCCTGCCATTCTGAAAGGGGCCCGTTAATCCCCTCTCTTTGTTTCCTGTCTGACAACCAATTTTCTATCCATGTCAGTACCCTACCCCCCAATACCATGTGATCTAATTTTGCCCACTGATCTCCTATGTGGGACCTTATCAAAGGCTTTCTGAAAGTCCAGGTACACTACATCCACTGGCTCTCCCTTGTCCATTTTCCCAGTTACATCCTCAAAATATTCCAGAAGATTATTCAAAGATTCCCCTTCGTAAATCCATGCTGACTCAGACCGATCCTGTTACTGCTATCCAAATGTGCCGCTATTTCATCTTTTATAATTGACTCCAGCATCTTCCCCACCACCGATGTCAGGCTAACTGGTCTATAATTCCCTGTTTTCTCTCTCCCTACTTTCTTAAAAAGTGGGATAACATTATCTACCCTCCAATCCACAGGAACTGATCCTGAATCTATAGAACATAGGGAAATGATCACCAATGCATCCACGATTTCTAGAGCCACTTCCGTAAGTACCCTGGGATGCAGACCATCAGGCCCTGGGGATTTATCAGCCTTCAGTCCCATTAGTCAACCCAACACCATTTCCTGCCTAATGTGAATTTCGTTAATGTATGGACATATTTGGAGGATCAACACATAAGCAATGTCAATGGTTTCTTTATTGAATTTAAGAATAAGGGGTAGGCCATTTATGACTGAGATGAGGAAAAACTTTTTCTGCCAGAGAGTTGTGAATCTGTGGAATCCTCTGCCACAGAAGGCAGTGGAGGCCAATTCACTGGATGTATTCAAGAGAGAGTTAGATTTAGCTCTTAGGGCTAATGGAATCAAGGGATGTGGGGAAAAAGCAGGAACGGGATACTGATTTTGGATGATCAGCCATAATCATATTTGGCTCGAAGCGCCTAATGGCCTACTCCTGCACCTATTTTCTATGTTTCTATGTTTCTATTGTCACGTGTGCCAGTTACAGTGAAAACAGCCCACAAGACAATCCCCATACATAAGCACAATTACACCGGTCAGTACAATAAGCACAGAACAGCCCATTGAGTCCATATGCAGGAGGTGCCATTTTACAGTCCCAGCTGTAGCTGGCCACAAAGGCCCCATGCAGCCATCACCTCCATTTCGGTCGTTTAATAAGCACAAGCACCTCGCGTTTTACACGGGGGTTACATTCTTGAAAAGCAGTCGTATTTCAAAAACGCGTGAATGAAACGTATACACAACCACGCTGCCAGGTGTAAATTGGAGCTCGCTGGTCCAACCATACAAGGGCATAAATCAGGCTTTGGTATTAAATGAACAAGCGCATTATTTCAAAAATGCATAAATCAAACATGCGTAAAATGTGAGGTGCTTGTAATCACCGAAACGGTAGGAATAAACGGGCCCCTGTCAGAATGGCAGGCAGTGGCGAGTGGAGTGCCACAAGGCTCGGTGCTGGGAAACGCAACTACTTACAATATATATTAATGATTTAGATGAAGGGATTAAAAATAACACTAGCAAATTTGCAGATGACACAAAGCTGGGTGGCAGTGTGAACTCCGTACAGACTCCGTACAGACAGCACCCGTAGTCAGGATCGAACCCGGGTCTCTGGCCCTGTAAGGCAGTAGCTCTACCACAACGTCACCGTGCTGCACCTGCTGCCATTGGTAGTGAAAATGGAAACAATTATATAAGTTCCTACGCTGATTTTACAAAAAACATGATTCAAAACCGTAAGACTGTTCTTAGTTTCTTGGAATGCTACTTTACTGTGGAAACCACAAAAACAGTTTCCTCAATAAAAGCCACAATTCATTGTTGCTTTAAGTGTAGGTATTTCAATAATTATCCAAAACATTATAATTTCCTTTTTTCCATTTTAGTTTAGCTCATAGGTGCATTGTGGAAACAGGCCCATGTGTCCACAGACCAACGATATCCTTCACACTAGGGGCCAATTTACAGAAGCCAATTAACCTATAAACTTGCATGTCCTTGGAATGTGGGAGGAAACTGGAGCATCTGGAGAGTCATGCATAGAGTTATACAGCACGGAAACAAGCCCTTCGGCCTAACTCATACAAGCCACCATGTTGCCCCATCCAAGCTAATCCCATCGGCCCCATATCCCTATAAACTTTTCCTATTCATGTACGTATCCAAGTGTCCTTTAAATGCTATTATAGTCCCTGCCACAACTACCTTGTGTACGTTCGATTTTCCATTTTGTGTACCTTCGATTTTCCAGCATCTGCAGTTCCTTCTTTAATACCTTGTGCGGCAGCTTGCTCCATATACCCACCACCCTCTGAGTGAAAATGTTGACCCTCATACGCCCATTGAGGTGTCATATGATCATAAGACCATTCCATCAAGTCTACTCAACCATTCAATCATGGCTGATCTATTTCTCCCTCCTAACCGCATTCTCCTGCCTTCTCCCAATAACCCCTGACACCTGTACTAATCAAGAATCTATCTATCTGCCTTAAAAATATCCACTATCCTTTTTTATTTATCGGTTATTGGCTATTAAATCATCCCCTCTCACCTTAAACCTATGTCTTGATTCCCCTTCCCTGACTAAAAGACTCTGTGCATTCACCATTTGTATTCCATTTGTGATTTTATACAACTCTATGAGTTCACCCCTCAACTTACTGCACTCCAAGAAATAAAATCTTAGCCAGCTCAACCTTTCTCTTTAGGTCAGGCCCTTGAGTCCCGGCAACATCATCGTAAATCTTCTCTGCACACTTTCCAGTTTAATGACATCTTCATTTAGCAGGGGGACCAAACTGAACACAGGGCACTCCAAATGCAGCCTCACCAACGTCTTGTACAACTGCAATGTAACGTCCCAACATCTATTCTCAATATCCTGATCGATGAAGGCCAATGTTACGATTACGATAAAACTTTATTCACCCCCAGAGGGAAATTGGTCTGCCGACAGTCACAACACACAAGGTACTGGTATACAAAAACTTGAAATTAAACAAAAAGAAAAAGACAAGCGACTGTTGTCTGGCTGCCGTGTACACAGTACCTTCACCGGAACAAATGAACAAACAAACAAACACAGACTTATCCCCTGGGCAGAGGATTCTAAACTCGCGTGCCCCCCCCCCCCCCCCCATTCCCCTCACCGGGTCCCCCTTTGTTCTCCAACTGTCCCTCACGGCGATCCCCCCACGCTGGGTTCCCATTGTCTTCCCCTCCCCCCTCATGCTCATTGACCGATAGGTCCTGCCGCTGTCGAGGCTTCCACTGTCGCTGAGGCACCCGCTGCAGCCGCTGAGGCTCCCATTGTCGCCACCACTGAGGCTCCTTTGGCCCAGACAGGCCTCATCGCCCGGCTTCACAGCAGTCCCCTGGGAGGCCTGTGGGGTGAATCAGGCCGACTGGGGCGCGTTCCGGTCTTTGGTCATCGTTCCAAATGCCTTCTTTACTAACCTATCTACCCGTGATGCCACTTTCGGGGAACTATGTGCCTGTACTCCTAGATCCCTCTGCTCAACAATACTTGACTAAGGTCCTACCATTCACTGTGAATGTCTTGCCCTGGTTTAACTTTCCAAAAAGCAACTTATCTGCATTAAGCTCCATTAACACATATCTGAGGATGGATGTGCTGGCGTTGGAGATGATGCAGAGGAGGTTTACGAGAATGATCCCAGGAATGATTGGGTTAACATACGATGAGCGTTTGAAGCTACTGGACCTGTACTTGCGGGTGTTAAGAATGATAGGGGGGGACCTCATTGAAACTTACTGAATAGTGAAAGGCCTAGATGGAGTGGATGTGGAGAGGATGTTTCCACTAATGGGACAGTCAAGGACCAAAGGGCACAGTCTCAGAATAAAAGGATGTACCTTTAGAAAGGGGATGAGGAGGGATTTCCTTAGCCAGAGGGTGGTGAATCTGTGAAATTCAATACCACAGATGGCTGTGAGGCCAAATGTTTGGGTATTTTTAAGGCGTAGATTGGCAGCCACTTAATTAGTAAGGGTGTCAAGGGTTATGGGGCAAAGGCAAGAGAATGGGGTTGAGAGGGAAAGACAGATCAGCCATGATTGAATGGTGGAGTAGACTTGATGGGCACAATGGTTTGGCTGCTGCTGCTCTCTCCTCAAGTTGTGTTTCTGATTTTCTTTTTGTGCTTTTGGAATTAACTCTGTCCTTGATTTGTGTATTGTGGTGTCTTTATGGTTTGTTTTGTTCCGATTGTGTGTTTCTTATCTGATGGTCTCTGTGGGGTGTCCTTGAGACCTTGGTATTTTTTGTGATTTTATGTCCTGTAAGGTGTCCTTGGGTGTTTAGAAAGGCGCCAGCAAATAAAATGAATTATTATTATTATTATTATGGCCTAATTCTGCTCCTAGAATTTGAATGAACTTATGAACCATTCTTCAGCCTGCTTGCCCAGCCGATCAAGATCCTGCAGTAATTTTGTGTTGTAGATTTCTATGTTCTCTGATTACACTTGACACCAATGAGTATAGTGCCGCATTCAGGCCTCCTGTGAAGCCCAAGTAAATTAAATTTCACCCTTTTGTCTGATAAAGTACTCTGCTTCTTGACCGAGAAGACAGAGAAAGGCGATGGGAGAAACAATAATAAAACAATAGCAATTGCTGAACAAAATGCAGCATCAGTTTCAGGTTGATGCTTTGTCATCAGCATGTTTGTTTAATACATTTCCAGCATCTGCAGATTTTTTTTGTTTTTAATTTTTTCAAAGTTTAAAATAAATAAGCACAAGTTGGGAATATGGAGGAAGGAACTGCAGATGCTGGTTTAAACTGAAGATAGACACAAAATTGTGGAGTAACTCAGCGGGACAGGCAACATCTCTGGAGAGAAGGAATGGGTGACGTGTCGGGTCGAGACCCTTCTTCGGATTGACTGAGTCAGAAGAAGGGTCACGACCCGAAACTTCACCCATTCCTTCTCTCCAGAGATGCTGCCTGTCGCTGCATTACATAACATGCTGCATTACATAATACCAGCAAGGACTTCAAAAGCTAAACGGAATCAAGGGATATGGGGAGAAGGCAGGAACGGGGTACTGATTTTGGATGATCAGCCATAATCATATTGAATGGCGGTGCTGGCTCGAAGGGACGAATGGCCTACTCCTGCACCTATTTAATATGTTTTTGTCCTGCTGAGTTACTCCAGCATTTTTGTGTCTATCCAAGTTGTGAATAGTTCTCCCAGCACTAGTGCAAAAATAGATGGAAAATAAATAGACTGTATTTCATATACGTACCCATTGACGTGTCCTTTGTTATTTATAGGGTTTGGCATTTTGGAGAGAAAGGTTTGTGGAGCTGCCAGAGAATCAAATGGAAAAGTCTTTGAGATGGTAGGAGATGAGAGCTGCCAGCAGAGAAAACATTGACTTTGTTTGGAAGGGACATCAATGTTCGATAAATGTTTTGACTTGCTTTATTTGACTTCCTTTGATTAATAATAAACAGCAGGAAATAAAGATATTTGTCCCTGTATCGAAAACCTCCTGGGCACTCTTTTAATTAAGAAGGTCCTTTGCTTCCTTCTTGTTTCGCAAAATGTGCACCTGCTTCTAATTGAATGAGAAAACGCTGCATTACATAATACCAGCAAGGACTTCAAAAGCCGAACTTAATTCAATCTAGCTGTGCTCTTCAAGAAAAAAACCAGAGGAATTTTTATATATCTCTGCAGACAAGGGTGGATACCAATTGTTTTGGCAGAGGGCTCCGCACATTGAAGCAAAGAAAGGATTCTCCCTTCGACAATGAGTTCAAGGTGTTTGATTAACATGTGGCTAAACTAAGTAGCATGATGCAGGGTACACCCAGTCCTGATACTAGAAGGCATTCAGGTCAGGCAAAGAAGATGGGAACAATCAACGAGATTACTGCTGTGTACTTACAGCTGGGATCCACAGAGAGAGAAACAGTGAATAATTTTCCGATGACCTTTCATTAGAAAATAAGGATATTTTGAGATGCAGAGGGGGAGAGGTAGAGAGGAAAAGAGGCATTTCTGTGATAGGGTAGAGACCATCATAACTTCATACGTTCATAAGTCCGAGGACCAGAATTAAGTCATTCGGCCCATCAAGTCTACATCGGCATTCAATCAAGGCTGATCTATCTTTCCCGCTCAACCCCATTCTCCTGCCTTTTCCCCATAACCCCTGGCACCCATACAAATCAAGAATCTGTCAATCTCTGTCTTAAAAATTTCCATTGATGGCCTCCACAGCCTTCAGTGGCAATGAATTCCACAGATTCACCATCCTCTGACTCAAGCAATTCCTCCTTATCTCCTTTTTACAGGTACATCTTTTTATTCTGAGGCTATGGCCTCTGGTCCTAGACTCTCCCACTAGTGGAAAGTCCTCTCCACATTCACTCTATCCAGGCCTCATATCAGTGATATGAGACAAATGCAGTTGGTGCCCTTCAAGAGATGCCTGTATGAGCCACCATTTTACGTATTTACTAGCCACCATTTTAGGTGATCTGCCTGATGGAGTACCTTTACCTCATAAGGTATAAGGTACACTACACCACACCTTATAGTATAGTGTTCTATATTATAAGGGCAGTATAGAAGAAAATAAAAACCTTGTTGGAACTGTATATGACGTTGGTGAGACTGCATTTAGAATATTGTGTTCAGTTCTGGGCACCATGTTAGAGGAAAGATATTGTCATGCTTGAAAGGGTCAGAAAAGATTTACGAGGATGTTACCAGGACTGGTTTAAACTGAAGATAGACACAGTGTGCTGTATAGGCAGGGCCGGCCTTAAGCCGATTGGACCGATTGCTCCCAATTGGGCCCCGCGCCTAAGGGGGCCCCGCACTAGAGTAATCAAAAGATCCTAGAGCTCCGTAACTGTTCCCCCGCAACGCTGCGAGAGGCATAAGTGAACCAGCGTTGCTTTCGTCCGACTGGCCGCACGTTCGCTCGCTCTTGGTGCCGGCGCTTCTCCCCTCAGGGGGAGGTGGTATGTTCCCTCAAGGTCCCGGGGCTGCGCTCCCACCCCTCCAGTCGCTGTGCTTCACGCACACAGCCCCAGCTCCACCCCTCTCTCTTCCCGGGAAGACGCGGTGAACAATACAGGGAGGGCCAGGCCGGGGGTTGCAGTAACGTTGACAAACATCGGCCTCAGCTCACACCCGTCCGCCCGGACCCCGGCATCCGCTCCCTTCTCTCTTTCCTTTCCATCCCTCCCTTCCCTCCCTCCCTTCCCTTCTTCCCTACCTCCCTTCTCTCCTTCCCTCCTTCCTCTCTCTCTTTTCCCTTCTCTCCTTCCCTCCCTCCCTTCTTTCTCTCCTTCCTCTCTCTCTTTTCCCTTCTTTCCTTCCTTCCCTACCTTCTTTCTCTCCTCCACTCCCTCCCTTCTTTCCCTACTTCCCTACTTCCCTCACTCCCTTCCTCCCTTCTCTCCCTCCCTCCCTCCCTCCCTCCCTCACTCCCACACACACACATAACACACAGACATCTAACACACACATCACGCACAGACAACTAACATACACACAACTAAGACACACACACACACAGACAACTAAGTTTAGATGGGGTAGAAGCCCAAAGGGTAGGATGGGGCTGAAGCTCAACATGTAATGCCTGGACTGGTTTTTCGCCAATAGTTATTGGTTTTCCAGTATCTGGTTAATTTCTTTTTTCATTTCACAGTCACTAAAACAAGTGGTATTGTAACTATGTACTTTTCAGAGGTGATCTACACATTTTGTTTGTTACTTGTAGGCTTACATGTATGCAATTATATATTAAAATGTAGCTTAGATCTATTTGGTCCATTAACCCGCAGGCACTTTTTAAGCGCACATTTTGATTACTTTCCATTCTACCATAGAGATATGAAGTCTATAATAGACTTTATTTGTATTTCTATGATTCTACAGACCTTGGCTGGGAACCTGGGGCTCACCAAAATTGTTCCCATTTGGGCCCCGCACCTCCCAAGGCCGGCCCTGTGTATACAGTAGGGAGAGGTTGAGTAGGCTGGGTCTCTATTCCATGGAGTGTAGGAGGATGAGGGGAAATCTTATAGAGGTGTATAAAATCATGAGAGGAATAGATGGGGTAGATGCACAGAGTCTTTTACCCAGAGTAGGAGAATCGAGGACCAGAGGACATAGGTTCAAAGTGAAAGGGACATGATTTAATAGGAATCCGAGGGGTAAATTTTTCACACAGAGGGTGGTGGGTGTATGGAACAAGCTGCCAGAGGAGGTAGTTGATGCTGGGACTATCCCATTGTTTAAGAAACAGATGGACAGGTACATGGATAGGACAGGCTTGGAGGGTTATGGACCAAGCACAGGCAAGTGGGACTTGGGCAGCTTTGACATTGTTGGCCGGTGTGGGTGAGTTGGGCCGGAGGGCCTGCTTCCACACTGTATCACTCTATGACTCTATGTGAGATGCCCCACACCAGAAGTGGGGACTGTTCAATCAAGGACCTCCATTTTGTGCATAGAAGCATAAAAGCATAACTCTTCTTGCATGCTGCAGTCCATGTTGCATGTTGCTTCCTCTGTGTGTCTCTCTTCACAATGGGCCGGGTGATGCTCAATCTAGCCTGTCATCCGGCCGGGCTCACTCTCCATGCGATTCCATCGAGTCCTATCATGCTGGAGAACCGCGTGGTCTAAACGTGACTCCAGATCCAGCATTAACAGGAACAGTTTCTTCCCCTCTGTTATCAGGCTTCTGAATGGCCCTTCCATAAGCTAGGGTAAGGTTCAATCTACCTCATTACATTCATTCTCTGGAACTGTTACACTACAATGCTAAGAACTCCATTCTCCATTCTGCACCTTACCCTTTGCTCCACCTATTGTACTTGAGTTTGACCTGGTTGTATTTATGTGCAGCATTAGCTGATTTGATTGCATAGTGTGCAAAACAAAACCTTTCACTGTATCTCAGAGCATTTGATAATAATAAAGCTAAATACTTCAACTGATGGCTCTTAAATTCATTTAGAGATGGATAATAATAGCTGACATTGTCAATGTTATCTACATAGAAACATAGAAACATAGAAAATAGGTGCAGGAGGAGGCCATTCGGCCCTTCGAGCCAGCACCACCATTCATTGTGATCATGGCTGATTGTCCCCAATCAATAACCCGTACCTGCCTTCTCCCCATATCCCTTGACTCCACTAGCCCCTAGAGCTCTATCTAACTCTCTCTTAAATCCATCCTGTGATTTGGCCTCCACTGCCCTCTGTGGCAGGGAATTCCACAAATTCACAACACTCTGGGTGAAAAAGTATTTTCTCACCTCAGTCTTAAATGGCCTCCCCTTTATTCTAAGACTGTGGCCCCTGGTTCTGGACTCGCCCAACATTGGCGAGTCCAGAACCTGTGAACTAATAAATAGAAAATAATATTAAGTGAAATAAAAAGAAACTTTCCAATAAAGATCAACAACTTAATCCAGTTAGACAAATACATGGATATGAAAGGTTTGGGGCCAAATGCAGGCAAATGGCAGTAACTTAGATGGATGAATTGGGTAGAAGGACCTGTTTCCGTCTTGTATGGCTCTATGACTCTATACCGCTGCTCTCATGGACGCTTGAGTTTGAGTTTAGTTTATTGTCACAGTGAAGAGCTTTTGTTGCGTGCTAACCAGTCAGCGGAAAGACAATACATGATTACAATCGAGCCATCCACAGTGTACAGATGCATGCTAAAGAGAATAATATGAATAACGTCCGGTGGAAGATAAAGTTCAGTAAACTCCGATCAAAGATTGTCGAAGGATCTTCAAAGAGGTAGATAGTAGCACAGGACTGCTCTCTAGATCTTGGTAGGATGGTTCAGTTGCATCATAACAGCTGGGAAGAAACAGTCCCCGAATCTGGTGGTGTGCGTTTTCACAGTTCTATACCTCTTGCCTGATGGGAGAGGGGAGAAGCGTGAGGTATCAATGGAGTCAATGGAAGGGACGTTGCTTTGTGTGATAGTCTGGGCTGCATCCACAATTTCTGCAATTTCTTGCGATCTAGCATGGAGCTGTTCCCAAACCAGGATCTTGTCGCAGAAATGAGTGCTGACTCCAAGTCCCGCGAGTTTGGTAATGAGCTTGGATGGTTTAATGGTGCAAAGAGCAGAGCTTTAGCCAATGAATAAGAGTCTGACCTAGATGTCTCTCTTTTAATAGTAGGTTGGTGTCAATAATAGACAACTTAGGTGTCTCTCTTATGAGGTATTATGTCTCATTCCTGAACCAATGTAAAATGGCAATTGAAATGGTGCAGGAGGTAATTCCAACCTGTTCTTCAGAATAATGTCTCTGTGCTCTATCTCTGGACTCAGTGATAATATCTCAATGGAACTTCTAGCTGATGATCAGAATGGTCCAGCCCTAGCAGCACGGTGGCGCAGTGGTAGAGTTGCTGCCTTACAGTGCTGGCAGCACCGGAGACGCGGGTTCGATCCCTACTACAGTTGCTATCTGTACGTAGTTTGTACGTTCTCCCCATGACCGCATGTGTTTATCTCCGTGATTTTCGGTCTCCTCCCACACTCAGAAGTACAGGTTTGTAGGTAAATTGGCTTGGTGTAAATGTAAATGTAAATGATCCTAGTGTAGGATAGTGTTAATGTGTGGGGATCGCTGGTGGAGTGACTTGGTGGGCCATAGGGCCTGTTTACCGCGCTGTATCTCTAAACTAAACTAAACCAAGGTTTAAGCACCACATCTAGTTGGTGCCAGCCTGCTTATATCTCGAGGTTTTTAAATTTCCGCGTTCCCCAAATATTGTTTTAACATGATTTTGTAATCTTGTATATCTCCACAGTGACACCAGTAGATAATGGGAGATTTGTTTTCTCTTGTAGATGCGTCTCTTCAAGAACATATTTTCTTGATAGGGTGATATGGAATCGTCAATCTGGCCATCGCTATCAAGGCCTCACATGTGAGTGAGTGCAGTTTAAATGAGTAAGGACAGAAGTTATTCAACAGCTTTACCATGCCCCAGTTAAACCATGTAGACCAGTCGCTGGAACTTTGAGCAAAACTCAAAGCGCTGGAGGAACTCAGAGGGACCAGCAAGAAAGATCGCAACCTGAAACGTCGCAAATCCATTCCCTCCACAGATGCTGACTGAGCTATGGTGTTATTCTAACACATTGTGTTTTGGTCCTGGTTAAACAATTCTGTGAGCAACTCTGGGCACCTTAGCTCAGGATGTGTATAGTGTTTTAAGGTGATAGGTGCAAAGTTTAGAGGGGGCAACTGTTTACACAGAGGGTGCCTGGAACATGCTGCAGATATCAGTTTGAGGCAAATATGATAGTGGTGTTTAAGAGACTTTTGGGTTTGGGCTTATGGGTTTGCAGGGAATGGTGGATATGGGTTATGTGCAGATAGATTAGGGCTGGTCTTGGCATCATGTTCAGCACAGGCACTGTGGGCCGAAGGGCCTGTTCTTGTGCTGTACCATTCTAAGTTCTATGTACTATGAAAGATATATTGGCCTCTGAAAATACAGTGGTGTGAATTTACTAGAATGACAATGGGTTAAAATATGAAGAGGAATTATCCACATTTTCAAATTTAAGGTGCTTGAAGTTCTCAGGCAATTAACAGGAAGTGAAAATATAGAAATAATATTTTCCGTTGCTTGGGAACTTTGCTATTGTAGTTTATAGACCGAAAGTTTGGCTCTAAGCTTTTAATGAGTAAAATTATGAAGCAATTCTATGTGCAGAGGGTGGTGGATCATTGGAATTATCTTCACACATACAACAATTGAAGTTGGGGACAGATACTGGAGTAACTCAGTGGGTCAGTCAGCATCGTTGGAGAAAAGAATAGATGACGTTTCGGGTCAAGACCCTTCTTCAGCTGGGTCTATTTTCACCTGGTCACAGATTAGCCATGATCGCAACGAATGGAACTGGCTCAGGAGGCAAGTTCCATGCTCCAATGTTATAGACAATAGACAATAGGTGCAGGAGTAGACCATTCGGTCCTTCGAGCCAGCACCACCATTCAATGTGACTCATGGCTGATCATCCCCAATCAGTACCCCGTTCCTGCCTTCTCCCCATATCCCCTGACTCCGCTATTTTTAAGAGCCCTATCTAGCTCTCTCTTGAAAGCATCCAGAGAACCGGCCTCCACTGCCCTCTGAGGCAGAGAATTCCACGTGAGAATTCCATATCTGAGTAATAGTGTTAAATCTTGTATTAATTCACTTCTCTTGCTTTTGTGTCCCTCTCTCACTCCTTCCTTGCCTAGTTGTTAACTTTATTCGACTCCTGTTCAGAAGAGCTGGTGGAAATCGACTCCTGGACCATTGCAATTGAAGTTTTGCATTAGGTCAGGAATGAAAAATAATCTTTGCATCCAGTGACCTTCCCACCTTTTAGTGGAAATCTTTCACATTCGTCATTTTCTCAAAAGACGTAATTGTGATAGAAACATAGAAACATAGCATGACCTCAGAGATGCCAACATAATTCGATGCTCTGTGTGCCACCAGACTCACAACCCACATGAATGAATAGGTCATAGAGTCATAGAGCCGTGCAACGTGGAAACAGGCCCCTCGGCCCAACTTGCCCACACGGGTCAACGATGTCCCGGCTACACTAGTCCCACCTGCCCTCATATATTCCATGTTCCTCCAAACCGGTCCTACCCATATACCTGTCTAACTGCTTCTTAAATGTTGGGATAGTCCCTGCCTCAACTATCTTCTCTGGCAGATTGTTCCATACACCCACCACCCTTTGTGTGAAAAGGTTACCCCTCAGATTCCTATTAATTCTTTACTCCTTCACCTTAATCTACGTCCTCTAGTCCTTGATTCCCCTACTCTGGGCAAGAGACTCTGTGCGTCTACCTGATCTATCCCTCTCATGATTTTATAGACACCTCAATAAGATCACCCCTCATCCTCCTGCGCTCCAAGGAAGAGAGTCCCAGCCTACTCAACCTCTCCCTATAGCTAAGACCCTCTAGTCCTGGCAACATAAAACTTCTCTGAACCCATTCCAGCTTAACAACATCTTTCCTATTGCTTGGTGCTCAGAACTGAACACAATGCACCAAATGCGGCCTCACCAACGTCTTATACAGATCTTTACTGTTTTAAATAACAACTCTGTTTACTTCAAGTTACCGTCATTTTCTTAGAGCAACCTCCGAAAGGTGCAAAGTGTTCCCTTTGATGAGTGCCTTTGTTGTCACTGAGGTGAAGGATTGGGCTTGTGCTGTTCTCCATACCAATGAAAGTATAAGGTGGTCAGGAATGGGAGAGGGGGGGGGGAGGGAGGGGGGGGGGGGGGCGAGAGCCCCGGCACCATGTAAGCTGAGGCTGAGTGACGCCAATGGTTTTCTCATGGAGGCTTGTTCAGGGATCTTTGATCTCCCGCCAGCTGGCTGTACACAGTGTGAAAAGTTACACTTCCAACTTTGATAGTATGTTCGCTGGGAAAAAAATAAAAGCATTGGAGAACGTGAGATGTAATAGCACAAACTCATGCATTCTGATGTTCCACTGCAGATGGTCGACTAATGAAGGAACAAATGTTCTCTCTGGGTGACGAATTATTTGAATACCAGGACATCTAGCTTTGAACCAAGTACAAAGTTTAAGCGCATATTTGGACATTATTCAGAATGACTTTAATGTTTTTGTTTTCACTGACATCAAATGTAAAAACTGCATTAAATGTCTGATCGTTGCATGAAATGTTTCTCTTTTGTAGAGGGGTTTCTGACGGAATTGTTCCACTTTCTAAGGTCTGGTGGTAGTATTTCAACAGGCGTTTGTGCCACACCCCAATGCAAACGAGAAGGACTGTGGACAAACAGTCTGTAAACAGTTGCATCCAACGCAGGCAGCTGTTGAGTGGTGAAATGAGACTGGAAACCTCCATTGAAAGGGAGCCCTATTCTGTCAGGCAACTCTGCAGTATGTTCCAGGAAAGGTTCAAAAGAAAGTGCCCAGATTAGGGTCGTTTTGTTCTGCTTCACGGGCTGACATGAAAGGTTTGGCCGGAGTCCCAACCGGCAGATGTTTGGGTCCCAACCACTCACACTTCCTCTGTGCCACAAATGCCATTGGAACGAAACAAATGATATTTACTCTGCCGTTCACCCACATTGTTTTTTACCTTTGTGTTTATTAAGACAACATGACAAACGGAAACTTCACTGGCCTCAGTCTGAAGAAAGGGTCTCGACCTGAAATGCCACCCATTTCCTTCTCTCCAGAGATGCTGTCCTGCTGAGTTACTCCAGCTTTTTGTGTCTAACTTTACTGGACTCTCTCGTTTAAAAAAAACTTTTTCTAAATTCACATATTTATCTATTTCAACGTAAAAGCGTTAGGATTCTCAAAATTGAAATGTCCATTTTTACTTGAGAGTCCATGGTAACACTTGGAGCATCCTGGAATGAGGGCGGGGAGATGCATGCCTTTGGGAATGCTGCATTGGTGAAAGAATGGAAATTCCATTCAAGCATTAACCCTTCTAACCAAAGATCCTATAGCGAGCAAGATGGTCCACTCGACGAAAAAGACGTAGTACGGTCATGGGCAGATTCATGGGTAATTTAAGGCCCCATTTCCATAACCGGCTTCCATCTCCGCACCAAAGATCCCATAGGATAATAGTGCGGAGACGGAAGCCGGTTACGGAAACATCCTCATAAAAATAAAAGTTATTTGGTAAAAATCTTCTCCTCATTTTCAGAATTTAAAATTATTAACACAAACTGTTCCCCCGCAACGTTGATTACACTGCAAGTCGGGTCGGGTCGGGTCCGGTTACGGAAATGGATGAAAAAAAGGCCCATGGCTGTTCCGTTGCGTACTACACGTCAGCCCATTGCATTTAGCAGGAGTGGTCTATCTTGCTCCGCTATAGGATCTTTGCTTCTAACCCAGGCCTTGTGTGGTGCAGTGCCTTGCAACCCAAAGACCAAGTGATCAATTCCCAGTCTGGGCTAACTAAACTCAGCTGAGTATGGACACATAGTGTTGGAGTAACTCAGTGGGTCAGACGGCATCTCTGGAGAAAAAGGATGGGTGACATTTCGGGTCGGGACCCTTCTTCGGACACCACAGAGAGGGAGCAGTGAGAGAGGGTCTCACAGAACTCCCTGTCAGAAAGAGGAGGAGAACTTTTTCAAAGTAGGCATACCTTGAGATTTCACAATGGGCAGACAAATGTAACTGCAGATGCTGGTTTATATCGAAGAGACACTGCAATAGATCTGAGAAACTTAATAATGAAGATTGAAATTCACAAAGTGCTCTGCCCAAGACGGCAATAAACTGCAGAGAGTTGTGGATGCAGCCCAGTCTGCCACACAAAGCAACTTCCCTTCCCTTTCTCCATCTACACTCCATGCTACATGGAGGGAAGGCAGTCAACATTATCAAGCACCACTCACTTACCAATGGTTCCCTCATCTCCTCTCGCCCATTCAGCAGAAAATACAAAAAGCTTGAAAGTAGATAGATTCAACAGTAGCTTCATCCCCACTGTTATCAGACTCTTGAATGGACCTCTCATACGCTTAGAATGTATTCCCAATCTTCCAATCTACCTCAATGCACCCTTGCACTTTTTTTTATTATCTTCCTTTTCTCTGCAGATGTAACTGTATTCCGCATTCGGTTTGTTACATCTTCTGCACTACCTGTTCTACTCATGTATGGTGATCTGCCTGGCTCGTTCACAAATCAAAGCTTTTCACTTTATCTCAAATCACGTGAAAATAATACACCAATACTAGTGCCAATGCCATCTAAAATATGCCAAACATGACCCTTGCAAAATAAGAAATGGACACAAAGGGTGGTGGGTGCATGGAACGAGCTGCCAGATGAGGTAGTTGACTATCGCAACATTTAAGAAACAATTAGACCGGTAGGACAGGTTTAGGGGGATATGATCCAAACGCAGGCAGGTGGGAACTGTGTAGCTGGGACATGTTGGCTGGTGTAGCCAAGTTGGGATGAAGGGCCTGTTTCCACTTTGCATGGCTCTATGACTCTATTGAACCAGGCGTGCTTTGCCAGCCTGCAACATTGCAACCACTTCTCCTGCTCAGTCCTTATACCACCCAACTCCCCTGAGGCATTACTTTTAACTGGGGTGGGGCAAGATGTAGGCAGCCACTGTGCTCTTAAGGGGACGTTGTTAATTTTCGATATTGTAATGAGACCCACAGGGTCAACCAAGCGTTAGTAATAGTTAGGTCTTAGGAAACCAGCGGGTGAAGGGATGCAAGGACAGTCTCAACGGTCCCTCTTCCTTCTTCCCCCCCCATGCTGGGTCCACCTATGTTCTCAGCACCCACCCCCCCCCCCCCTACCTCACGCCAGGTCCTTTGTTCTTGGTTCTTGGTTCTTGGTTTCCTGGTCCTCCAAAATATTCCAAATGAAATTTAAACTTACTCCCAATGCCGAGTATCTCTTAATTCACGGCAGCCCCCACCCCCGCCCCCCCTACTCTGGCTCCCTCTTTGTTCTCAGCAACCCCCCCCCCCCCCCATGCCGGGTCCCTCTTTTTTCCTGGCAGAGCGTCCTCGGGAGCGGAAACATTCTTCAACCCACCGACCAGATTCTCCTCCCCGCCCCATACAAAGATCGTCAGGCTGCAGGAAAGGACCTCGCTGCTCTTGCAACCCTGTTTTGGACTCCTCCATGCCTGACAGGAAGCCGGAGCCGTTCAGTTTAGTTTCGTTTCGTTTATTGTCACTTGTACCGAGGTACAGTGAAAAGCTTTTGTCAATTATTCTGACCTTAAAGGAATTAAATCTTTTCAAAACAATGCTCTCTGCAGTGTTAAAAACTCCTCAGCGAGCAGGAAAACATCAAGACCGCAAGAAATTGCAGAGAATTGTGGACAATAGCCCAGAACATCACACAAACCAACCTCCCTACCATTGACTCCATTTACACCTCACGCTGCCTCGGCAAGGCCAGCAGCATCATCAAGGATGAGTCGCACCCCGGCCACTCCTCTCTTCCCCCCTCTCCTATCAGGCAAAAGGTACAGAAGTGTGAAGACGCTCACACCCCAGATTCAGGGACAGTTTCTTCCCAGCTTTTATCAGGCAACTGAACCATCCTACCAACAATTAGAGAGCAGTCCTGAACTACAATCTACCTCATTGGAGACCCTTGGACTATCTTTGATCGGTCTTTACTGGACTTGCACTAAACATTATTCTGATCTTTATCCTGTATCTGTACACAGTGGATGACCTGATTGTAATCATGTATTGTCATTCTGCTGACTGGTTAGCATGCAACAAAAGCCCTTCACTGTACCTCGGTACGTGTGACAATAAACTAAATTGAACAAGTTTTGTCAGTCTTCTCATCTCCCACCCACTCATCCCCAAAGCAAAGCTTGCTCTAATTAGGCACTAATTGCTGTTAGATTAGTAATCACACTCAGAAATCAAACCTACAGCTGGTGCAGAGAATCTCTTGGACTACTTTGAGGGAACAGTGGAGAGGTAAAACAGCTGGCTCAGGTAACTAATATAATTGTACATACAGAGTGCCTTAAGTATGTTAGTGTTTCCGTTTTACCTGCTCAAAGTACTAATTAAACGTGCGTCTTTCAAATCAGGCCAAACAGAGCCCCTGCTTGCTTCCATAACTTTAGCTGTTGATTGATGTTGATATTTTTATTGCATGTTTCTCCTGTTCAGCCACTTGTTCTGGGCCGAAAGGTACGGGCCAGATCCAGGTTGTATCCTGGCAGGATTTTACTCAATAGACAATAGGTGCAAGAGTAGGCCATTCGGCCTTTCGAGCCATTCAATGTGATCATGGGCTGATCATCCCCAATCAGTACCCCGTTCCTGCCTTCTCCCCATATCCCCTGACTCCGCTATCTTTAAGAGCCCTATCTAGCTCTCTCTTGAAAGTATCCAGAGAACCGGCCTCCACCGCCGGTATACTGAGGCAGAGAATTCCACAGACTCCTCGTCTCCGTTCTAAATGGTTTACTCCTTATTCTTATACTCAGCGTTTCATCTTTCTGAGTGAGGTAAAGCGGGCAGCGCACCTTCAGGAGGAAATCAGTGTACGAAGAGACAGAATAGTTGTTGTAGTTCCTGCATTATTCAACGCTAATAATCTTTCTCACTCTCTCGCAATACTGAATAATAATCTCACCCTCCCCCTCCCTCTCCCTTGTCCCCCTCCCCTCTCCCTCTCCCTCTCCCCTCCCCCCTCTCCCTCTCCCCTCTCCCTCTCCCTCTCCCTCTCCCTCTCCCTCTCCCTCTCCCTCTCCCTCTCCCTCTCCCTCTCCCTCTCCCTCTCCCTCTCCCTCTCCCTCTCCCTCTCCCTCTCTCTCTCCCTCTCCCTTTCCGCCTCTCCCTCTTTCTCCCCCTCCCTCCCCCCTCCCCCTCCCCCCCTCCCTCTCTCTCCCCCCCCCTCTCCCCCTCCCCCTCTTCCTCTTAATCTCCCTCCCCCCCTCTCTCTCTGTGTCTCTTTTTAGTTTAGTTTAGAGATACAGTGTGGAAACAGGCCCTTCTGCCCACCGAGTCCGCGCCGACCAGCGATCCCCACACACTAACGCTATCCTACACCTACTAGGGGCGATTTACAATTATACCAAGCCAATTAACCTGTAAACCTGTATGTCTTTGAATTGTGTGAGGAAACCGTAGATGCCAAAGAAAACCCACGCAGGTCACGGGGAGAACGTACAAACCTTGTGCAGACAACACCTGTAGTCAGGATCAAACCTGGGTCTCTGGCGCTGTAAGGCAGCAACTCTACAACTGCGCCACCGTGCTGCCCCATCTCTCTTAATACTGGACAGTTTCTCTCTCTCGCTTTCTCTCATATCTGTATTTGCACCATAGACAAAACCATGTGTGCATCATGGCCTGGTATGGCAATTCCTATGCAGATAAATGCAAGAGAGAGGAACTGCAGATGCTGGTTTAAACTGAAGACAGACACAAAAAACTGGAGTAACTCAGCGGGTCAGGCACCATCTCTGGAGAAAAGGAATAGGTAACGTTTCGGGTCGAGACCCTTCTTCAGACGCCTATCTAACAGTAGCGCACAACATAGCACCCCTTTCACTATCTTGGATTTGTTTTCTACTAATGTCTTGTATTTAAACAATCTTATTCTTTTCTCTGTCCTGTATACTTTAGACTTTAGTGATAGAGCGTGGAAACAGGCCCTTCGGCCCACCGAGTCTGTGCCGACCAGTGATCACCCCGTACACTAGCACTATCCTACACACAGGCAGGTGAGACTAGTGTAGATGGGGCACCTTGGGGATGTTGGGCCGAAGGGCCTGATAGAGGAGTCAGGGGATATGGGGAGAAGGCAGGAACGGGGTACTGATTGGGGATGATCAGTCATGATCACATTGAATGGCGGTGCTGGCTCGATGGGCCGAATGGCCTACTCCTGCACCTATTGTCTATTGTCCATGCTGTATGACTCTATGACCTGAATGGTATTTTGCTCGATGTGCTGAGTGGTCTCCTTCTGTGCTATAAATGTCTACCGTTAGTTCAGTGAGTCAGGCGTTGCTGGAAGTGGCGATGTTAGGTTGAAAGCTTAAGAGGGAAAATAAAGCAACTTGTATTAGTTTGGACCATTCCTGTTTCCTCTCCCTGGTCACTGGCCTGAAGCCTGGTGATGGGCAAAATTAGCAGAGAGGACTTAACACATTTACATGGCAAGTGATTACGCATTTAATTGCAATGGGTCACCTCCTCCAGTCAAACATTCCTCTTGAAGAGAGTAGCCTCGCATTGACAGAGACGTTTATTTTTATTTGGCTCCATTCCTGGAACACCCAGGCATGTGCCGGGTGATGTGGCTGTTAGTGGGTTGACGGCACCAGGGGAAACCGGAACGTTTGGAGAATGTGCAGACAAATATTTCTTGATCCTCGCCACGAATTGCTCAGTTCAACCAACAGATTCTCAGGTTTCTTTCCCGTGGGCAGGAACCAGCACCATGCCTGCAGCTCCATTGGCCCTGACTGCCATTCAGCTCGCAAACAGTCGTACAGCAGGGAAACAGGCCCGTCAGACCAACTCATTCACGCTGACAAAGATGGCCCATCAACACTGGTTCAAATTGTCCAACTTTGACCCATATTAGAATGGGGATGAGGAGGAATTTCTTTAGTCAGAGGGTGGTCAATCTGTGGAATTCATTGCCACAGATGGCTGCGGAGGCCAAGTCATTCAGTATTTTTAAAGGAGAGATTGATAGGTTCGTGATTGATAAGGGTGTCAGGGGTTATTGAAAGGACAGGAGGATGGGGTTGTGAGGGAAAAATAGATCAGCAATGATTGAATGGAGGAGCAGACTTGATATGCCGAATGGCATAATTCTGCTCCTATGTCTGAGGAACTCTTATGAACCTTTCGTATCCATGTACCTATCCAAATGTCATAAGATCATAAGTGATAGGAGTGGAATTAGGCCAGTCGGCCCATCAAGTCTACTCCGCCATTCAATCATGGCTGATCTATCTCTCCCTCCTAACCGCATTCTCCTGCCTTCTCCCCATAACCCCTGACATCTGTACTAATCATGTCGTTCAAATGCTGTTATTGTACCTACCTCAACCACTTCCTCTGGCAGCTCGTTCCATATATCCAACACCCTCTGGCCATTCCTCATGTGAAAGCTGCAGAAAAGAACAAAGGAGAAGACATGGTAGCTGTGGAGATCCCCTTGACTTGACGTTAGACCTTCCAGCTGGAGAGCAATAACGTACAGAAGTGCAACCATATTTGCATAATTCTGATTCATTTGGAATGGAATTGAATTGAATGATACAGCATGGAAACAGGCCCTTTTTCT